>VZSC01013680.1:52497-125435 GCA_013398225.1 Steatornis caripensis | reverse complement strand
CTTAGTGGATGAGGGAAAGGCTGTGGATGTTGTCTACCTAGACTTTAGTAAAGTCTTTGACACCATTTCCCACAGCATTCTCCTGGAGAAACTGGCTGGACAGGCATACGCTTCGCTGGGTAAAAATCCGTCTGGCTGGCTGGGCGCAAAGAGTTGTGGTGAATGGAGCTAAATCCAGTCGACAGCCAGTCACAAGTGGAGCTCCCCAGGGCTCAGTATTGGGGCCAGTTCTCTTTAATATCTTTATCAATGATCTGGACGAGGGGATCGAGTGCACCCTCAGTAGGTTTGCAGATGACAGCAAGTTGGGCAGGAATGTTCATCTGCTTGAGGGTAGGAAGGCTCTACAGAGGGATCTGGACAGGCTGGATCGATGGGCTGAGGCCAATGGTGTGAGGTTCAACAAGGCCAAGTGCCAGGTCCTGCCCTCGGGTTACAACAACCCCATGCAATGCTACAGGCTTGGGGAAGAGTGGCTGGAAAGCTGCCCAGTGGAAAACGACCTGGGGGTGTTGGTTGACAGCCAGCCGAGTATGAGCCGGCAGTGTGCCCAGGGAGGCAAGAAGGCCAACAGCATCCTGGCTTGTATCAGAAATAGTGTGGCCAGCAGGACCAGGGAAGTGATTGTTCCCCTGTATCATAGAATCATAGAATGGTAGGGGTTGGAAGGGACCTCTAGAGATNTTCCTCTCCGCCCAACTCTCCAGCCTGTCCAGGTCACGCTGAATGGCAGCACAGCCTTCCGGTGAGTCAGCTGCTCCCCCCAGCTTTGTATCGTCAGCAAACTTGCTGAGGGTACACTCTGTCCCTTCATCCAAGTCGTTGATGAATACATTGAACAGGACTGGACCCAGCACTGACCCCTGGGGAACACCGCTGGTCACAGGCCTCCAACCAGACTCTGCACCATTGCATGGCAATGGTGAGGCTGCACCTCAAATACTGTGTTCAGTTTTGGGCCCCTCACTACAAGAAAAACATTGAGGTGCTGGAGTGTGTCCAAAGAAGGCCAACGAAGCTGATGTAGGGTCTGGGGCACAAGCCTTATGAGGAGTGGCCAAGGGAACTGGGGTTGTTTAGCCTGGAGAAAAGGAGGCTGAGGGGAGACCTTACCGCTCTCTACAACTACCTGAAAGGAGGTTGTAGCGAGGCTGGGGTTGGTCTCTTCTCCCAAATAACAAGTGATAGGATAAGAGGAAATGGCCTCAAGTTGTGCCAGGGGAGGTTTAGATTGGATATTAGGAAAAATTTCTTCACACAGACCCCCCAGGGAAGTGCTTAAGTCACCATCCCTGGAGGTATAAAAAAGATGTGTGGATGTGGCACTTAGGGACATGGTTCCGTGGTGGGCTTGGCAGTGTTAGGTCAACAGTTGGACTTGATGACCTTAAGGTCTTTTCCAACCGAAATGATTCTATGATTCTATAAATTGTTTTGTTAATCCTTGTTTTGCACATTGTGTCCTTCCCTCCCACTGTTTGAACCCTTCTGCCAGCATGGGAAGTCTGGCTTTATTTAAAGTTCAAAAGCAACAGCCTGTGTGGAGGAGATGGGACAGTACACACCACTGTCTCTTTCTCACCGCATCTTTGCTTCTAACTTGCCTCTCAAGTTTTCTACTTTGCCACAGACAACTGCATTACTACTTCAGTATTATCTGTCAAGTTGCACATTTTCACATAATATTAGCTATTAATTTGAATTTTAAAAAGGTCATTTAATGACTTATTGGTAGCCTCAAACTGAACTTTGGTACCAGCACTGTAATATAGGCTAGCGAAGCATATCCTGTAAATACAGTAAGTGATCATTTCACAGAGGTTCACAAATTACTGGAGGTTCAAGAACCCATCCAAGTTGCATAGGGAGCATATGAGCTGAGACATCACCAGCTACTCCAGGTGGTCCAGGGGAATAGCACTATTCCAGGCCTCTCCTCTCCTGGAGACCCTCACACACTACGTATGTTTCCCAGTTTTGACAGATGTGTCTAGATGTACTGTGGTGGGATGGTGTGAAATCAGACTTTCATTCTCTACAGTGGTCTTGGGAATTATTGGTTTGTCATCTACAATTATCTAGGAAGTCTGTAATTACCTACTTTTAGTCAGGTCAAGCTCTGTACCACGTGACATGCATTAATTAATTTTTTATAAGCAGTGAAATGCTGTGCCAGGCTGGCACCTCATGTAGGCTACGTGGAGAGATTCATTAGTGATCCTCTGCAGACCTGGTTGGATTCTGGACATATCTCTTCTCCTCTTCACCTCCTTTCTCCATTCTCACGCCTCCCCGAGATGGTCCAGTCTCGAAACCAACAATCATTGTTTTATTTAGGGAAAATGCTTTGATTTTGCCAAGCCTGTGCTTTTCAAATTGGAAATCAGGATGTGGAGCAGTATTAAATACTCCTCTTCGGTAAGGAATGATCACTATTGAAATAGATTTGCAGTGTCAGCTCACCCACAACATACACGTGGTGGAAAAAGAAATGAGAAATGTGTAAGGTGCGCTGGCTGATACAAAAGCAATCTATATTTTGACAACTGGCAATGATTATTCTCTTTTCCTTTCAGCCTCAGTGAACATTAAATGTAACAGCTGAGAATTAATGGGAAAAGAAACAGAAAGGTTGCATTCAGCCATAGCACAAGCAGGTGCAGCTGAAATACCAGTGTGCCATTTTCCATACCGCAGCCTGTCAGAGTAACGGTCTGAGCTCCTTACCCTGCAGTTGAGTAGAGTGTAAAGCACATGGTCAGGAGTGGTCTGAGCTCTCCACTGCAACACTTCCGAGAGGAAGAGGAACTAAAATGAAGCAGAGTGATAGTCATGACACCGAATCACTTTTTGGCTTTACAAACCAGATAACTATTTTCGCTAGTTTAGCTATGTCTTTCTTATTTATATGCTACATTTTACATAAATTCCCAGAGGTACTAAACATGAATTAATTCTCTCGTCATCACACATATTTATAGCAAGGTGCTTTTGCATGGTAGTAGCGGCCTCTCTGGAAGTGAAGCCACTGCTGGGCTTATGATATATTACTACATATACTTTCAAAGCAATAAAACAGTTCTTACTCATCTCTCTGAACTTAAGCACAATTTTAATTCTTTAGCATCCTCTCTTTCTCTTACTATAAATTTATAAATATTTATGCAGCTTAGAACTTACTAATTTAATTACTCACATAAGTTCTCAAAAGAGCTGAATTTCAACTTAATTTTACAGAATCAAAATAATAACAAACAAGGTCAGGACCATATATGCAAACAAAATACCCTGGACTTCACTTGAACTAGTAAAAATGATACGAGGGTTATTTTTGGTAGAAGCCCCACTAACACGTTCCACCATGTTTGTTCTGTTGTCCCATGTAAACTTACAAAAAATATTCCACGTAAATGAAATGCATTGATCCCTGCTCACGTCTATTTTATATTTATCTGCAAAGGGGGTTCTGAAATATTTTAGTGTAAATTAAAGAAAGCCACCACGAAATTCTGCAATAATAATAATACAATCTATGTACTGCTAAGTGTCCTGATGCTAACTAGCTAAATATCAGCTGTATCAGAAAAGTTCAGCTTACCTTTCTGGCTTGGTCATTATCCTCTATTTGCCCCAAATCTCTACCACTGGCCTGTGCAATTCTTTTTCCAGAGACCAAGTTCCCCACCATCACAGAGGCAGGGCCAATTTCTAGAATAAAGCAGAAATGTGCTAAGCGCAATAAAAATTCTTTGCTTGTGAATGAAAATTCTTTTTATTTCTTTTGCATGACATCATGTTTTCCTCATTGCTATCCACAACACCAAACCTTGAGCACATCTCTGTTGACACAAACTTAGGTTGATGGACCAGAAGTAGCTGGAAGATACGTAGGCCTGGGTTCATTCTCTCTAAACATATCTAACTGAGCAGCCCATTTAGCACGGGCTCTCTAAAGCCAGAGACACATCTTGTCTGCCCCGATATGAGGAACCTTTGGAAAATTCAGCTCCTAATTTAGGCATGTCCATTCAAGTGCCTAAAACCAGATGAGATGTAACCCTGCTTCAGGGACAATGTTCCTATTTCTCTCTTCTGTTCCCTGGGCTAAGCTGCATCTGTATCAGCAATTCTGTAATGTTATAGACATGAAGTGACAAGGATCAGGAAGGCAGATGCTGCACACGGTAAAATATATGCAAGCCCTGTAGCACAAGGTGCACACTGAAGAAAAATAACTTAACTTTAGAAGAAAGGAAGATGTCATGGCTGACACTTCTCCACTGATGTTTTGTTGCTGCCATTAGGGAGAAATATCTGTCTCACTGATGCTCACGTTAACATTCATTTTCTGCTTCTCCAGCATGGATTATTTATTATCCTCAAACTGAAATTATGGTTTTGATTTCTGAAACATTTGTCCACAGGTTTTAAATAAACAAGCTGACAGTTTTGGCAAACTTGCACCGAATTCATGATGGATAGTCCCCATATTCGAGATCCAGAGGATGAAAACACTTCATACTCTAAGCTGGTTTTCAAAGTGGAAAGTAATCAACACTTAGTCTAATGTAATGAATTCATGTCTTAAGCCTGAGGCTACAAATCCAGAATTCCTTGAAATTAATCTGACTACTAATATTTGCAATTGGATTAAAAGTAAAAAAATTGTTAAAATTTGCATGTTCATGGGGCATGAGTAACCAGCGACTGGGCTACAGCAGGCTACAAGGTTTTCTCGGTCTCCTGAGTCACTGCCTTGCTGTACCATTTCATTGAATACTCTTCATAAAGTATGGCAGAACTTCTGAAGAACTATCTTAAATCTAGCTAGGATTTTCCCTCAAATATGCTTGCTGTAAGAATAATCCAGAACTTCCCTACTCAGGTAAAAGACTTTATTTTCATTCTTGGGTTTAATTTATTCCTGACCACTTGTGGCGGACGGTTGAATGCACATTTGCCTTAAACATTTCTTGGTGCAAAAGATGCAAGCTTTGCTGCAAGCGCTGCAAGACTTCGTAGAACAAGGCACTGGTTTTCGGCTCTGTGGAGACAGGACTGAAACAGCACTTTTCTACTGTGGTTTTGCTGACTGTGCATGTGCAGGGTGCTAGGACCTTGGGGAGGGTCTCGTCTGATGCAACCCTCGAAGTAGCCCCCCTGCGACCACCTGAGATACACCAAGCCTGCGCAGCACCAGACCACACCTCCTCATGCCCACCATGCATACGCGTGAAGTTTCTCAGAATCGAGTGGAGACTTTGGGACTTGAACTGTGTAAGAATGGCACCACCGGAAGGACGGGTGGGGACACCCCCCACCAACACACCAAGTGACAAGGACCGACGGGATGCCACTGGATCCACGGGTGGTGAAATCTCTTTTCTGTATCTCTCTCTCTCTTCCTTTCTTTGTTTTTATTGACTTGATTTCAGTAACAATGCGTGGCACGGGACTTGTTTATGCAGTTGTTTATCCATTTATGTTATCGCCATTGAATTACCATATTTAATCACATACTTTGTATTTTGTATTAATAAATCATAAAAATTGGTTGGCTGGTGTCATTTCACCTTAATTCAGTTCAAGGGTATCACGGACTTGGTCGTTGGTCGCAAGGGGAGGGAAGTCATCCTAAATGACCCCTTTCAGGTCGCGACACCAGTTTTTCAGTATTTGCTCTTCTTCCAACACTGTTATTTAGTGTCAACAGTCCTCTTCCTCTCTCTTTCTACTTTACAAACTCAGTCTTCAAATAAGCCACGATTTTATCTTTATCTGTTTTGGTCTCAGTCCATCCTCTTTAAACATAATTGACCAGGAATTTACAAAGAACTCCAGGTGTGGTCTCAGAAGTGCCTTGTAGAGCGATAAAAATGTCTTAACCTTTACTGAGCTTAGGTTTTTGGAGCATTTTTCCTTGCAGTCTTGTTGAAGGTACTTCTAGGTTCTGTCAAAACCAATGATGTCCTTAACATACCTGGAATATTTAATGGGAACAGCTGATCGAGCTGATTCTCACCTGCATCAACAGTGACCCGATTTTGCTCCATACGGTACTGTGAACACACGGACATGTCCCGTCACGGTTACGGTCAAGTCATGGTCCCTTTGCCTTCACTCCTCTTACCTGGTTGTTTTTGCCTTGGTTTAGGCAGGTTTGTTACACATGTGTGGGGACACATCAGCACGTTACACGGATGCAGCGATCCTTCCAAGAAGAGCTGTTTGGTTTCTGACAGGTGTATTCCTCCCAGCGGCGTCTTCGGAAGTGTGTTTGCTGGTACGAGTGCTAAGCAGTAGACTCCCACTTGATGAATACTGTCGATAGCCTAAAAAAAGCAGGAAGTTGATTTTAATGAAAGGCTAATTTTTCATCATTCTAATAAGCACATGTTGTTCTGAATTACTGCATAAAACAACCCCAATAATTAACTGGCAATGGAAAGACACTTCAGCAAAGTCAGTGATAAGGAGGTTCTTTTCAGTGGGAACAGGTGGACGGAAATGTAACACTGACGTTATTACACTAATTCCAGAAGATAAAAAAGCAAACAAAAACCTGGTGATAAATACACAGAAATCCATTATGAAATGCTACCTAGGCATCCCTTAGGCACATGATAGTAGCACGTATCCTGGAGATTTATTACTAAGATGGGCTGGCAAGTCACGTCAAACTGATTTTAACTGGCGCACTTCTCAGAATTAATGTTCAAAGGTTTCCTATCAACTTAACATCCAGTCTATACACATCTATACATATATAATGTACGTACAGTATCTATGTAATTTATTTAGTTAAACATGAATATCCATGCACTCAAGATTTTAATTCCATACACATTTTAACTGGTTATTTTTCTTACATTGGTAACAAAAATTGCAGCAAGTCAGAAAAACAACTTCAGACATCCAAGCAGACTGAGAAACAACTTACAGAGAGCATCTCTAATGAGTAGTTAAATGTTCAAAAATATAATTTACTTAATTTGCATTTTAATTTTTAATGGTGAGAAAAGTGAATGCATACATCTGTTGCCTCGAAGATACAATCTATATTCTGAGAATCAAATAATCATTTATAGTTATGTACTTAACTGTAGACCAATAAATTACTGAGTACTTCTACAGAGTCTCTAAGTAATGCTTTACTCTTGGCTTCTGTTTGCTCCATTTTTTATTTACTTGATTGCAAAATTTCATAAGGAAGAATAATAAAGCAGTTACTCATTTCACAAACATTGCAGTTTTAGCGGTGGTAGATCTCATGGTAGTACTGGAAGACCTCGCTGCTGGTCTACATACATCTTACCTGAAAGATCAGCGATAGCAAGATATATATGACAGCCAATGTACAATGTCCTATGTTTCTGGCAGAAACCATCATAGCCTCCTAATCATAATGTTATTTGTAGGTTGAAAAGCAGTAATAAATCATGAGACCCTCACCTGACATCAGCTTGAAGGAAAACTGTTATGGGGCAAGTAACCACTCCTATTCAAACATAGAACAGTGCGGCTCCTAGAGTTGGTGAATGGAAAGCAATACTCAGCTGGGGTGGCATGAGGGGTGTTATATATAATGATTCCCCAGCGACTTCCGAACTGTCTCCTTTGACTTCTGCAGCACAATGCCTGATAAAATGTCATGGGTGATTCAGAACTGTCACCTTTCACACTCTGGAATTTGGCACTGAAGCAAGGAATGACTTCGTTTCACAAGGATGAGCCCTAATGAACTGAGCCATAACATTTAGTGATAGAAGAGTACCAGTCAATTTTAATCCTGCCGGTATTTATGCCTCTTGATGAGATGGCTTGTTTTTTGAAATTACTCTGTCCAGCCAGAAGTAAACAGAGTATCTGAAATCTTTATCCCTCTGTTTCATTGAAAAAATGGATTAGAGATACCATGACTTGCAGAGTCCAGATCGCTATGTTGTTCAAGCTAAGAAAAAATCCCATTCTGACAAAATTCTCCAGGCAGACACGCTCCAGTTCTGCAGCAGATCTCCTAGCTTTGCCCAGTCCTGTCAAGTCCTGCCAGTGCGCTGGCATGGGTAAAACTAACATCCAGTCTGCCAGATATGGGAACCACCGCTCTGCCTGAAGGGTCAGACCAGTTTGCAGCAGTCTGGGAGATGAATGAGTATCTAGGATCCATCTGACTGAACTGCTGGGTGACTGGGATCTTCACTTACACTGTCATGAAAAAAACAATACCCCTCCACTACTCTCAAGACACTCTCTACCCAGTCTGACTACTCCCTCTCAACCGTGCCTCTGCTAAAACCCATACATGTAGTCCAACATAGTCCCATACGTCCAGCAGCTCTACCGTCCTTCAGCCCTCTGCTGAGGAGCACGAAGGGACAGGGAGAGTCAGAACAAAGTGCAACTCACTAGAAACAAGTGCTGCAAATTGACGCAGCTCAAACCTAGGGAAGAGATGCAGAGACACAGCAAGGCACAGCAGAAGCAGGCAGTGTAGGGCAGGGCTGGCACAGGGCAGCACACACAGGGTGTCAGATGAGTCTCCCAAATATCATCAGAAATGAGTAGCCATTTGGTAGTTTGTTATCATGGACATCATTGAGAGTCAGGACACAACTGTGGTATCATTATGTTGCTCATCACTAGCAGATGATTCAGATACAACTGGTCACCACTTCATGACATCTGTCATTAAAAATGTGATTGGGAAGGAGGCACAATGCATCCTGCATATTCCTGGCTTCTGTCCTCCATCTCTGCTCTCAGCTGAAGTAGAACCAGAAACTTCCTGTTCACATAGTGACGCATGCAGACTTCGCGCACAGGTGGTGAAAGCAGCCACATGTATGTGTACTTTGATATACGGCCTACTACTCCCAGACACTGCTGTGACTTGATCATACTCAGAATAATAGGATTGACTTTTGGCAGGAGCAACTTGACGCCGGACTCCCACAGTGTTCAGTACTGAATTCTACTGGCTCTGATGGTGTAAGACATTACTTCTGTAAAAGTCACAAAAAAGCTCAGCTGACAAAACTGGAGAAATGTAAAGGCCAGAATTTCAACCTTTTCTTTAGGAGCTTGCTAGTTAATAAAATATCAAAGCATGAGCAATCCAAAAGCCTCTCCTTCTAGAATAGGTTGCCCTGTGTGCTGCCACGTGCTTCAAAGGCTTTCTGTATGATGGACAAGCTAAAGGTTCTAGCTTTTCTTGGTAATAATTTAGATTGACTGTGAGTATGAGATGCCTCTAGCTGTATGAAATCTAGTTATCTTCTAAATCAAGAAAGCAGACAAACGTGTCTTGAGATGGATAAAAGCATCTCACAGACGGATTCCCTTTCTTATTCAGTACAAAGCAATAATGAATGAAAATATCTTCTTTGAATTATGTGGGATCTTTTTCTTTGGCTCTTGGGTAAAGCAAAAAAAGATGTTCGCAATGTATTTACCAGAGAAGAGTCCTTGAGGAAGGATAGAAAGGAAGGTAAGCAAGGGAAGTGGAAGTAAAAGGTGACCAGCTGTAGACAGAGCTGAGACCATTTCACAGGGTAGCAAAAGACTTTATTTGACTACATCTCCCTTAAACCTATTGCTTTGGAGTGAGAACTAGCTTAACGATGGAGATGGAGGAGACTGAAGATGACTGCTATCTAAAATATCTCATATTTTGTGTGTGGACATTCAAGTTGAAAATACTTTGAGTATGGTAATGATATTGCCTTTACTTGGACTGCTACATGTAAGGAGAATATAATATTTTTTTATTATTTAGTAGCTTCTGTCTTCTGGTCAAAGTGTCCACGACACCACCATGGTGGGTTTCATCACAACGGTATGTGCCTTGCTTGATCCACCCGACAGCTGGAATGGGATTCCTTGCAATAGGTGTCCTTTATGCAGATAACCTCACTGTAGATACCTACATCTGAGCTAATCAATCACGTCATTTCAGTATAGAGAAATCAGCATTTTTAGGCTGTGTTTCACTCAGTTTATTCTAGCTAACAACACAGTGCACTAGAAACACGTAAGTCTCTCCCATTGATTAAAAAAATAAACCTGGAGATCTAGCTCAGATACGTATATCTACTTTTGATGATGCCAACTCCGTATCAGTGCCGATAACAGTTTAGTAAGAGACTTTGTTAGCTTTTGACAGTACAAGTATATAATACATTCATTCGTTCCCCTTTTGAAGTAATGAATGACTATATCCTTACGAACCATATGCTACTCTCTCCTTGCTGTTACTTCAATTCCTCCCTGCTTTCTTACAGCATTTTGATTAGGAAAAGGCTCACTCTTTGGATATGTGTGGCTCAAATAGGAACTGTCACTCAGAAGAATCTAATTTTGTGCTTATTAGGTGCAAGTGCAACATAAGGTAGACTTACAATTATTTGAAGACAAATGTCAGTTACGTTGGGGGCCTGAAAGATCAATAAAAAGAATAAAAAGCAGGAAAAAATAGCTTTCAGATGTACATAAAGAGCATTACCTGGAGAACTCTACTCATCCATTGAAAACTGTCTTCCTCTGTAGAATCTGGCCTTTGCTCAGCAACAATAACTATCCTTTCATCATGCAGCACGCTCACTGAAAACACTGCTATTCTATAGAAGAGAAGGAGAGAAGAGTATTTAGTGCCAGGACAGATAGAAATACCTGTCTTCTGAGTTTACCCTCCATAACTATGATTTTGTTACTTATTACTCAGCAAACTGGTGCATTAAAGAGTATTTTATTTATGGGGAAAAAGCAACAAGAACAGTTTTTGATAACTTCTGGAGGAGAAATAGGGAGGTTTGTTCTAGTATCATGTAAATACAGGCATAATGCCACAGCAGGGTTGAGGAAGTGAACCTTCTTGGGATAAGAAAAGCACTACATTTGGGTCAAAATGAGGTGGTTGTTAAACTGTTGTATAACAGCCAGCACAAGCACATTCTTTGGCCCCATCTTAGAAGAAAGTAATTGCAACATCATTTTGTGAGAGGTCTGCCATGTGACCGTGCCTGAGCACATGTTATTTCATGAGGCTCTTCAGAAGTTTTAGATGTCTCCTGCTCAGTTCCAGCACCTTAGAAAAGTCACAAAAGGAACAGCTGTCATGTTCAAGAACTTCAGTGTTAGGCACATTGGAAACGTTCCACTCACAGAGCTAGGATTCTCCTGAGTCAACACCTTCAGAATTAATCAACTGTTCGACAGGAAGCTTTAATAATAACAGACCTTGGTAATAATAATTTTGGACCTTGGTAGCTGCCTCAACACTGTCTTAGGTTTCCCTCTGCTGTCTCCTGGTTCTAGCCATATAAATAGCAATGTAGGGATACTGCAAAGAAAGTTAATATAGTTGCTATTTTACTGATACCAGCAACTTCCAGAAAGCCCAGGGCAGATTAGGCACTGCCTTCTGAAAGCATTTTGGGTCACCTACACCTGGTGTAAGTGAAATAAGGATTTCTACATAATATAAGAAAATAAAGGCTCAAACCTTCCCCTGTAGACAAATTTCATTGGTTCCACGGCCAGTGCTGTTGCTACGATGTCATCAGCGTTATGTCTTCTTCCACTGACAACCATCAAACCATCCATTTTGCCAATAACAAAGACAAGTCCACCTGGTCCTATAAAGCCTAGCAGTCCGGTCCTTATAAAAGGATATTCAGTTATAGGGCCACCAGAACTGGTCATAGGAAACACCTGTACAACAGAAAAACACAGGTCTTCAATTCTACAGACAGAGATCATGCTGCGAAATACTTCAGGCATGCTGGCTCTTCTGGAACGAAGCAAATAGGTCACTGGTGATGCTCTTTACTCTTCGCTGACCATAAAGGGAGTGTCAGGAAACTCCTAGACTACTGTGTGTAATCTTCAATACCTGAGTTCCAGAAAGTGCAATCCTACTCTGTTTATCATACACATTTTCCCTAACCATGGCTCTGTGAATAATTTACGGCCTTAAAAAAAATATAAATCAACATAAACAGTATTGAATAAAAAACCCCGCTGTGCAGAGTGAAGCTAAACTGAGGTGCTATGTATAGGTTACTAAGAGATTGTATCATAAACATTACAGCAGAGGTCCTTTTCAGTACCTCACACTCATTTCCAGTACTGCGTAGAGAAAAAAGCAGGCTAGAAGCAAAGTTATTTTAAAGTACTGTACATTAATGACTCTTGCAGCTGACCACATTTTTATCTAAGGTCAATTAAGTCCTCACAATACCAGTGATAATGCCTGCTGTAGTATGTCTAAAAGTGAAAAATCAGCCCTATACAGACTGTCTCTAGAAGTCTGAACATCAGACGCATACGTGACTTGTGCAGGGTAGGTTTCTACAGGTTTTCCTATCCTAACTAGCACAGCGTTATCCTTCTGGCACGTGAGCTACTTCGAGCTGCATTCTGACACAACCACACATTCCTGAAATAGTCTAAAGGCAAGTTATTTAAGACAATGGCAAGTGGAAGACCATGGCAATATCATGTCCTTCAAGGCTCATCTAAAAATAAAGGCCATATTCTGCTGCCAGCTGCCCATGGGTGACTCTTACTGAACAGATTTAATGCTTAGACATCCTGAGTCATAATTCATTTTGGGAACACAAAACTGTTTGACTCTCTAATACCTGCAACACGGATTACACAGTAAAACAGAAAAGAGGCCCACTTAGAGAGGGCTCCTAAGAACATGCTTAACTTTAAAAATGAGTGGTCCTGCTCACTCATTCCTGCTTACCATTAGGAATAAGTCTAAATCAGTCTAACTATGCTGTTTAAATGGCAGACCCAGTTATGAATTATGAATGATTTTACAATTACAGCAACTACTACAAAATGAACGTCAGTACCTTCCTACCCTGAAATATGTCAAATCCGGGATTATCATTCACACTGAGCATTGCCATTTGTACTCATAGCGCAGTAATCAGCTATCAACAAATTTCAGATCATAATAGCATAGTAGGATTCCTGGCTTCAATAGCAGGATGAAGAATCATATCCACTAGTCTCCATAAATTATTTAATGTATAGTGTTTACAACATTCAGATCTGCATTTTACAGGAGCTATTAGTCATGTTCAGTCTATTAAAAATGATAATGTCAGAGCATTTGTTAAGGGAAATGTAAATTATTTCTCTTAATTTTTTTCTCAAATATTAAAAGATAAAAGAACCAGAACTTAATAAAAATCTCAGCTCATTTTTTTTCAGTATTTCTCTGATTTGTTCAGCTTTTCATACTGGCTTCAGCAGAAGGTAATGATAACAAGTGAGCAGGTAGAACGGAGCTACCAATACAGCTGCCTGGACTGGAGCTGAAACCTAT
Organism: Steatornis caripensis; assembly: GCA_013398225.1. Classification (NCBI taxonomy): domain Eukaryota; kingdom Metazoa; phylum Chordata; class Aves; order Caprimulgiformes; family Steatornithidae; genus Steatornis; species Steatornis caripensis. The sequence goes on along the minus strand of VZSC01013680.1, from coordinate 112,093 downwards.
TGGAAAACAGATTCCACAAAGCAAAAAGGCTTTCACCTAAGACAATTCAAAGAAAAGCAGGTGGAGACTAATTAGGAAAAGATATCTTTGCTATTCAGATACCTTTTGAAGACTACATTTGTCAAGATTCTGCATAAATGCTAGCCTTTAATGCTGGCTGTGTTGTGGAAATGCAGGAAACTACTTTTTAAAGATATCCAGCAGTCTTCCTACTGTTTGCAACAATCAAATTCTGCACATAGCTTGCTCATAGACTTGTTCAGTATTACCTTTTGAACCTTGTTTTTCTTCCTGTTTTCCTTCTGATTGCTTCAGCCCCTGGTATCTTCTTTCAAAATTGAAGTAAAAGCTCTTCAGAGCCAAAACGAAACCCACATAAAGATCTACTATTGCACTCAATGATAATGGGCTTCAGTGCAGATTATCTGGCTAGAGTACAGGTCCCAAGCCACAAGCATTGATTATTACTGCTATTCTGATATTACCGCTGTCAATATTTCATGTCAAATATTATCTCAAAATAGAAAAAGTTAGAAGGAAGGATTTCATATAGCATGTTTTGGCCAGCTTACCTCAAACGTATTTTTGGTCATGCCCGAGAGTCCATAATATGACGTACCCGTTGCAATAGCACACACACAAAGTTCTCCTATTTCATCTGTTTTACAGAGCTGAGGAATTCCATCTGGCTTCACTGAACACATTATAGCTAGAGGGAGAGCAAACGACTTTAAAAAACATTACAAAACAAACTACAGAATAACATAAATGCTGTGGGAAAGACATCATGGTGGACTTGACACAAACAAATAAATTATACGTAGGCTAATGTCTAACAACTGGTTTCTCAAACATTAAGGTGTTCAACACTATCAAATGTTATTTATACTATAAATAATATTTATACAAAGAATGCAAGGGCCTTTATGTAAACTCAGTCTTTACACTGATAACAAAACCTATTTTGCCTTGCTCTCTAAAATTTCAGTTGATCTGTAATATTGCTGTGAAATGTGACTGTGTTCTCAGTTTGGCCACAACCAGCGCAAAATGAAATACCCTAGTGGAGTTCTTGATAATAATTACACTGCCACGGAGGCAGGCAACCAGGAAATCCACCTTTCACAAAACAGCAAGTAACACCATATGAAAGATCAAGATATTCCAGCAGCCTAGTACAGTTGTTTTACTAAGAATTTATCAGAGCTCAGACTCCCTCTCACCAGTCTTAGATGACTGCAGAGACAGCAGGAGCTAAATGGGAGGGATTAGAAAGCACTGGTCTGAGGAAGAAGCACTATTTTATGTGTCAGCCATGTGAGTAAGAATCGGGTATGCTGCTTTAGCGATAATCCCTGGAGCTGGAGTTCAGCACGTGTAGATTTTGCAGTTGGAAAGAGGATATGATGAACAAGGGAGATCAGAAGTGAACCAGCACGTCTTTTAAATACAAGTATAAAGAATCTTGAAAGACCTTTCTCTCACTCTGAGGATACACAGGAGCGTGTACTTTTGTTAAAACAATGAGAATGTAACATGAAGTGCAAGATTGCATATCTATAATAATATGTTATATGATAACTATTAGACAACAGCCAATCTTATCTTCTTTTATTTTAAGTTGTTCAACTGAAATTTTAAAAGATTAATCATTATGTTTTATGCCTTTGGTGCATAACAGACATTCCCTTACGAAAAACTACAGCATGATCCTTTTCTAGTCTAACATCTCATTTAAAATCTAGCTCTCTTATGAAAAATCTTCTCTTCATCTTTAGAAGCACTAGTTTCAGTTCGAATTTATCAACACAAACTGTTCAGTCATACCTCCTCTTTCTAGTAACAAGATCTTTGGAAAAATGTTCTGCAAGCCTTCAGGTAGTGATTTTGTTGATCCTTAGCATACGTTATGAAAACTTTCACTACCAAGTCTCATCTAGGTCAGGCTTATGGATATTTATAGCCTCCAGACTTTGGAATCCAACTTTCTTATTTTCTGTACCAGTATCTCACAGTTAACGAATGGATGCTTTGATGTGGAGACAGGTTGTTAAGAGCACACCGCTAAGGTGAGTAAAGACAGTCACGGAGGTAAACAGAGAGAAGAAATCTTGTGATTTCCAAACCATGAAGTTTTACAAGGTAATGGACTAAAATGTTTCCAAGTACATATGTTCTAAACCCAAAGCTTGTTGTCTAACAGCAAAGTATGCCCACCTACGACCTTCTAAGCTAATTACTTAAATTGATGAATCATACTAAGTTTCAATGAAAGTTCCTTACCTCCTGGCATTACTAAGCCAACATCCTGGACAGTCAGAACGGAAAGCTTTTCTTCAGAGTCGACTCGAATCACTCCGTAAGTGAGCCCATGCATGGACAGAACTCCTCTGCCCGGTGGCTGATTGCTGTCATCTGTTGGCCTGCAACCATCGGTCATAACATCAGCACGCCATCAGGTAGACATAAGCATTTACTTATTCTTAATGGACTACTAATGCAAATACTCCTCTATTTGAGAGTTTAAAATTTCATCTTATTTTTTCCTCTACTAGACCTGACAGAATCCCATTTTACAGTCATTTCTGAGTATTACATGTGTCAACTCTCCCATTTGGTAGCCATCCACATACGTGGGGCTGCAGAGATGAAAGTAACACGTAAAATTTACCCAAAACAGCTTGTATTTAATTTTCAGATAGATTTATAAAGATTGTTTGATTACCCAAGTAACAGCCTTTTGACTTGTTTTAAAAATACTGAAAGGCAATGCAGACCATGTGGAGGGAATCTGCAGTCTAAATATTTGGAACTGGTCGGTAAATAACTTCATAAACTACCTATGTGTTACCTACTTTGGGGCAACGTAGTAAACCAAACTCACACTCCAGACTAACAGCCTAACTCTTGCACACTGGTATCAAAGTTAAGATTAGAATACATGCATGCTGTGTTTAAATCACAGATAGGACTTCCCACTCCCAATACTTCAGCATTTAAAATTACTAAACAGAAGAAATTAGGTTGTAACAGATTCACCGCCAAGCACCTGTGGAAGCTGCAAGGACTTTACCATCTTTATTTTAGTGCATATAATTGAATTCTTCCTATTCTAATTTACCCCCTGAAAATTAAAACAAATTACACCTTCATCAGTCATGGTCAAAATGTTGTGGATGCAGCCTCCTTGTAATGCCTGGGTTTGCTCAGATTCACTGCCGACATGCTGCACAATTCCACAGCGTCAGCACAAGCTGTCTGTCAACTTCTTTGAATATAACACTGCCTGCTGTATCAGTGGATACAACTACATGTATGTAGAGTGTGGCTTGAGCAAACGAATGTTGACGTATGCAAGTTATTAAGTTAAGGGAACATGTCAGGGCTTTTCATGTTTGGAAAGATTCTTCTACTGTCCTGCATTTTAAAATGCAAAACTGGAAGCTGATTTGAGCGTGGATAATGAATCCATGTAGAGCAGCCAGACTCCAGCTATTTTCAAGATGGATAAAACAAGTTAGTTTCAGTTTCTGCATTTTTCCTAAATAGTCCATCATAACACAACTATTCTTTAACAGCTGATGTCCTTCTAGATGACATTTCTTCTCTACTGTGCTTGAAATAGTAGATGGGCCTTAGCCAATCGTGCTCACATAAGCCTTGCAGTGATCGGCACTATAAATTTCAATTAATAGGTTTTATGAGGCATATTTCTCAAGTGACATTGTCAACAAAGAAGGATGTGGGCACGCTTGAAAATGCATTAGAGCATAACAAATAGTGCCAGTAAACAAGCAGCTGTGATAAATAACAATCCCATTATGTAAGAGGAACTTTCAGCGACATCGTTGATAAACTTCCTCTCAACCTTGTTCCCCAAAACATGCATTTTACTGCTCAAGAGAAGAAAGGTGTCTTGCAGGCACACACAGCTTCTCACAACCTTCTAGGAGTAGAGGCGGCCTATACTTTCATCACCCACATTTTCTTGCATTACTTATCACATCCAAAGACTGCTAAAAAGAAGAGCGGGCGCAGCTTTGAAAGACCCTGGCTGTGTACAGGACGGGGGTGCCAGAGAGGCAAGATGGAGGCCCGAGGCCCGCTAGGATCGTATTGGGGGACTTGTCAACAGAGCTACACTTGCTGTGGCCTGGGCTGAGATAACAGTTTTGCCTGGGCTAGCAAGAAGTGCTATGCGATGGAAGCAGGTGTGCAGAAGGGAAGAGTTGGTGCTGAGGACCTGGGGTCCTGCAGGACAGGCATGTCAGAGCTGCTATTTCAGAGTACTTCTGGTATCCTGGTAGTCTGAGGTGGATCCTTGAATGAGACTCCAGTTAACTGCTCAAGTCCCCTCTTGCAGGCAACTAGCTATCTGACACCAAAAGGGAATACAGTCAGAGCACCAGGACGGAGGAGTGAGGTGGGGAGCTAAGCACCCGACAGTACCTATACACTCTCTTAGACAGTATCTTGTCAGCAACAACCCCGCAATATATCGTGTCTTGTTTTGTTCTGTGCATGATATCCACATCGGAACAACCCTGAAACATGTACCTCTACCAAGCAGAAGGAGAGAAATCTCTTGGCAAGTTGATCAGATTTAATAACAAGACCATTCCAATGTATTTATAATTAATTTTAAAGTTAACATTTTTAATTTTCTTTACACGTTCAATATTTCTAATACTGGATTTCGAATTCTGTAAGACTGCTTGCTAAACAATGGTGAACGCTTTGATTAAGGTAGGAGCAACTAAACAGAGGTATAATTCCACCTACTTCATATACTAAGTAAATTTAGCTTAAACCACCAGACAAACCCACCCCTTCAGTTCCTTTAACCATGAAAGAGAGAGAATGTGCATCTACTTCAAATCTGATTCGTTCATACTGAGTAGCTGTAGAGGGTTTTGAGAACTGTTACTACTACCATCTACAGATACCATCTATTTTACCACTATTTTTTGCCAGTCATTTAAATGGGAAAAGACCTGTTCTTAAACTTTTTCACTCCCTTAAGCAAGTGGGATCAGACCAATATGCAATAAATCAAAGGAGAAGACCATAAAGAATTATTTGTTTGACACATTCCTTTAAGTATTAGGCTTTATGATTCAGCTCTAAGGCTAAAGTCTATTACTGACTGTCTTTTTCTAAACTATAAGAGTATTTCAACTGAGGACTGGTTTTGTTACTCTTCCTTGTAGGAAGATCAGTAAAAATACACCACAGATTTTGAAAGAGTCAGAGCATTAACGGAGAGCTCTCTGGATCTGTGCTCTGCAGGGAGTCATTTTAATGCATACTTCAGCTGTAACTCTTTGGAACTTGTATGATAATGACTTTACTGTCAGTGGAGATGGCTTGAATAAAATGAAAAATACTAAAGCTCCCAAGTTCAGCTGGTATTATGCTACCATTAAACAGACTTCAAAAAAGGAGATATGTGTTCAGTAACATTCACTGTAGTAAGAACTGCTCTGTAAGTACACAGTGAGGCACTGCAGATAAAAATGCCTTTTTTTTAATTGTCCACTATTTTATGTGCTAATATTTTTTTTATGTAAGCTCTCAATGCTAGTTAATTTGAAAATGAATCTCTAGTGCTTCAGATGGCTATAAGCATACAGTTTAAGTCTGGAAAGAGGATATCAGCCATCGCACATTGAGACACAGTGAGTCCTGCCACTGCGCAACCTGTCATCTGGGGTAGATTTTCCAGGGCTAGCACAGGAAATGAAAACCCTCTCCCATTAACCAGTGCTCAGCACAGGCGACGTCCGCTGCCTGTTCACCTCCTCTTTGCACTTAGAAGCAAGAGCTCATTCCAAGGGAGTGGATGTCTGCACAGCCTACAGCAGGGAAACCCACCACAAGGGAAAATGAACGTAGTGCTTGGTACAAAGCTGAGAACAAGCTGGTGGAGTTGAATGAAAGGCTCTCTGAGACCCTGGAGTTCACAGAAAGACAACTAACCCAGACAGGGTAAGTCCCTGATGGACAGCTTTCAGATTTTTTAAGCTAATAATGAGGTGGCTGAAAGTCAACCACACTCTTAGCCTTTCTTCCTGTGATGTTTCGTTGGAAAGCTAATTGAAAATCTAGTTAAATTTCAATTGGACAGTGTATTTTAAACTTTGTGGCAAGAAGTCTTTTACTTAATGCTATTACAGTGCTTTACGCTTTTATACTGCATGTTTTAACATGTGAAATGATTATAAATGGCTGCAGAAATCTGAACTTAAAAACAAAGTGTCTACTGTTCAAGGTACAAGTTGTGGAAAACTGTCAAAACGCAACAGTTATGTCATTTACTGTCTGCTACAACACGCATGACAGGTGACTGCTGCATACTGACATTCATGAACATAAGGCTTCATAGTTTTATTAGAATTTATTAATTTTATTTGTAGGCGCAAATCCCCCAGACTCAAAGGGCATTTCCAGATCATTATTGAGAGTCTATGAATGGTTGAAAAGTGCCAGTCAGCCAAAACCAACCTGCAGAATGTCGTAATTCTCTTTAAACAGACTACTGCAAAGCATGATCTTCCTTGATAGCAATTCCACTTAAATTCCCACATTTTAATTATTTTTATGCTTACGGTGGCATTTTTCCACTTCTTTTTACAGAATTAGCTTTTGCATTTTAGTCTATTATTTCATTTTAAATTAGATAAAATTACAGAAATGCACTCCGAATTAAAATTATTACTCTACAAATTCTTGTATGTCTTCTTTGGAGATAAAATTAAAGCTAAAAATGTCATTCAGAAGCTAAGTATGCAGATTCACACTTGAATAAATTTTTCATTTCTTTTCACATTGCCACATATATTACAGTGGGTCTGTTTCCACTGGTGCAACACAGTACCTTCGAATAGCCACGGTGAGAGCTTCCGGTGAACTAGCGCAGGGACAAATGACCTCCTGTCTTAGACCTTTACTTTGGAAGACATTGAGAAATGCATCACAGGAAGAAATAGACCCTGGGTTAAAGAAAAAAAGAAAACAGAGGAGAAAAATAATCTGATTTCTGAAGCAATTCTATTCAAACTGTGAACTTACTATTGAATATACAGGCTTTTCAGGAAAAAAAAATTAAGAAGGACCCATGTCCACTGGGAAAGAAGGCGTAGCTGCCACAACTATGTATGTGTATACACAGTTGTACAGAGAATAAAGACTAATTTTTGAGCACAAAGCACTTTCGCTATGCTTACAGAGAAAAGCCATTACTGCTAGATTTACAATATGAATTTCATTGTAGTTTTCTTTTTTAGGATGAGGCAAATGAAAGATTTAATTCAGAAACTCAAAGCAAACTACTGCAAACAAGCAGAACACCTGGAAGTTGTTATCTTAAATAATATAGAGAAACAGATCATGCTATTAATTGTCATGAAGTAATCCAGACGTGGTACTCTAGAGTAGTGTAAGTATTCCCCTAAAGTTCTCAGTTACTTCTGCATCCGAGCGCCATCATTCAGAAGAAATGTTGATGCTTTCTCTAGCCTAAGGTTATTTACTTCAGTCTTATACATGACTGTCATGTTAAACAAAACTACATTTACTGCAACTTACGTTATGTGGAATATCAAGTGTTTGCTTCAGGATTAGCTAGAGAAAAATACATTTTTTAAAAATTCAAACTTAATTACTGTTTCTATAAATACCACGTAGTTTGCAGTAGACAAACCCTATACTTGGTAAATATTTTAGCTAAGATTACTGAAGAATGACACTATAAATGCAAGACAGAAAACACTTCCTACTTTCTACTGGAATGAAGAAGCACAGCTTACATGGGTTTGCGCCATCAGCCACTATTAGCATACGCAGGGAGGAAAGGTTGATGTCCCTCTGATCTCGATGTGCCACCAACGCCCAGTGCATATCTCTGGATTTTACACAGGCAACTTTTGCTGCAATGAGAATGGGATGATTACTAATACACCATATAAAAGCTATAGAGCTATATTATCAATTTGTGCTTTTGATTTTGACTATGAAGCATAATTTTGTATATTCTTGATCCTTACCTTTGTATTGACAGACTTTTTGTATCCATGACAGTGGATTCACTTTCATTAAGGAGTATGGAATACTTATAACATGCATCATGTTCATGACGCTCTGAAATCAAATAAGACAAATGGGTTTTATACAACAATCAAGGTAATTATTTATATTGTGTTATGGACAAGGGTGTCTATGCTAATCACTCTATGTTTGTTTTATTGTCAGTGCTGGCATTTATCTTTTCTTATCTAGCAACCTACATTAAGATGAAACAGACCCCTATTTTCTAATGCTTTAATTAAGGATTAATGATTTAGACTAATCAGATCCTAACTTTGAAGCAGTACTGAAAAAAAAGAAAAATATTTTCTTTCTATTTATACTCTAGGCAATTCACTTTAAATAGAAAAAATAAAAAAAAATCGGATGAACAATGTCTGCATGTTTGCTATGTAGGTTAATATTATCCTTAAGCCTGTTAAACATCAGTATATATGAAGACTCTTTACTCAAAAGGACAAGTAATAGCAACGTATCTGTCTAAAGCCATCTGTCTCTGTGAAGACTGAAAAACTACTAATGGTAGTGGGGCACAAATTATTTACAAGGTAGCAGACAGAGAAATTGGAGTCACAGATTAAGCAGGGATCAATTTATTTTAACAGAAAATAAATGAAGGAGTTTTTAGTCCTTCTCCAGGTGGGCTAATCCTCGTATTTTCAACAAGGTCATGAAAAGTTGCAGGAAGTTTAGAAAAAGCAGCCGAGTGAAACCAATGACAGATCCAAAACCGATCTCCCAGTCTGAGGCAGTCAATTGCTTTAGTGACTTTTCAGTGTTGCTACTAAACAAACAGCCTGTAAATGAGCTGCTGCCTTACTTCTGCTACCATTTAGAAACATCTTCTGAGGGCAACGCGTCTCCGCGCATAGCAGCTCAGGTTAAGTACAGTTTTTCTTTTGGGAAACCTAGGCTTAAGAAAGGTTAAGTGTCCTGGTGGATTAGTCATCTAAACACTCGTGGAACTGCAAAAGGTAGTTCGCCTTTCAGTCTGGCACAAGTGTAGGTAAAGGAAAAGCACTTACAGGCAAGTCATGAAAACAATTAAGTTCATACCAAGATTAACCGCAAAGGCGGGCATAGAAAAGCTCTATTAGATGCTTCCTTTCAACTCCAGTGATAAAGATCGGTTTTTAACATGAGGTACTTCTGGCCATTAAGCCCAATAGATCGTTTCTGCTTCAGAAGTGTTATTACTGCCCTTTGATATTAAGAACAGTATAACACTGCATGGGAAAAGAATGTCGGATCCCTGGGAATCACAGCATGTAGGGCTTGTACATCCTGGGATCCCCAAACAGTGACCCTTCAAAACTTGCTATCTGTTCTTAAAATGATCAATGAATGCTAAGTAAGTATTTTGTCAGTCATTGACTGCAGCAGTACCTTTAGAAGCAATCCTTAAAAACGTCAGTTGCCTCCCATGTCAATCGAGGAAGATGTTCAAACAGCAAGTAGACAATTTATGCAACTTAAGGTATCAGAAATGCTTTAATGTTAGCAAACCCATCTGTGGGTGGGAGTTTTGATAGAGAAGCTAGTCAGTGGCAATATAGCTATGCCATGGGATCATAACCTTACAGTGGCAAGTACTAATTTAATTTGTTTCTGCTACGAAGTCTGATCTCAAAATCACGCATCAGTAAGGTCAGAATAACACGGTAAGAATGGGGCCGGAGCACTTGGCATGATGCATAAAAATACGCTGGTATCTTTACTGTGTCTCTTACGGCTCAGTGTGCTAGCAGAAGACCATCGGTTTAAGTCACATATTTTTTGCTTTCAAAGCAGAAAAATTTGTATTACAAGAAACTGTAGGACATCCCAGTTTGTTATAGTAATAAGCATATTAGGTTAGTTTATTTTGAAATACTCACACAAAATAAAAAAACCCATACTTACTGTAAGAATCCCATGCCATAAACCAACATCCTTCTTGAAATCTAATACATTCACAATTGTTTCAGCTGTCCAACAAAAACAAAATAGAGTTTACTTTTTAGAATATGGCATTGACCAAGGCAAACCCACTCAAAAGAAGGAAGCTTCAGTGTAACATGACTGATGACCTCAAAGCTTAACTTTCATAGCAAGTCTCCACTGCAGGGCTGGCTGGGACATTCTTTGTACCTTTCAAAAAGGTATTTTAAACGTGTACGTATTTTCTAAAACCAATGGAAAAAAATAATTTAATGTAGAAGCCTTTGACACAGATCTATGTAAAACTTAAGACAGGAGCCTGATGAGAAACAAATTACAACTCACACTTGATTTTAAGGATGAAGCAAGGGAAGTGTACTCCATACCTTCTGTGTATCCACATGCCTGGGTCAGAGCCTGGCAGTGCGTCAGCAGTGCAATCCTTGTCACAGTCACCCCAAGCACGCTTCCATCTTTACAGGTTTTGTACTAAAAAGAAATAAGCAGGGAAAGTCAATGTGCAGTAGTTGCACTGTTTCCATTATTTAATAGCTACGTTTAAAGTGTTTCCTATGTAGGTGTATGATGGACACCTCTAATGACTCTATTTTAAGAAGCTGGGAGTATTGAGGAGTTTGGGAGGCATTTTTTTGATAAAAGACTCTTTTTTCAGATAGGCTTTCTCTTTTTGACTGAAGCTGCCCAGGCGTGATATAAGAAATCCATCTGCTGTTTGAACACCGGCATTATGGAAAAATAATTCTAACAATTCTGATCACATTAATAACTGAAGGACTGGCTAGATTTAGCAGAGAATAACCTAGTTCAGTCTGCTCAATGTTCACACCTCAGATTTTACAGGCCAACTAATAAACCTGAGCTTCTCCCTTCTGTGTCTTATAAGGCATGGGATAAGCGCTGACCGCAGAATCCTTGCTGAGTGCTGTTACAATAACCTATACGTACACAGTCTGAAAGACACAAGCTCTTTGATCAGAAGAATATGAAAGAGTCATGAGAAAGCAGCACGAAAAAGAGGTGGGAGATCATTGCTGATGATTGCAGTAATTTTTGCAACTCTATGCAAGAGTCTGAAAACTATCAGTGGCAATTAAAGTAAATTAAACATTTATCTTTCTCCGTGATTAAGACAATCAGCAAGACTGAAAATGGAGGCAACTCTGCTTCTCTAGCACAGTGTTCTGACTGCATGAAGATATCGAAAATACCTTTGCTCCATTCACTTGGGATTATTTCCTTTGAATAATCATTTAAATTCAATACTAACATGACTGAATCTGAGGCATTTGAGTCTATGCAGAAGTTGGAAAAAAGAATGGGAAAAAAAAAGGAGAAAAACCAAATTTAACAGCATCGCTAATTTTCCCTTCCTGATGCTGGTCTTTTGCAGGAACGTGACTCACAAAGCAGTAAGCAACAAGTAATACATTTGAACAAGAAATTCCTTCTCTTTCAAAGCGTCTGAATGTTGTGATATGAGAACTGAAGCTTCACTGTGCAACTTGCCATCTATCCATCTCAAGACTAGTGGGCAAGCCCACACTGTGAATGAGACCGAGATTGGTCAAGGCAAGTTTAATATAATATTGTGGCAGCCACAAAGGCGACATAAACACATTAATGTTAGAAACCCCCACAATGCAATTTAACATTCCATTAACTTTTCTGAAATCAATATCCAGTATAATTTATTAGAAAATATTACTTATTAACAGGCTAAAACAGGATGCTCTTTGCTTCTGTGACTAGTGAATGAATAATGATGTTTACCTAATCCTGAAGTGCCATATGCAACTATTTGAGGAGAGGATGCATCTTCATTAACTCACCTCAATGTAAGCTGTGTCATTGTTTGCATCCTTGATGTGTGGGAACCAGTCACGAGGTGGCTTGGAGAGGTGTTTAGACTCTGTGACAAACCACAGTAGCTTTGGCCAGCCTGAGGCACAAAGAAAAGTCAGCTTTTGTTGAGTTTTTGCTGGATAAGACAAGACAAAACTCTTCTCTGCCGGAGGTTTTTTTTTTCCCAAATGTTTGTGTCACCATTACCTAAACATTGCTTCTTCTAAACCTCAGTGTGGCATGGGAAAGAAGATTTTCCAGAACTGCTTTCTTAAAACGGCTACTGTAGCCTTCTCAGACAATCCCTGAAGAAATAGCTGGGAAGTTTAAGCTGTTATTGACCAAAATTAATTGGTTTGTTACCACTCTCCTGTCAGAGGTTACTGTCCCTACCACTTAGCCATAGGACTGATCGTCCAAATGCTTCTCATCTACTGCAGCCTGCTGGTTTCATTTCGTTTGTGGTCACAGACGATCTCAGCAACCTGGCTGAGCCAGCAGGGAACCAGACCAGGAGCATTGGTAGTGCTCGGTAGCCATGAGGCAGGAGCAGCAATCCCTACCAGCCCGCCAGTGACACACAGCCGGGGCAAGCGTGTCCCAGCAGCCACGGCTGCTCCTGTGGGAAGGGTTTTCATCACGGGCCTCATCCTCACCCACTACAACTAAACAAGTGCAATGACTCTTATTGTAGTAAATGACTCAGGACACCCACGATAAGCAAGGGTTAGCTCACCTTTAAACTGTGGTATCTCTCCTGTGGGGCTTTTAGGCAGTCCTTTATGGCATGCATCACTAGTCAAGGCCACAGTAACTCCACAGCTTCCAAGCAAAAAGCCTATTTGTTGACTTCCTGCATCCTAAGAGATGACAAAATAAAAGTAATACACAGAATTGATTAGAAGTGATCACAGGCTGAAAATGTTATTGTCCTTTTGCACGTTATCTTGAGAGGAAAACAGTCTCTTTCCTTTAAGCAACGTAGCCAATTAGCAAAACCCATTTGTACACTGACAAAGGAATTTCACATTCACCAGCTATCCTCTTGCTTGTAACAACATAAATCGTAAAAAGAATCAAAGCCATCAGACGGGGCTTGCTCTCACATCCCTTCAGAAATGATGACGAGTGGCTGGGAGCAGTGGCTGATAGCCAGAGGGTTGTGTCATCCAGAGGGACTCCCAGAGAAACTCCCAGGCTGACAGGAATCTCACAAAGTTCAACAAAGGCAAATGCAAAGTCCTGCACCTGGGGAAGAACAATCCCTTGCACCAGCATGGGCTGGGGGCTGACTGGATGGAAAGCAGCTTTATAGTAAAGGACTTGGGGGTCCTGGTGGACACCAAGTTGAATCTGAGGCAGCAACGTGCCCTTGCACAAAGAAGGCAAATGGTATCCTTGGCTGTGTTAGGCAAAGTATTGCCATCAGGTCGAGGGAGGTGATCCTTCCCCTCTGCTCAGCATTAGTGAGGCACATCTCAAGTGCTGGGTCCAGTTCTGGGCTTCCAAGTACAAGACATGGAGCTACGGGAGAGTCTAGTGAAGGGCCACTATGATAATTAAGGGACCGGAGCATTTCTCCTATGAGGAAAGACTGAGAGAGTTGGGACTGATCACCCTTGAGATGAGAAGGCTTAGGAGGGATCTCATCAATGTGTACAAACATCTGAAGGGAGGGTGTAAAGAAGACCGAGCCAGGTTCTTTCCAGTGGCGCTCAGTGACTGGACCAGAGACAATGGGCACAAACTGAAAAAGAGGAGGTTCCCTCTGAACATCAGGAAACACTTTTTTACTGTGAAGGTGACTGGTACAGGTTGCCCAGAGAGGTTGTGGAGTCTCCATCCTTGGAGATATTCAAAAGACACCTGGACATAATCCTGGGCAACCTGCTCTAGGCTGCCCTGCTTGAGTAGGGGAGCTGGACCAGATGACCTTCAGAGATCTCTGCCAACCTCAACCATTCTGTGATTCTGTGATGATTCTAGGAAATAATATGGCTTATAGATGCTGCCACCTGGAGAAAGCTTCCATCACTTAAGATGTTATGATGGGCATACAGTGGTGACGGTATCACTATTTATGCTGATCCAACCTGATCTGACAATAACCATTTCATTGAGTAGTTATGGACACATTTTAGGAGCACTACAGATAGTCAAGTGCCCATTAGAGAAAGCACATTACATTTTACTTTCATCAAGGGGATATAGACAGTGGGGCTAAAATGTCATGTAATGATTTCCAAGTCTAGGCCATAGCCGTTCTTTAAGAGATGCTGTGCTTCTGCAGAATTATGTCCGTTTACGTGTAGTGTCTTGTCATGATTCTTTCATGAAATTTACATCTATCCACTAAGCTCTTCAACAGAGCAAACACACAAATGAACATAGAAGTATTAACTCTTTCTTCACAGAATGATTCTACAGAAAATAGCCTACAGAGTCTCAAAAGATCAAATTAAAATATCTTTTAAATCAACCATAAAGCACACTTAACCATAGAAGCAACCAGAACAGTTGCCTTAATTTATTGATCTATTTAAAGCAAAACTGTACGATGGAAAGAAAGCCCCAAGGCCTATCCCACTAATCTTTAATGCAATTTTTATGTAGTCAAATAAAGCCATCTAAAATGGGGAAGCAATGACATCAGAGGAAAACCAAAAGCTTCCTTGTTTTCCTTACCGCCTCCAAATATGTATATGGCACCAATTACCAGAACTTTGATAGCTGAGAAAACAATGTGGGACAATAAACTCATCTGTCAAAGCTATACTATGTAACTCTTTCCATCCAGAATTACTGCATTTGCTTTTGCTTACTATAACGAGAATGCATATAAAACCAGGAAAAACTGGCAAGGTACTTTTCCAGGAAGGTTTTATAAAATTAAGCTTGTGCATCATCTTTTCCAATAAAAAAAACAGACAAGGGGAGTATCCTTTGAACAACAGAGAATAATACTGGTGTACCCATGAACAACATTTTGCGAAGCATATTGTCGACCCCACTGTACCCGCACCAGGGGGGATTCCAGGACTAAAAGGGCTTTGTCAAGCATTACTGTCCTCATTGACTCTTATGTTAGCCGGTCCATATCTATGTTGTCTAACCCCTGGGACAAGTGCTTAGCCAGATTGGATCCTGGTTCCACATTAGAATGAGACTTGGCACCTCCACTCTTGGAGTCTGCTCAATGGAAGGAAATGTGAGTGCCTGAACAGTGCCTGAGAGATGCCTCTCCTTGGAGGTCCCTTAGAAGGAATGGCAGGAAGATGAGGGAAGATGAGTGCTCCATGAAGAGCATCACTCCTTGGGCAAGACACAGCCTCTGAGACCTGCTTGCTCTATCATGTATAAAGGCAGGTTACCAGTTTCTTAAAATATTAGATCCATACTACCATTACCTGAAAATTTCCCATTAAATTCAATCCAAAAACCAGTTACTAATGTATGTGTAGGTATGAATTTCTAACTACCAATTAAAAAATATTGCATATGAATTTCATAATTGAATGCAGCAACTGCATCACTCTCAATTTTAAATTAAAAATAAAATGTTGTTGTAACTGTATGCCCAATAAAACACTGCCAGCAAACTCTTTCACCACTGTACCAAGAAAATGTTGATTCCCAAACAATCAAATTCCAGTTAATGCAGGACCTTATAGGCGGAAACTAACCTAACAAATTCCATTAAGAAATCTAACATATGTAAACCAGTCAAAAGTGCGGACCTTAGAGCATCAGCATATCATGGCCCTGGGGGACGCATCAGTTAACAAATGGTCTGTCAAGCTCTTCTCACAGCAAAACAAACCAGGAAAAGGAAACTCATATTAACAGTTTGAGTTTTTCAGGTAACACAAGAAAGAATGACTATGCTTCCACTTGGGGCCATATCAACTGGTTCAGAGCACGTCCACATAAATATCATTCATTTGTAGCAGTTCATGTGCAAGCAGAGAGAATAATGTGTAGATTACTTAATACAATCTACTCACGTCACAGTTTCTGATACTGTTTTACATCAGGACAATCCCATCTCAAACAGCACTAAAATCTTCATCCCATTCTTTTCTGTACAGGTAATTCTTTCATTTGAAAGGACAACACGGCGAAACAATTACGTGGTGCGACACTACCACAGGAGATTGGAAGAATTTCACCATGCGTGGACAATATCCAGTGTGTTTTACAGACTTTCAAATCCTATGCCATGCCCTTGGTGTCCACACTAAATCCTGCCTCGCAAGAAAAGCAAACCAAGATGCTGAAGCAGAGATACTGTGACAGACACTGTTTTCAATGGCCATAAGAGCTCCAGTTGAGGTTCTTACAGTCCGAACACAATGAAGCTTTCTGGCAGTCTGCTAGCCTCTGTCCACCATTCCCGCTTGG
Source organism: Steatornis caripensis (assembly GCA_013398225.1). Taxonomy (NCBI): domain Eukaryota; kingdom Metazoa; phylum Chordata; class Aves; order Caprimulgiformes; family Steatornithidae; genus Steatornis; species Steatornis caripensis. The sequence continues at coordinate 95,824 of VZSC01013680.1, read as the reverse complement.
AGTCTCAGTCTCACACCTCCTAACTAATAGTCACCACCTCCCGCCTGCTTCTGGTGACTTTGTCCTGACTTAGAAGCAAAGAAGAGAGAAGCAAAGCAGAGAACAGAGACATGAAGAACGGGTCAACATCCCTTGCCCCATGCAGATGCCCTTGTGATATCTGCTGCTCCACAGAAGTAATTGATTCTAATTACTGAAGCGGTGTTGAGCTACTGGGCCGACAGTCAAGAGGTGGAAGATCTGAAACCACCTCAAGCTGAGCCTTATACATGCCCCAGACATATTGCAACCTTACCTACACACAAGCACATAAACGTGACAGTCTTTGCAGTTCCCCACACCTCAGCACAACAGGTCCCGAGCTGTGAGGACCTTGGGTAAAACCTGTAAGTTTGAAAATGAAGTTTGAGTTGAAAATGCAGTCACTTGCATGAAGCAGTCAAAGCTTCCATGCGGGCCAGGAAAAAAGACTACTGACTTTGAAGGCATTGATTAGTTCAGATTTCAGAGACAAGCTATCGACATCCCTTTTGAGTAATGTAAAATGAATGTCTGCAATGCTGGAAACTGCTTTGCAAGTAGGAAAAAAAAATCAAATCATCTGCTGCCAGAAAACCCCCAAACCTCTCATCCCCTCTAAAATACAATCACTCTTCTGCCTGCAAAGGGAATAGATTTTCAGGACACACTGTTTTGTCAGCGGTGTTACTGCTATTTTGAAAATTTATGCTAATCTGCTACTTTGGCAACCCCCACTTGCCACAAACACTTTATTTTGCTAAATTTTGTGGGGGTAGAAAAAAACTCAAGGAGTCAGGTGAAACAACTCAAACAACGCAGTCCCAACCGCAGATGGGGAGAGACTTGCCAGTGATGCTCATTGTCAAATCCTCCACAATTCACAGTTTGAAATGACACATAATGCAGGTGGAAGGCAAAAGATAGAGCTGAGGTATTGTGGCATGAGGTTTGAGACCAATCGCTGACTTTGGAACTATCATTTTACATTTCTTTAAGGCACAGCACTTGCTGAGGTATGAAAAAAGAGGTCTGCATAGCTTTAGACTATGTCTGCACAGCTTTAGATATGTCTGCACACACCTAGAGAGATCAATCTTTCAGATGGAGTGAGCCGGAAATCCTCTCTGCTGTAGGTAGCCATTCAAGGTTCTCTAAAGACTTTTATTAAAGCTTCCCTAAAGGTTTTCACCAGCACCTGGAGGGAAATTGTCTTCTTCCTGCTGCAGAGAGTGATAATTCATTGTCAGGATTAAAAAATCCCACGTGTGGTTGCATTTCAGCATGCTGTTAATGTCATCTCTGTAATGCTTTGTGAGAGTATCTGTGTGAAGGAAAACAATTATGATCCCTTCTCTGTGAGTGAGAGTGCATGTCCTTATCTAATAAGGAAGGAAGAGACAGCCTGTGCAAAGGTTGGCCTGATAAAGGTTACTCCTGTCCGCTTGCAAATCCCAGACTGCTTTCAAAATGAGAATTATGTGGCGAAGCATCGCAGACTAAACTAATCTTGTTTTCTGTTACAACGCTTATTTGAGCTCCATTTGCCCTTACCCTAATAGAAATCTGACTGTAAAGAACAAACAGGGCAACTACCACACGTAAAGGCCAAGCATTACCAGTTCTGAACCGAAAGTGAAAAGGCATCATGGAAACCGTCTATTTTTAAAACACAAACATCAAAGACTTTACTAAAAATTAAACACACAGCAGATGCAATCTTCATAACCAGCTTTAAGATGAAGATATCAGCTGTCTCCTCAGACAGAGCTTTGGTATCTGCCTGCAATCTGCATGTGAAATTTGCAACTATGAGCAGTCTTAATATCCAAAAGTCTTAATGAAAGCAAGACAACGGTTATTTTTGGCAGGGGACACTGCATGAAATGTGACTACAGTTTCCTAAATGTGACTACAGTTTCCTAAATTCAAAAACATAAAAAGAAAACATAGATTTTAAAGGATCTGAGATTCACTGCGGCCACCTGAGCGAAGACCTCTGCTCAGTGCGCAGCTGCCGCAGTGTATGAAGAGGGAAGGATGGGCACAGGGCTTACAGAGGTCCAGCGGCGTGCACCAGGCCCTCATGTGGGGCTGAGGGCGCTTGTGTACTTTGGAGGGTCTGGAACAGTATGTCACTGAAAAATAAAAACCCCAACATTTTATGCATATTTTAAATCCAGTGGAGAAAGAGATGCTTTGTCAAAAGATGTTCAAAAGTACGTAGAGTTCCAAAGTTTCTGGCGCACTACAGCCCAACAATGACTAAAGCTGAGAGGAATCAAAGCTCATTTTATCTCAGGCTCTGAAACACTAGGAAAGGCGTCAAGGTGTATTTCCTTTGGAATACAATTCTGCCTTCAAATGGAAGACAAGTCTGGGATAATTTCACTGTCTTTAAAGAGATACTTCTCTCTGGCTACCGTTAAAGTTTTAATAACCTAACTTGTCAGGACTTAATAAAAAGAGCTCCTGAAATACAGGTTTTACCCTGTATGAAGCATCTTTTATCAAAAACCCAAGTGTCTTGGAGTGGGTATCTCCAGATTTCCTATGACAATACACAGGCACATTGTTCCAATTACACTGTCAGAGCCAGCGTCTGGAAGGGCACAGAAATGCCTTCTGGAAGCACGCAGAGGATTAAATCTAACAGGCTAGGAAATAGTGTTTTGACTGAGAAATAGATTTTTACATGCTTTCATGTCATATCCTGCTACAAATACTCACTGCCTATCATAAGGAGGCCATAAAGATGTGTGTGGGAATGCTTTGTTCATACGTTCACAGCATGTGATTGAGCATAACGATGAATGTGCTTGGAGGACAAAAATGTTATTTTAAGATTAAAACTGATTAGCTCCCTTGATTGTATCGGAGCAGAATAATAATAATTTTCATGGCGTCCATCAAATGGAAAAAAAAACCCTTCAAAAATCTGAAGAAAAAGAAATCAAAAACATATTTTTAGATCTTTTAAGGAAAATAATAAATCGCTATTTGAATTACAACCTGACATGTCGAAAATCCCATATCATCTACTTCGATGGCACATTCCATGATATATATTTTGCAATTCACATCACATCACACATACAATGAAACAATTTGTAATACTCTAGCTTCAGATAAGATTAACAAAAGTGGCAGCTCTGAAGGAAGAGATGTTGTACAGAACATACTATTTGCTAATGTTTGAGGAACATAAAGATATATGGAGAGAGGAATATTATTCAGAAAGAACATAGCCCATAGTCCAAGGGATAAGGACTAGTTATAAAAAAAAACATGGGAGTATTGATGATATAGGCATTTCAGCGGTATTAATCCTGGGAAAGAAGGAGAAATAAAACCTGCTGTTTCTTCTATTGCTACAATGACCGTGGAACCCCTACTATTGCTTCTAGAATGAAGAGTTAGTTTTGATGTCATTAAAAAAGCCTGGGATTTAAGTTTTTCATTTTAGATCAGATTTGCCAAGTCTAAAGAGACGGAATTATCCTGTTGTGAATGTCAATTCCCAGGTCTTTGCTAAACACCAGGAAGCATTCCGAGAATAAATCTAAACTGGAGAACACTGTGTGGTTGCTGAGAATTCAGTCAGTCCATCCCAGATGCCACGTCAGACAGGGCTGCTGAAGTCCTTGGGGGAAGTACAACTAATTCCAGGTATTCTGTCAGCACAAAGATGGGATACAGAACAAAAGAACAAGAACAGATGGACCCTCACTTAATAACGAACCAGAAAAAAACCCTGCCAAAATCTAAAATACCCGCAAGCGGTCATGATAGGAAGAAAAGGGAATGCACATGAAGTCTATGGGCTGGTAAAACAAAGCCTTTACTTTCATATGCATATAGATGTCTGCAGAGTAATATGTAAGCCAAAAGGCTATTTGGTTGCAAACATTACTGTTCAATTTTAAACTGCCAGGCACAAACAATTTGCACAGAGCTGTGAAAAACTCTTCTTTATGAAAATGCAGAACAGTATTAAAGCTGCTGACACACATTTTTAATATTAAAAATGTGCTCATAATGTGACTCCCTGAAATAGCTCATCCTGTATTAGTTTGTTATTCTGTAAGTCTGTATCGGCTTATAAAATAATTGTCAGCCTGTTTGTGAGTTCACATCTCTGACTTCCAAAAAGCAAACCAAAAAATGTCCACTGCCAGAATGTACTGAAGCACGTAGAGAAGAGAACAAATAATGGGAAAGCAGAAAAGAACAGCCTAGGCCATTGTGTGATGACACGAATGACATCTTCCCACGGATGCCAGAAGCAATCCGCTGCCATTTGACCAAGCAGAGGTATTCCTTCTGGGACTACTCAGAACACGATTTTCTTCTCATTGTTTCCACTCCAGTTCCCATTCCATATAAACAAATGTAAAAACATTTGCAACAGTATATGCTGTGACATTGCATAGTTTTATTTATAGATCATAGATCATGTTACTTTTTTAACTGTACCATTGACATCTGTGTTACTGTTTTATTAATTTGATATTTAAACATTATGGAATGAACTTGGTAATAGTTAAACAGTCTAAGTCTGTAGATATTCCTTTATATAAAAATGCAGATATATGCATGTGTAAGTGTATATTTATATATCCATATACACACACATATTAAAAAAAAAAAACCACCAAGAGATTCAGCCAAATTAGGGTAAGTTATTAATTTGACATAAGAGTATTTCCTTGGACAGCTGGATTTTATAGTTTACTGGATGGATATAGTATCAGATGTACAAAAAAAAAATTACACCTATCCATGTACTTTAAAACAGCATTATATCTCGGAAAATAGTAACAGGGAAAGACACACTAGATTTTTTATCCCTCAAAGCCATGTTGCTTCTTTATTTTGTAGAATGAAAACAGACTTACCCATGTGAGCACTCTGTACGATCTTATAATGTACATAGTCTGTTTGCCTTTTTTTTGTTGATGCATTTAAAATCTCTGCTTTATATTGAAATAATACACCATGTTATGCAATGGCCTCAAACTATGTTAAGGTACTGCACTCACACGTGAAAGCACGGCGATAGCCTGATGCAAGTGTGCTGTACTTCTACTAAAATCATTATTCTCATTCTGCAGTCATGTCCACCTCTCAGTGCCCTCAAATAGAACATTTTACAAATAAAATGGCATGCCCCTATTCCCTAGAGCAGGTAGACCAGCTGAGGTCCCATCCTCTCTCCTTGCATGGCTTTTCTAGCTCACCCGCACCTTTCCTCCAGTCCTAGACAGTTAAGCTGGGGCACCTCCTGTCTCCTCTTTCCCTAGGTTCCCAGCGTCCTTCCTTCTGCTCAGCTGCTCTCAACGTCTGCTCAGTTGGATCATTGCCTTTTGTTGTCTTATACACTCACTTTCCCCCATCTCTCTCTACTCCTTCACCAGTTCAGCAAACCATCCCTTCCTCCAGCTACCACCCCCTCCCTACCTGCCACTTTCTGGTTTCACCATGGCAAGAGCCCACCACAGATGTTGGCTGGGGATGTGTGAATGTGCTGGAGAAATGATGAGACCAACTCAGCTTCTCAGAGATCAGGAAGGTTCAAACATGTTCAGTTGGGAAGGAATCTCCACATATTTTTAGCTGTTAAATTGCTATGATGTAAGATGTGCAAACTGCAAAGCCTTTATGAGGGCTTAGAAACCTGTTTTCATGGCTTTCCACTGGAAACAAAGATCTGAGCTTCTGCTCCAGGGTGCTGTGACACTGGAGCATTTCAAAGAAAAGCCCTTGACAACTGAAAAACTGAAAATGTGAGCAATACATTTCCCCAGCCCTTTTCTTGTAAACACCTCATGGCTTCAGCCAACATTTTCCAAAAGAACTTTGTTTAAAAAAGAAAGCTTGTAAGGATTAAAGAACACACTTTGTGCAGACAATTCCAGACCAAATAACTAACGTAAGGCATTATTAGTGCTAGCTAATAAAAAAGGGATTATATAAAGGAATATTTGGGAGAACCTTACAACATTGCAGCCAGTCATGGTAAAATTAGCGAGATACGACAAAAAGAACTTGTAATGAATAAATCCATTTTGCTGTATTTACAGCCTTCAAGGCATACACCCTCAGACAAAAAATGCAAGTTCAGCAGCATCAGTGCAAGCTTCCCAGCTGTGGCTCACCTACACCACTGAGCCCCCTCGTCTCATTGCCCCACGTCATTCTTTCTGGCTGGAACTGCTGTATCTGTCTACTAACACTTCCACAGGATATATGGTTAAATCTCTGAACCAACACTGGACGTGAAAGGCTTTTGATTAGCAATGGTCAGTTTTCTCTATGAATGTACGTTCTGCGGCAAGAATTCCCAAACTTAATTTGTTCAAGTGCCACCCTTGGCAGAAATTACTGTGGTATCGGAAGCTTCAGGATGCATATGCTCATATAGTCACAGAAGGCATTTCCATAACTGCTTTGAAGTAGCATACACAGCACTAGTGGCATTATAACATAGCTTGGGTTGCAGAGACAGGTGGAAAATCAGCAGTTGCTGCCAATGATTCTTTGTCAGTGGCCAACTCCAGAATGCTCTGAGAGGCTACAAAGATAATCCATGTAGGACTGGCAGAGCTGTTCTCTTGGAAAATTTTCCTCTCTTTTTCCAGGCGACCTGTGTTTGCTGAAATTGCAAGCACATCTTCAGATTTTCCATGACAGAAAAGAAGGAACTATATATAACTCACCACACAGCTCTATCTTTGCATCCTCAGATTCAGAGCTAGTTAACCACAACAATGTACTCAAAAGCTATGTTTAGTCGTGATTTGTTCTGACGTAAGTTTTAAAATGCAGTACAGAGAAGAAATTCAGTTCCCCACCTTCCTTGTAAGCGGCACTTCAATAGGGACGGGGACAACTTCCGCAAGCAGGCAGCCATAAAACGCTACCATGAAAGCAGCAGGATCATTGTTAGGAAATACAAGGGTTACCTGAAACAGAGAGACGTATGTTAAAAATGTTTTATCCCAGGTTTCAGATAATGATAATTGGAGTTTCCATGCTTGCTTTTGGAGAGAGAGAGATGACTACCGAAACATTTCTATGATAACTGTTCAAATACCTAATGAAAGATGAATGAGGAATCAGAAGGAATTTATTCTGATAGATACTACTTTTGTGAACAATTTCACTTACAATGTAGTTAAATGTTTTCATGCTGCATTGTTTCCTACACTGACAATACCTTTCATCTGGTTTTCAATTTACTGATTGCTTTAGAGATGTTAAATAACCACATAAATGGAATTAATAGAATTTTACATTCTAATTTAATAATTTGGTCGAAGTCACCAAAACCAAAGCGGATCTGTGACCAATTCAGATTACCCAGACTTACCATGCCTTTATGTCAGTCAGTCATTAACACATTATGTTTTGCAGTTAGTGAGCACAAATAGGCAATATGTAGAGAAGCAAAGAACACATCCAGAGCTGGCCATAAAGCATCTCAACCTAGGCCTGGAATTGTTAAACTTCACAGCTTTAAGGCTACAGCTAGGGAACTATTTTGATAAAAGAATGCCAAGAAAAGATAAAATATCATAGCAAATCACCTGTATGCTCACTGGGCACCCTTGCTCCCCTAATGTGCTGAACTGTGCTGCTGACTTCTGTGGGCACTGCAGACAGTGTCTTAGATCCTCCAAGGCCAATGGGGAAGGAGAGGCAAGACCGCACAGTCTCGCAGCGAAGCCACCAGCTCGGACAGCGCACGACTCTCCTTGCAAGGGCAGGGAAGACTACTGCTCTCACTTACTGGTGTATGACCTCAGTGGCTAGATCCTGCCTATGGTTTTAGTTTGGTTTAGACAGATGCATGTCCTCAGCTCACGTCTTCAACAGCTGTAACGCAGCTGGTAACTGTCTTGCATGGTCAACTGAAGTGGCATGGAAAAAGCATGGTGAATGACTTCAAACTTAATTCCTTAGGGCTAGCACACAGAATCAGAGTATATTACTAAAGCATCTTAAAATTTGCCGAAATTACTTAATAACTCTTGAGTTTTGACTGCTTTGGTATCCATACGAGTTCTGTGTTTCAATCTCTTGAAGTTAAACCATCATGTTTTCATATACGCTACAAAGTTCAGTTAACGGAGATTAAAAGTGTTTCCAGTGACTTCATATGGCTTCAAAGACAGTCACCTCCCATGGATTAGCTTGATTTCTTCAAACTAGAAGAAATCTAACCAGCCTTGTCCAAGTGGGTCCAAAATATCTCTGTTTTTAAGCTGAAGCCTGTAACCTCAGAACTGTTTAGAGAAACTTCAGAGAAAACACATTGCTACTCTATCTGTATGCTTGCACGTGAAACAATCCAACGGCTGGGGATGGCTGTGCAGAGCTTACTGTATGTATTCTCTATGCACATACCCTAAATAGGCTCAGGAGAAATGGAAAGGAAGGGATTTTGCTAGGTGCATGGAGGGGATGGGAGAGGTAGCTGAGCCCAGTAAACATCTGAAAGATGTTGAAAGATCCCAAAAGATACTTCGAGGATTGCTGAGTTTTGTGTTGGTCTTTGTTTACATACATGCAGCGAAGGCTTGGCTGGGAATCTTTGCAAAGGAGCTGACAGAGGTGAAAAAATCTCACTGGAGTCCAGTGGGAATGACGTGTTAACTTGTCCTCCAAAAAACATTAATCACTAACAGGCCTGTATCAAATAAATAATGTGTGCAAAAGCAAAAAGGGATAAGGCTGAAGGAAAACAAAACATAGAGTGTATATTACCAGATACAAATCTGGTTATCTAGTAGATATTTCAGAGGGCAAGCTTTATTTCCAGGCAGCTGTCTGGGGTGACACAAGGTTAACTTTCTGAAGTTACTATAGAAGGCAAATGCAGTTTGACGTTTACTATATTAATATGAGAAACAGGGCATGAAATGCAGGCACAATCACCAGACAATGAACCTAAGGAGTGATGTAACAGTAGTCATGAAAAATAGAGATTGTATTGATAGAAGATGCTTTTAAAGGGGAAAAGGCCTTTCTGAATTTTATATGATACTAACATAAGGAAAAAATTACACTCTCATTTAGAAAAGACCAGAAATATATGCCTGTATTTCATTTAGTAGTAAAAAACTACCTTTAGCTGGCGTCACACAAAATGCATTACTTACAATAAAAAGCCAACTTCAAATAGGTCAGAAAGCTTTTATGTTATTACAACAGGGGGATAACACCAGAATAACAGCCTAGAGCATCAGAAGTACAGTAACACCTCATCTTCAACATGACATTGCTTCAAATGATCATGTTTCTGTTACACAGGGATGCTAGGCAAGATGTTTTTACAACACAAAGCATATGCTTTCAGCACTCAGCTATAAACGTTTGTTTCACTGTAATCTAGGTGGACTTATTTTAGAAAAGCTGCAATCTGTTCTTTATGTGTCCTGCACTGGCTAAACTTCCAGCTTTCAGCCTGAATTATCCACAAATCCTTTCTTAATGTTAGGAGATGCCAGTGGCTGCTGCAGCAAATGAATACAAAGATGGGCAGTTAGCACACAACAGATAGGGAGAGATGCACACTGCCCATATGTGAACTTTATTCCTTTTGGAGCTTTCTGGGTGGATTGTTTTGATGTGTACACTCGAACAACTTGTTTCTTCTGCTGTTGCTTAGAGACACACTTGAGTATCAAGTAGAAGATATTCTTCAGATTCCTACTCCTGGCTGAATGCCACTGTAGGAAGCAATTTAGACTAAGGATCAGTTAAATCCTTTATCATTTATTTCAAAAAGAAACGTAGGAAGAACTGTCAGGTTTCACTTTTTAATTTTTTTTCTTCTTTTTTCTTTTGGGAAGCATTATTGCGTGCTCTCATTTTTGAAGCCCAAAGAAATGTGTAATGCAAACAGACATGTTTCTCACGTGTGGCACAAGAGGACCAAGTGAACTGAGAATTGCTATCAGACCCTGGGGGAGGAGCACGTAATCCCACACTCACAACTCTAAGCACTAAGGTAGGACTGAAATTTTCATTTCCGACAAATTTATTCTGGAATCTCCATTCCACAGCTTAAAGCCGACCTGGAATGAGACCTGTGGAAATTTCTACAGACGCTCTGGCAGACAAAAGGGGTATCAGGCTCGGCCAGCCTTGACAGAGGAAGTGGTAGGTTTGTAAGTACGTCAGTAGCAAAATCATAGGATGTTCCTGTCTTCATTTAACAACTTCAAGTTGTTAAATGGGGCAACCTCTATAACCTTTGCTCTCTGTGGACTTCATCCACTCACCTAGATTCAGTCTCTAGCAGTAGCTGCATCACAGTCAGGAACCAGGAATGGAAATACTCTCCATGTTACCGGTCAGCATAATTTATTTATTTAACTAGCTGCCAAAAGTGCTTACTTTGCTTGTCTTTTTCCTCCACAATGCTTCTCTTGTTTCTACCATCTCAACAACTACAAAGTCATTAGCAACTAAGTTTTTTACCCACATGACACCTCCAGGCTCCATAGCCAAGCTTTTGCTAAACAGACTGCTGTTCTATGTCCAAAAATCACTTTCCATGAGAATGTTTATTGTTGATGCTGCCACAACTTCAAGTTACTATTCAGCAGGTACCAGTTCGGGTCAGTTATTATGCAATTCAAAACCTCTGTCTAAATAATCAGCCTTTTTCTGAGTAAAAGGCAGATTTCACCCCCCCGACATTTGATTTCATTAATTTCCTCTGAGCACCCCAAATACCTCATTCTCACTTTGTCAATGCGGAATCTGAATTATTAATAATTAAAAATCATTGAGATACTCACCCTGTCTCCAGGTCGTACCATTGGTTCTTGTTTTGTGCCTAATTTATGTAGTATATTGTAAGCAACCTTCATACTTCTAGTCCAAAGTTTGCCTATTAACAGAAAATTTGTGAAATTAGTTTTAAAAGTCTTCTTATGTTTTACAAGATTATTAAAGAGAAAGAATACCTGAGCAGTGAAAAAAAAATAGCAGGAACATTCATATTAGTTTTCCAACTAAATACGACACTACTACTGGGACTAGTGCAAATATTTAAGTACTTATCAGAAGCTTTCTTTGAGCTTCTTTTTTCAAGACAGTAGCATTTTTAAGGAACAAAAAAAGTAAGAACAGTTTTCTTCATGGCAGAAGTTTCTCACTTTGGAGTAAATTTGATCTTGACTCCAAAAGTTAACCGTTAGAAGTAGCTGGAACATCATCAAGTTGAGATATCATCGTAACATCCTTAGCTGTAGCAAGCCAGACAAGTTGGCATTTCAGCCCAGACTGACCTCCAAGGGTGTTACTCAGGTTTCGTGATGGCTTCTCTCACCCCAAGCCACCAAGGGAAAAAGGAAAGGAGTCCCAAGAAGCAGACACAAGGAAAAAAACCCCAACAGAAAACACCTCTCAGCCAAAGTGGCACACTCAAGCAGCAGGGACCCTCTGATCCTTAGCACATCCATACGCCTTCATTTCACTTTTAATTCTGGGCTTTCTTCTATTTAACTTGGCTTTTTCTTCTCACCTGCTCCCATACCCTCCCTTCCCTCAGTTTCATTTCACTTGTCCCAGGTACCCTTCCTTTTCATCGTCTCTCTTCACCCTTGCTTCATCTCTCCATCTCCGTGCTTAGCCAATCCTTATCAAGACCTCACTCTGACATTCTTTAAAGAAAAAATTATCTGAACAAGACCTTGCTGGCCACGTTACATACCTTCCATTAATCCTTCAAATGATCGGCCTCTTCCAACTACGCAAGCTCTTTCAGATTGCCTTTGTTTAGAGACCTCGTTACTTCCATTTGAACAGCACTGAGCGTAACAGCCCTTGCTCTTGGCTGGCCCCCAGGTATTGTCTTTAAGCAGTATTCAGTCTGACACTAACAAATCTTTAATTCATGCCCACCAATAACTTAAACGATAATAGGTTCTGACAACAGATTACCTATGGGGTTCAGCAGTTCAGGCACCCAAACATGCAGTACTGCTATTTATAACTAAGCCAAGCAGTTGTTATAAGTTCCTGCACATCCCGGTTATAAAATGCAATACTATTGAATTATTTTTAAGTGCAAATCTGGTGTATGTAAATATAACATACGATGAGAAGGCCAGATTTTCTTTTTTTCCTCTTAAGGAAAATTGGAAGGGTCACTGCTGCTTGTTACTGAGAAAGTACTAAATGCAAATACTTCTTATGAAAACGGTAATATGGTATCGTCACACTAGGTTTTGCCACGTTTTTAATTTATTTAAAATTACTCCAGTATTCGCATGCTGAACTGTCTCCATGCTCAGAAATAAACATGTCTCAATTCTGTTCCACTGGAAACTCAGCATGGATACAGGAGTACGTCTGCAGGATTAACCCTCACAGCACTACAGCAGAATTACCTGCATTTGATAGAAAGTCTTTAAAAGCATCCCTGCTGCTACAGTCAACACTTGAACTTGACAAGTGAGTAGGATAAAAACCAAGGATGCCTTAAGAAAGCAAATATTCCTTTTCTTAAAGGTTTCCAACATTAAAGTTTCAGTGGCAACAAACTTAAAAGAGCAATTAGTAATGATACAGAAAATTGGAGAATGGAAATCAAAAGCCTGGCAAAAGTTCGGAATTGCAAGAAAGAACCATCTTTACACAAAACACTTTCAAGCTTGAAATGTACACTGAATTTTTAATTTCTTTTCTGAGAGACATAAGGGGCTGCTGTAAAAAGTTCTGCCTGAGCTATAGAGATTAAATCTGTTAGAAGTCTTAAATTTGCATTTGTGACATATTCACACTAATTTCTCATCTATCAAACGTGCCACCTCACAATATTTTCTTCAAAATCTGAGAGCTGTTCATACTAAAGTATTTAGATGCATTCTTTTGAGAAGTACCCGGGTATGCAGTACAACCATCTCCATGCAAGTGATCTGAGTAAATGCAGAAATTAAGTTCCCTCAAAGACTAGGAAAATTTAAAGGAGTATTTTCTAGTACACTTCTAAATAATTAAGTCTTTAAATACATTTTATCATGATGCTCTTTCATTGCCAAAATTTTATTTCAGCTTCTGAAACATAGAGCATATAAGGCTCCCTCCCTAATTCCTCACCTTTCTGTTTAAATATACTTCTAACTGCACAAAAAATGCCCGTAATATTTTCTAACAGTCAGAAAATACTTGCATTTTCTGTCACCACAGCCCTTTCCTGCTCTATTTACTGGTGCAATACCAAACTACGTTAATTAGCCACGCTAACTGCATGTGCACATGGGTATGAAACTGGAAAATTGGAACAAAGAAGCGAGTTTGCATTCAGCTGGGAAGGAGCTGGAATACACGCTCCCTCCTGCGGCCCTCAGAAATCCGTAACTTTGCTCCAACCCTTGCAGGCTCTGCCTGCCCCCGGCTGCTGCTGCTGCTGTTGCCTCTGCTCAGGCGTGGGCAGTGGCAGCAGGGGCAGGCAGAGCTGGTAAGGCACCCTCGCAGGCAGACCAAAGTCCATGCAGATCTTGAAGTGGATCGTATTGAACAGGAAGCTCATAATTTTTCTTCCAGGGTATATAGCTCCGTTGCAAAAAATAAATTAAAAAGGGCTACAAAGGGAGCAGTAATCCAGAAGCTGGAGCCAGGAATGTGCGAACCATCAGGGCCAGATCTGTGGCTGCTGGATGGGGCACAAGCTCCTGACCAGAGGTGAACTGAACTGTTTATTTTGCCACCTTGGCTGTTTGGCCCCTCCCCAACATCACTGAGAAACACAAAGGATTCGACGACTGCAGGATAAAAGCCCTCAGTAACGGAGGATGTTATAAAGAAGGAAATCTTTGAAGTATTTCCTTCCTTGGTTCTGCCTAGGTTGCAATTCAGTGTGATACTTCCTTTGCAAACTTGAGAGATTAGACGTCGCTGGGAAAAAGCCGATTGCCAAAACCTCTCTCATAAATCCTGATGCTGCAACCTTGCCGTGACCTCCATATGGTGCCACATCTGCACAGCAGGAGAGGGACGCCTTGGCCAGGAGGCCAGCTGTGCTTCATCCAAGGCTTTTGCTCTGAGACAGGGCTTAGCATCGCCGATCCAATCGTTGAGTAGGGTAAACCGTCTTCATTACATGGGCTACAGGGGAAATCTGGCTGGTTGGGGCCGCTGAGGATATGCCCCGTTGTCCTCAGCCAGAGTGCAATGAAGCACCGGTCCTCCTTAGATAAACACACTGCCATTAATCTTCTAATAAGTTGGCTTGAAGACAGGAGGGCAGATGTAGGAAACTCAAGCAACAGTTTAATTTAGTAGGGAGTGGACCAGCCTGTGTTTCAGCTCAGTAACAGAGCTGCCTTCTTCTTGCAGCCCGGCACAGCACGCGCCGCTAGGTGCAGGAGCCTCCAGCAGCACCGCTGCTTCCTCACCATTTCCCCAGGTAAAGCCCAGACCCTGTGAGCCCTTCTCTTCTTCACCTTCCTGCCCCTGCTGCAGCGAGGTCCTTTTGCACAACACTCCCACCTGCCTCGCCAGGGATAGGATTTGTCTCTGTCAAGCTCCGTTCTGCTCACCAGCCATACATGAGGAGCTACCTTCTTGCACTTGAAAATGAAGAACTGATAAGTCATCTATAGAGATGAGGCATTAGTGACAGATTTGAGTCTTCTGTGGTGTTTCATGAACAAGGGTGCCCTCCAGAAGGGGCCTGGGCTCTGCAGACCCTGTGCCATGTCTGCCACTCACACACATACATTGTGGGTAATGTGGGGCACTAGATCGTTAAGTACCTGAATTACCCCTCAGTTTTAAGGTCACAAAACTACTTCCAAAACAAAGTAGACTGGTAGGTGTCCACAGAAGAGTTTCCCAAGTTGATTTTGGAAAACAAAAACCCAACAACATCCAGTTAACGCATACCTTGCTGCTACTACAAATTACAACCTTGTTCCCACCTCCCATCAAGCTGCTAATTGTGGTGTTGCTTTCCATGATCCTGTAGAACTCCACAAGCTGGTAAGAAATTAACCTTTTCTCTGCATCTATCACTGCTTAACTTATGATGGCTTAAGCATTTACTGAAATAAACCATCTTCTTCTAAAGATGATCACATCTTTCTTAGCTTCTTCTGTTGCCTGCCCAAAATACTGCTGCCAGACTTGCACGCCCTAGCAATGTGTTTATGCAGGGAAGCCTTTAATGCCCTTCACACGCTTGCAAACTAAGCTGAGTATTCCCACTGCCCAGCGAGTATCAGGAAGTACTGCTGAATCTGAGCCATATCTGGCAGACGCCGTGTACGCAGATATTCTCGGTAGGACAGGATGGAAAACAGCAGCTCACTTTCTGGTAGCTGTGACAAACACTGTTAACACCTGTGTGGGGCAAGTCTCTTTTCTTTTGCCGCTGGAATTTTGATTTAGTTGAACAGTATCAACTCTACACCAGCAACCACATATTTTACATTTCACTTGTATTCAGTCTTGTTCTTTTTTTAACAGTCTATTCGGAGGGCAGTATCTTTTCCTAACTAAAATTTAGCAAGCTAGAGTGAGTTAACAGCCAGACCCATCTGGCTGAGCAACATATTACGAGGGTAAAGGAAACCACCAAGTCTTAACAAAAATTAGATGCTTGACACCAAAGTAATTCCCCTTCCTCTTCCTTTATAAGTCCGTAAAAGGACTATACATTTGTGTTCAATGTAAAGAAGGTTGTAAGAGAAAAGCTGTATCAGGGAGAGAACTCAGAGAGAAAACAAATCACAATAAATTTCCTTATCATCTTCAGGACACTGTTGAGAACCACACAGCACTAACTCAGCAAAGCCAAACCAGTGATCGCTTACCAATCTTCGTGCACAGCAATTGTGAGACTGCCAAAGTTTAACTGCAAATAATTTTGTCAAATATTCATTTTCTCAGTATCACAGTATGACATTTCTTATATTAAACAGAAACAAGAGTATTTAATAAATCCGCTGTAAATGGCAAACTTGCTAATGCTATGCAGGTAAAGGGGCATTTATTCTGCTTTGCAAAAAAAATAGTCGCAGTTCTGCTGCTCTGTTAATCCTTTCTTCATAAACTCTTTAGATCCATTCTGAGCAACAAATGAAGCTGTTGTCTTTTTGGAAAAAAAATACAAAGAAAAAGAAGAAAAATGTTCTGTTGCAGAGAATAAAAGACTCCAGACATACTCGGAACAGACGTAACCATGCTATTAGAGTGCTTGATACTCCAGTCTTAATCATAGATTGTAACACAGATTTTTAAAAGTAATTTTCTGTCCTTTTATTAAAGAAATAAATCTTTAAAGTATTAAATAATCATAACATTGATATCTACCTAGGGACTTGAACCATGGCTATCCACACCTCTGCAAGCACTGAGCTATTTCAGAGATAAGGACAGTCTGGTTATGTAGCTACTTGGTTAGAAGAGTCTTGATTCCCTCTGGTAATCGCGAGATTTCTGGCCTGGGAGATTCTCGCAGCAAGAGGATGCGGGTGGCTGGCGCACGCCAGCTGCAGCACGGCTTGGGGTTGGCTGTTTTCAGTCTGTTGTTACGCTTCAGCCATCCCAGGGTAGCTCCAGTACGTTACAGTGCCTCTGCTAAGGCAGTATGACTTTGGCCTCAAAATGTTTACAGTTGCATTGAGTTTCTTATGGGCAATTAATTTGAAAAAAAATTGCTGTTTTTCAGGCATTTCTTTCTCCACAGAATCCAAATAGATTAAGAAAAAATACTTCTCTATGCAGAGAGCCTTCTCTGCTCTTTTTCGCTAGCTTTGCTGTCAGGGTCTGCGACGTGCGAAACAATACATCAGAGCTACTGAAAATTGTTTTAAAAAAATCTGATTACAGAAAGCATTAGATAAAGGAAATGAGATTATTTGAATCAGATGTAGTTAACTGGTACTCGAAATTTTATTTTTAATAATGGTTACAATAAGAAAGCTCAAAACTTGGTCATTCCCAAATTACTTTCAGCTTTTTCTTTTTCACCAGCCTCATTCTTCTTACAATATAATTTTAATTAACAAAAGTAACTGTTAGCATAAGTATGATATAGGATTTAATTGTCCTGTATTCACATTTCTCCTCTAAGAAATCACTGAGTGTTTCATTATTAATACCAACAATACCAAAACCAGATGCCTGACTACTCTGATTAACTTTGAGACAGAAATTGTCTTCCTTTTCCTCAAAGCACATATTAGGTTTCTAGTCAGAGTTCAGACTTACATAAAACCCGATAAAGACATCTTTCCTTCCCATATCTCAGACATTTCAATTTACGCATATTGAGTGTTTTCATTTATAAAGGAATTGTGAATAACTTAACTAAGATGTTCTCCACTTCACCAAGTTCCCAGAGGAACAAAATATTTGAGAAATGAGTAATATTCATAGTGTTTCATTCACTAGAAAGAGTTCAAGAGTTTTGAGTACATTAAATAAAGATTACAGCTGGGACACTGAGAAGAACTCCAAGAACTGAGGCAAACCGCTTCAAAAACTTGCTTAAAAAAAAGATCAAGTCTACAAGAAATGCAGTTGTTCATTTCTTCTATCTACAGTAATCTGAGACACATGGAGGAAAACAGTCCTAACATGCTATGAAGACAAAAAGCTCAAAAAACATGCTCGAAAAGGCACGGGAAATGTAAGGCATTACAAATTAGGTGAATTCCTGCAGAGGAATGGGAAAGCAGAGATGATTGTAAGCAACAGCTGAAAGAACAACTTTAAACCAGTTCCCCTTATGGCACAACAGCACATCACGATCTAGAGCACTCACCGCTTAAACCCCCACTAACTGTATCACATCCACATCAGTCACTGTTCGGGAGAGAAACTGATTCCAGGCTGCCCAGAGAGGCTGTGGAGTCTCCTTCTCTGGAGAGATTCAAACCCCGCCTGGATGCGTTCCTGTGCACCCTGCTCTGGGGGCACCTGCTTTAGCAGGGGGTTGGGCTGGGGGATCTCCAGAGGGCCCTCCCAACCCCTGCCATTCTGTGTAACACATAAAGTGGTCTTATCACAGCAATCCACTGCTGTCTGCCACAGTACATCATAGCTTGGCTATCAGTCTGACCACTCTCAGATGTCGCTGGACAAGACAACAGAAGAGTTGTGAGGAAAGCTTTGGAGAAAGAATGCTGTGGACTCTCGGACAGATCCTTTTCAGCATGCAAGGCCATCGAGGGGAAGTATGAAAGCATCCTGGATAGCATCCTGATCACAGCATGCACACAAGGAAGTGAAGTCACATTAATACCATGTGGTAGGATTGTGGATTAAGCTCATCATTCCAAAGTTCATCGCCATTGGGGTCAGTGGAACCATGTGCAGGGATAAGAGTGTCTTTGCTGAGTTCAAGGCTTAATGTTTATTAATGTTCAACTTTAAAAAATGCCATGCCCACAATCGCTAGAAAATATAACAGACACGAAAGGTGGAACAGTTGCAGGAAAATCATTCATAAAGTCACTAATAACATGGCAGGTCGCTGTGATGTTAATGATAATTCCAAAGAAGTTGTCATTTAAGTGAAGAAAACTGCTACGGCACAGTGAACCGACATTTCCCATGAAGAAGAATGTCAGCTTGTAATCTAGCTAACAGAGGAGAATTCGCTAAATCTCTTATGAAATATTGTGGTTTGTAATTTCTTTTATCTAAAAAAAAAGAGAAAAACAATTTATTTTTTCTGACCTCAAGAAACTACTGAAAGGCAGCAGTAAAAATCATATCCTAGAATGCTGCCAAATGAAAGTAATGAAAACATGAATTTTAGTCCCATTTTTCTCAGGATCTGGACAATTTAGAAGAGGGGTTTGGGAAGTTAGCTTAGGACAGAGAAGCAGGCTAGGTGCTTCTGCGAGCCACATGGATGAGTTCCTCAGGTTGATTTGTTCAGCCTACAGCCTTCAGGCAAAGTAAGACATATGCTCAGACTCTCTGGACAGAGTCCCATATTCAGAAAAATGGTCTGATCCTCACTAACGTCTTCATTTCCTTTCCTGTCCAATTTATTTAGGGCATTCAGTAGATGATAGGAATTGCTCTTCTGCAAACATGTAATTGCAAACTTTAAGATTCTTCTCTAGTTCCAAGTCAATGTCCTTAAGGAACAAAAACATTGATCAATGGTGAATCATATGTTTGGCCCCTAATTTAAGTAACTTCTTAACTCTAAGGTACCTGAAGGGAAAATGTTTCATGCATGACTTTCAGTTGCAAAGGTTCTGCTACGCTTTAAAAGCCTTTAACTGTATTTGCAATGCCAAACTTGTAGCAGACATCTTTTCGGCCAGGGACCATCACTCAGTCTCTGACTCCTGAATGAAAAGGAGTAGTCAGCACTGAACAAAACAGACAGAACTCTATATCACAGCATGTAAAACATTCTCTGCACAGAACTCTAGGTCTCTGAGAAGGCAGAAATAAAAAAAGCAAAAACCATTTTTTATATCCATATCAGTAGCATATGGAAATGTTCCAACTTGCTTTCAAAGTTTGACAGTTATCCATAAAAATTCCTTTGTACATCTCCCAACTGTCCCGTGAACAGCTCAAAATTAGAAGCTGTATGGGAGTTATTTGTCAGAGATATCCTTCTGTTTATTTTTATTTGGTCTTTCTTGGTTGCAATAGATTGTGAGGCAGTACGCATCGAACTATATCAACATACCGAAGATCGCACTGAAATATATCCTGGCAAATCTATTTCAAGGGGATACATTTGCTAGCTGTACAACTACATATCAGGAGGAATAATTCAAATCACCCTTACTACAATGTCAGTAGAACACGGGAAAAAACCCTATTTTAACTTCTTCAGGAAGCTGCTGAATTTTGTACATTCTACTTCTGCAAAGCAAAGCCCGAGAATATCTAAGGGCAATGGATTTAGACGTTAATCTTCAGGAGAATCTGTCCTAGGATGTATTTCTATTTAAAAGGTGGTTTTAATTTATGATCTGCGATTCCATGGGTGTATCTACTCAGCTCTTTTCCTCTTTGTGAAATAAATCATACTATTAACATCCCAGCAATTCACTCTCAGACACTGACAGCTTCAGAATTGTCTTACCCGACTCAGAAATGGAACAGATGCATTATCAGATGGCTGTTTCCACTGTATCTTTATGCATTTACTATACATGCAGACGCTGTATACAATATATAAAAGCACAAGGAGATTGAAGAGTGCTCACCGTAAGTGAGAATATACAGTGGTTTTCCATTAGTATCCATAGTGGTTAGGCAAGGAGCTTTCGGCGAGATGGTCCCCCATCGCTGCAAAGCTGCTTCCAGAGAAGGTGGCCAATTTGTAACCACACCTAATTGTTCCCCACGCATAGCCAACATCTGAGCTCCTTCTGGCTTTGGCTGGTTTGGATCTGGCTGTTGAACTTATGATTATGAAAAGATATACAGTTACCATGTAAATTCTATACCTTGTGTATACCTGTGTAACCAAGAGAACAAGTTACCTTTGCAAAAGATCCTGGAAATAATAACACGCTAGAAGGTATTGAGAAGCAACAGAGAAATACAACAGAGTAATTAACTTTTATCTTTAACAGAAATGAAGCAACTGAAACATCTCAGGAATGCACGTGCTTATCCTTACACTAGCTCTACAAGCAGGGAAAGAAACTGCTGAGGCAGCATGCATATATTTATCTTTGAAATAACCAACTTTTCTTTATTCCTAAAGAGAGATGGAGAATACTTTTTCCTGGCAAAAATGCAGTAATGAGATGAATGGCAGAACTACTGAAAAAATGTACTTTAAAAAGTCATCAGTAACAGATTGATTTAAGTCATGCTCGGTTACAGTGCTTTCTTAGAAACTACTATGAAGACTACTTAAATCTCCACATCCTGGCAAATCTTCATTCTCACAGCACTGGCCTCCTTAAAAAAAATTCCAATTTATTGGCTTTATCCTTGTTTCAATCTTACATTTAGTTCATTTTTTCGATGCTTCTCTGTTACACAAAGGATATTTAAAACATTTAACATGCTCCCTCACTGACAGTTTTTCTCACATCGATGTTCAAAAGCAATGGGTGTAACCCACAGCTGAATGTTCCCAAAGCAAAGCTTCCCTCCCATCTCTTCTGCCGTTTCTTTGCAAGCAGAACCAGGAGCTGAGCGAACAGGAGAGACTTTTGACTCTACGGCAGTATGTTCAAGCTCACTACAAGCAGACTCTACTGAATACTGATGCTTTTAGGTACTTGCCACTACAGGGAGGGCTTACTTAGCTTTCTAGAAAGTCAATGTGCGAGACAAACATTTTACAGAGTTTTAACAAGAGATCCCCAAACCTTTTGAAAAACAGTCATTTTACCTTCTAACAATTCCTCAAAGTCATCTACAAAGAACTCTCGTAATGGTGGTCGTTTGGGCCGTTTTAGTGTATTGACCAGCTGCTGAATCTTTGCTGACACTCTGCTGCTCACTGGTACTCCTGCAGAACAGGGATCAATGGAGACATCAGTCGACCGCTACGCTGAACACCACCAGACGTTAAGTGGGGTAAGAAAAAGTCTCGGACTGCAAGGCCACCACAACTACAGTTTCATGCCACACCATGACTCAAGTATTCGACATTAAGACATTAAGATCATTTCAGCAAAAAGCAACAATGACGCCTAGTTTAAATAAAAACAATTCAACAATGTCACAGTGAGCTTGCAAAATTAGAGGGAAAACAGCACACAGACTGAGGGGGAAGCACAGTGAAAAACACCCTCCCTCCGCAAATGTCAGTAACCTTCGAGAACTCTTCCAGGTGGCACTGGCAGTGGTCAGTGAGTAGACAGGCGTTGGCTCTCCCCATGATCACTGGTCATACCAACACTGTCTGACTACACCGCAGCTCAGCAGGGAGTGAGGGTCACAGGCTCTGCCCCATCATTTATTCTGGGTTGCTCTTTACACTGTAGTGGACATCTGTCCAGCACCCATCTTAAACATGCCTCACATCTTTGTATTACTTCAGCATGACCCTGTCTTCTCTGAACATCCCTACAGCCAATCCCACCAGCCAGCAATCTCCAAAGGGAGTGTGCTTGCCCATACAGCACTTTGAAAAACACAATTCTGAACAGGAACATGGGGCAAGGGGCACTTTTGTGACATTACCCCACCAATCACCTCCCTCCTTCTTTTCCCTAGTTGAGTGCAAAGCCTCTGCAACATTCATGTCATCTGTTTCTGCACTAATAGCTTTCTGTCCCTGCATTGCAGGAATTTCAACTTCCTACCCTTGCATAAGGTTGGCTCCAAAACTTTTACCAAGTGGTTTTTAGAGCTGAAGTTGCTAAGTTTAGATGCAACACACTTGGTCAACAATTCCACACCTTGCTGAAATATTGTTTACTAAGTTTTAGAAAAGAGGAGCAGTAAATAAGAAAGGGTTTACAAATAACTGTTTTTCAAAAAAAAAACCCCAAAACCTCAGAAAACAAAACTTCAAACACATCACTTTTCAAGATGTAGCCATCCTAGCATGTCACTTTCTTTGCCATTTAAAAAACAGACTAGCTGTAACCAGGCAGTATGATAAAAGCAGATCTAAAGAGATTCACTATTTTTCTTTTTGTCAAAAAAAATCGACATGGAATCAGCTTTGCTGATTAAGAAATATTTCTCTATGTCGGCTTCATTTGTATCACTTCATTTTAGGATTGAAAGATGCTGCAACTTTGTACGTGTTTATAAGAGAAAAGTGCCCAGAAGAAACAAAGAGCAGATGCATACAGTAACCACTAAAAAGGTTACGATACTCAAAAAAGCCCAATTTTGCTTTGTGACATACCATCACCAGTCTCCATAAGTTCAGCGTTTCCATACTTTGGTGCCACTCGTGCTGTTGATCCTTGTGGTCTTTCTACTTGTATTGAGTGTTCTGAGGTGTAAGTGGTAACATCTGGAGGGGCAGAATGATTTTCTGTGAAAAATAAGTTAAAAGGTTTGACCATGTACCTCTAGGACTGGAGGGCAGAAAAGTAAACAGGAGTGGAAAGGACACCATTTGGGTTTTTTTCCCCAACATCTGAACTGGCGTTAAAATTAATGCGCAAAATGAATGTATACAATTACACTGTACGGCATGATTTTAATAAATAAAGTTTCCACTGATTAAAACAGAGGCTGTATATCTGCAACCATATAAGCAATAGGCTAAAAAAAAGATACAATTAGGTTGTGGATTCTCTAATGACATTTAATTTTATACTAAGTTAAAGCTTGTGAACACCCTCAAAAAAAAAGACCTACGCAAATACATTTCTGACAGACTATCGCATTGTTTTTCCTAAATAAAAAGAATACAGCATGTTGTCAATCAGTTGCAAGTGCCAATGCACATCCCTTTTATAACCTCCGTATTTTGAATATGCCAATTTTAGTTAGGAAAGGAATTTGTTTGGAAATAAGGAAAATAAAAATCAGTCATAGCAGAGTTGGAATCCAGGGGAAAGAAATAAAATGTAAAGAAACGTGAACTTTGCATTCTGCATGGACACTTGCTTGTCTACTATTTTTAGACAGAGCTATTTCAATTCTTCCGCATAACAAAGACTTGCCTTCCGGAAGGCAAACACAATTTGGTCTGACTCACACCAGCACTGCTAAACAATTCAACGGAGCTCGTCTTTCTCTTTCATAGCCTGATAACTCAGCATGCTACCGCAGTTTGTTTTCCCATCCTTTCAAGTCTGAGTGTGTAGTACCTACATATCTGCACTATTTTTATGGGTTGTCTCATAATTTTTTCCAGGTTTTTATCAGCATTAGAGTAGATGGAGGTAAATACCATAAGTAAACAATATCTTCTTTCTCAATTGACATAAATCATCATCCCCAGCAGCCTCTGAGCTACAAAAGAAGGCAGGTCTTCATTCTGCTGCCACTGAAGTGAAGAGGAATGCACTCCATTTCACAATAGGGTAAGAGTCTAAAAATACAAAAATTCTGCAGAAACTTAATCTTGTTCCAATACTATTTTCAAGATGTGCTTTTTATTGGATCTGTCCTACGAGCATTATGGTGTCATAACTCTACTCTAACACCAGCTTCTGCAGAAAATGTCACCTCAAGTGTAATTACAAAGCATTTTCATGAGTCTTGAACTTTGGATCATTGTAATTCTTGTGCATTCAATCCCAAATCCATGTACCATCAACACAGATAACTAATTTTTTATGGCTACACATACAGTTACAGGATGCTATATTACATGTCTATTTTGCATACTTCTCATATGAAGGTAGCATTTGATGGACAATCACAATGAAAAATTAATGTGATATTAATGTCTAGTTGTTCTTTAGTATTTGCATTAATGAACATCATAAGGACTCAACCTTATCACTCTACGACAGTATCTGGTTCAGAATCACAAAAAAACATGAGATGGCTTTTATCGTGCAACTCAAAAACATCTTGTATCCTACACATGCCCACTTGAGCCCTTCGAGTTTGATCACATCCATTGTTACAATTTTACTGAAACAAACACCTTATATTGTGCTGTAAGTGACCAACTGTAGTATAATAGCTTGGACAATGAAGCTTACACTGGTAATTGTTTGAATAATGTCTTCTTTTTAGATGTCATTATCAACTATTTCAGACTCAGCACAATTTTTGCCCTTTCTTGCTAAGTGGCAAGAGCTTTTTATAGATCATGATTGAATTAGCCAATAACTAAGTCAATTAAAAAATGCTGATGTTTATCTTTTTATCTTTTGCTTATAATGCAGTTTTGCTATGCAAATAGGAGAGGAGATCATGACTAAGAAAATAATTGTACTTAGTCAGCTATTGGTAACATGAAGTATTTTTCAAGTTAGCTATAACTGTTTGCATCTTTCCAGTGAACTATTTCCATCTTTCAGACTTTACAAGGCAAACTGAGCTGGAGTTCAAGTATCTCCTTTCAGGTTTTAGCATTGAAATGACATTTTTTTTTCATGTATGGGAGAGAAGATACGTGATCCAAAGCACCACAGAGCAGAGATGCTCTCCCTTCAGATCTATATACTTGAAACCAAACACTTCTTTGCAGCACATGGTGCTGAGCAGGGTGAAATAACATGAGAAAGAAGCTTTCTGCTCTTTTGTAAAAGGGTTTCCTTTTGAACAAGCAGCACTGGCACTTGAAATTACCTAGAAGAAACTCTCTTCCCAAGGTGGCCACCAATGGCTGGCCAAAAAGTTGGGTTTCAGCACCCCGTCTGCCCATCTGCTGTTTACATTTCCATTGAAAAGAACTCTTATCTAGCAGAAGAGGAACATCAAGGTTTGTCTTGCTGTGTTCCTTTATAGTATCTGCTTAACAGATGTCTTATCATGGCAATATCTATAGGTGTAGGTTTCATCCATTAGATTTACAAATCCTTGATCAGTTTCCTTCTCAGAGTCAGGCTTGGAGAAATGAAAGTCAAACAGAGAAAAATTTGGTCTGAATGACTTCTAAAGAAAGAGATAATTGTTATGTTATGTGAAATGCACCCTTTTTTGTACAGAACAGTCAATCCAGGCTTAGACTATGGACGCAATCTGTATAGAGCTGTTTGGTCTGACGTCAGGTAACTTGAAGCATTGTTTGAGGTTTAGTTGAGAATAATGATCCTGACACATCTGTTAACTAAAAAGTAGAAACTGTGACAGCTGCATGACTTCAAAGCATTTCCTCCATCAAACATACATATTTGCGTCACCTCCTCTTCCCATCTCTTCCAGTATTCTTGCATTAGAAGATCACAGGCAGAACAGCTGTTCCCAGTTAAGGCTCTCTTCATTTCTGCCACCGGAGTGATATAATTTATCCCATTTCATGAAAATCAGAAAGAAACAACAATGCAGAGCACATTCACGTAATGCAGAGCACATTCACGTAGGGACAGAGTGTGCACATTGACAGAGCCTCATATTTGATGAGAAGCAAAGAGGTGGAGGAATACTTTCCAAGGCAAGTTTGGAAGCACTCACGAGCACCATGTATTTGATAAGCCTCCAGGAACTCAAAAAGCAATACTATACTTGAAGAAAATGTAGCTTTTTCTGCCAAACAAGGTGGTTCTTCTGGTTGTCAGGGAAGGGAAATCCAAAGTCAGAGCTGATGCTTTTTCCATCAGCCAGGTTTATCCCGTATTGATGCCGAGGTGACAGAGAGAATTTTAAACTCATCTCTTGTGTTGTAAGTTCATATTTCCCCTCAGAACACATAAGAATTTTAAGGTTGTCAGAGAACTATCAGTTATGCCTTATGGCACATGTTTTTGTATTTACGTTATTAGAAATCTATGTAATCTTGAATTTGGATAGAGGCCTTTGATTTTCAAACAGAAGCATATTTGAAGCATAAAAAGGAAACATTAAATGCACCTATAGGATCAAAATTCTGTAGTGAGATGTTTCACTTTATATAAATTTACAATCATAGGTAAGTGCTGTGTGATTTTTAGTACACGAACTTTCTGAGCTTTGGGATGTGCTTTCTCTCCTTGATTTTTATATATGTATAGATCCAAAAAATATAATACAGACAAATGATAGCTTAAAGACCTTAGTAATATATACAGTACTGACCCAAAGATGGGTCAGAAGATTAGGTATTTTTTACAGATTTCACTGGTTTGACATCTAAGTTCAAGATTTACCGAACACAATTGTGATACCTATGCCAAACTAGATCCACCATGCATCTCAATACAGATACCCAAGTGTCTTAAAGCTGAGAATAAATATTTAAAGGATATCTATCCTAAACTAGAACTTTGGCCATAACAGAGCAGCAGCAGCAGCAGCAGCCAAGTTAAATGAACAATATAACATTAAAGGCATATAATAACTTATGTAAATTATCAAAATGATCCACAAAGCTGAACTCTGATTATATTACAGACAAAGCTTTTTATCAAATCTCTTGTCTGGACTGCATTACAGTACTTGAACCAGAAAAATCTCCCTTTGATTCTGTGATGCACTCTGGAGGTCAGATCCTAGTGGGTATGAGAATGGAGGGCTTTATTTGTTATCATTAAAGGTCTTTCCTGTTGCCCCTTAAATTTATATTTATCAAAATTGGAGTCTTCAGAGCATGGCAGTATGTCCTTACACATTTACACATGATTTCTCTCTTGTAGGCTGATCTGTCTCTGGAGAACAACTTCCTGGACCAAACAAACATCAGGCCATGGGACTGTATGTTCTTTGCGATCAAGAATGGATTGTCTTCAGTAGCTGAGGAGCTTGAGAGAATAGGATTATTCTTGTCTCTCACCTTCTCTCCTACCAGAGATTCATCTATGATCACTGGCATACTGCCTCTGCACGAGCAAGGCTATCTGTGGAATACTTTAAATCTATTACCTCTGAGAACACATTTGAATACAAAACCCACCTTTTCGGATTGAAAAGAAACAAAAGATCCATTTAATTTCAAATTCGTGCAGAAAGCAGCTCACCCATGAAGAAATAAATCTTTTAGTTATCATCTGTGCAGCCTCTCTTACATTGCCAGTGATCTTAGCAACAACTGATGGTAACCTTAAGATCACAGTCTCAATCTGTTAGCAATCACTCATATTTTGTATCCAAATGACCTTCACATTACTATATCACAACTACTGTCCAACTAGAGATGCAATTTAAGGTATCTTATTGTCAGAATGAATAAAAATATGTCTACACTGAGGTAAGCTTAACTGCTTCCTTCAAAGGAGAGATCTTTCCAATCAACAACAAGGCAAAATAAAACAAGTAAAAGTAGCATTTTTGCTCTTCTGCAGAATAGTGCCATCTTAATTTAGCTCTATAAATGCTGTATTATTTACTGCAAACTCAGTGACTATAAAAGAAGACTTACTGTGCCAGATTTAAAATTACTGAAATGTCACATTATAAAGAAGCTATATTTAAAGACACATTAAGACTTGGTGTGTGAGTAATGCAACCTTTTAGAGTTTGGATAAATTTAATTCTCTATGCTATAATTTCCTCTAGCATTTCAAGATGAAGTCACAGAAAACAACTAAATGCAATGATTAATGTGTTCAGAAGTGTATGTGTTTCTAAAATAAGGTTCTGAGCTATTAATTTAGCATGAATTTAGGGATACAATAGAAATTCTTCCCCTCACTGCAGTTCAGCAATATAGACCATGGTGAGAGGGTTACTTACCTGAAATACAGGTGTTACATGAAGCTATACTCAGAGCAAAAAAAAAAAAAGATACGGACTACTGTTCCAGCACATAAAATCAGGAACGTTTAAGATGCCTTCATGTATCTCATTACATGTACTTGAAAAGAATGATCAGCTGAGGAACAGACACACAAAACTGCATTTCATACATGTAGTAGCACAGTAGCAAGGTTGCTTTATCTGTTCTAATACAGATTCCAACACATTTTCAGTGAGACAACCCAAAATACACAGCCTCAGGAAGAACATGCCCAAAGATGATGCCTTGTATGATAAACCGTAGTTACTGGAAAATGAAGGGAAAACAAGCCTTGCTTTCCATGTGCCTAATCGAATAGTTGCTTCATTTTAATGAAGACAAATGTCAATAGCGCAATATTCAGAAATAATTAATTTCTGTGAAGCTCATCCCTAATTGAAAGAAAGCTTTGACTTCCTAGGATCTTTCCAAAGGATATAAACAAGCTACTGCTAATATCAGTAGTAATCAGATCTCTTCTCCGAAGGCATATAATAGACTTTTCCAAGGACTATAATAGCTAGATATCGCAGCCCAAGTATTCTAGATTCCACTAAGGGCACAAAAAAATATGTTTAAGAGGACCTACTGTTAACAGAATTATCAAAATTCACTCAAACTGTGTAATTAAAGTGGTGCAGCAGTAGGGAAAACTTGTGTGCAAGCAAACCCTAATGCTGCATGCACTGATTTTCTTT
The DNA here is from genome assembly GCA_013398225.1 of Steatornis caripensis. NCBI lineage: Eukaryota > Metazoa > Chordata > Aves > Caprimulgiformes > Steatornithidae > Steatornis > Steatornis caripensis. The sequence goes on along the minus strand of VZSC01013680.1, from coordinate 66,865 downwards.
ACTGATGGATCCTACAGAGACCTTTTTTACTGCTAAGCAATGGAAGTCATGCAGCTGCATATTTTAAGATATTTGGGAGCCAACAGCTAGACCCTGTTGGCCACAGCCTAAGTTTACCTCCAAATCTAAATTGCTACTTTTTTTTCCATTTTCTCATGAAATAAGAACATAGGACTATCTCTTCATATAATATATGTAAATGAAAAAAAGGAAAGAAGAAGAAGTGCAGGGACTTCGTATAGCAGCATCAGTTGAATATGAGAGACAAAATTCATGTTAAACCGGACATATGTCCACATGCACTAACCTATATGCGTTTGAGCCATAACATCAGCTAGTCTGTGTGCAGCACCACTGCCTCCACTTTGTGTTGAGGAGGAGGAAGTGGTTGACGTGGTAGAGCCGTGGATCGCTTGACTGATCCAATGTTCCATATTTATACTCCCCTGACTTGAGGTGGGAGTTCCCTGCGAGTCGCCTTGTACGGAGCCTTCATCTTCTGAACCAGAAGAAGTATCTAGTAATTAAAAACAGCCTGTTAACTTGCAGCGTTTTTTAGTTATCTTAATAGAAATAAGGCATGTCCATATTACAAACTAAAGATAACTGCCATTAAGAAAAACTTGCAAAGGCAGGCAAACATAGTAGGAAAAGTCTATAATACCGAAAGCCCTGAAAGAAGTCAATTGCTAACTGCGTACTGAAGAGCTTTCCTGCTTGAAGGCCAAGGCTTGTGTATTATTGTACAAAAATAAAGATAACAGAAGTCTTCCTTTATAATGTGGCTTGAGAACGTTCCAAAGATCTCCAATCATGTATTAACAATGCAGAATACCCAAAACACTTTCCCAAGCTCGCTCCACAAAGTCAGTGCAAATCTTTTCCAGTTGTTGAAAGCCCACCCCTCAGTGAGAAATGGAGGCCCAAATGGATTCAGTAAGTATGAGAATGCATGCAATATGAGGTATTTTCACAATCTAGTAGGTAAAAGAGCAGATAAATTTGAAAAGGAATGGCATGACTAATCGAAAGACAACGCTCCATTATAGTGTTAGGGAATAAACTAGCAACTTGAAAGGAACTTTGAGTCACAGAAAATATGACAAGCTGGCCATAGTTAGGTCCTTGTACGACCCAAAGGACCAATGCAAGTTGAGGTTCCACCAAGGGCAAAGCAAATGCCCCAGCTGGTTTTCTAATCACTCAGTTCACCTTCTCTTCTTCAAACATACCTCAATGTTATACTCAGTGTGCCTCAAAAGACATTTCCATTACTAGCTATGCAGGTAGATTTTTAGTTCAAAGCAGCACAAAGAAACATTTTAAAAATTCTCATAAAATACAGAGATGCTCACCTGGAGGTGTGTAGGCATCCATTGATGTTTGGACCACCAATGAACGTCGTTTTGAGGGCATGGGGACTGCCATTTTCCTTTCTTTATGTTTAGCAAGGGCTGCCTGAACCGCTTCTGTGTGGACATCTGGAAGGAAAGAGAGATTTCAAGCTAGCGTTCAGACAGAAACGAGCTGTTTCTTTGTGCATTCAATGCACCTGCGCACAGGTTCATTTGTATGCCAGCAAGGCTGACAATGCATACCAAATGATGAAAGGCCAGGAACGCGCAGGATCTCAGAGGAACTGCGTGATTCTCCTCACCGTAGAAAAAGCAGCTATAGTGAAAAGTGCCATACCAACATGTGAGCCCTTTTGAGTTGTATGATACTCCCAGAACAATGTTGCAGTATTTGAAAAGCAGGAACTCTGCTTCCCCAGAGCAAACCTCTGTTTCACCAAGGGCCGTTACTTCAGCAATCATTACTGTTTTCAGTGAAAGCGTGGTGTATCAACACTGTCCATATTTTACATGAATGAGGTTTCCAAGTTACACAAAATTCACACAGACTGAGCGAACAGGAACATTTAGTTGAAAGGCGCGAGGTATGTGAAATGTCACAACAGAAATGGCAGCAGGTCCCCCATTCCCAAATCCTCCTCCTGCCTCCTTCACTTGACTTTATCCACAGAAAAGTACTATATAGGGTTGGCCGGAGGTAGAATGAGAAGAAAAAGCACAAGGCCTTGTGCTTTTGCTGAGTCTAGACCTTGTGCTTTGCAGGTGTGTGTTATGCACAGCTCACACCAGGCCGCTCCAAAGCATCTAACAGATCCGTTCTCCATGGGGACATCCCCAGTGAAGACCTCTTCTACCTTTTGCACATATGTACAGCTGTTTGCCTCCCCAAGCCTGAAAAATGACATCAATCCTATCTAAAAGATATCAGTGACATGTTTTGATTAATTACTTTGTTTTGTGCAAATCTTTTAATTATAACCATAACCATACATTGAAATAAGTCTACCTCGCACTGTTTGTCTGCATACTTCTACGGTTTTGGGACAAGATGTACTTGAGGAGGTTGTATGCAAAACACACGGCAGCCAACAGAAGTCACTTATGGGTAAAGAAGTGGCCACACACTGACCACCTGGCGCACAACTGGAAGCACACTGGATGTTGCCTTTTAACCAGTCACCATTAGTCAGCTACAGAAGATGCAGCAAGTCGTGTGCACTATTTAGCTGTTCCCATTTGAGAAGCAGGACCACAGTGAACAGGTTTAATCCAGAGTGATCCCACTTCTGCTGCTGCTGAATCTGTCTGAAGACCACCCTTGCAGGTTGGTTTGGCAGCGCACAGCCTGTTTCCTGCTCCTATGCCGACGTGGTGGCAGCTCTGAACAGGCAATGAAAAGCAACAGGAAAGAGAAGAGTATATATATCTTTATTTAAAGAGCTGTTGGTTGGATCACATCAGTGTAAGTAACTTAAGCAACAACTGGGAAGGATGACTAGAAGCATCAGATGATGCGCTCTGCTGCTAAGTCGCTGTGTCTCATTTTTAGTAATAGTGTTCCCTAACTTCTGCCAGAGTTTAAGCACCTCTCAGTGGAAAGACTGCAGGGAAGATTAAGTCTAAGAAAAAGAATGTTATCAGCTGCTTCTGTGAGTTGTTTTTGCTGTTGTTTTACGTCATGCAGAGGATGAGCACATCGCAAAACAAGAAAAGCAAATAGCGAAGCTGCAAAAGCATACTCAAAAGATAAAAGAGCAGTTCAGCTGATGGACCAAAATGGAGAAAGATTGCAATGCTAGCATCAAACTTGAAAAAATTTCTCTGCTGTCAAGTAATTATTCTAAAGTAGAAGGTTTAAGGTCTTTCTTATAATTAAAACCTGATGAAAAGTTTATGTGAAAAGATCAGGCTAAGAAAATAAACAATGTAAGTCTTTATCTAACAGTATGTCCCCAATATAAGTTCCTACCTGCTCACTCCACATCAATGCCAGTAAGGTACACAGGACTGAACATGCTCCCTAATAGCTTGTGCTTCTTCTCCAGCAAACAGGAAACATTCTTGGTTTTCCTTCAAAGGATACCAATTAGATATCAAGCAGTAAAAAATGAGCTCTCCCTTTTAAAAAAATCCAAAACTCTACAGCAATTTTTGGAAGAGAATAAATTTTGCTGATCGAGACAGGAAGAATTATTTGTATATTACTGTATTTAGGATTGGTTTTATGCTGTTAGCATTAGGAGGGAGATGAGGTGTAAGTCAAATTCCTCAGAAGTTTTTTAAAGCAGGACAGCTGACAGCAAATCATTATTAAAATGCTTAGTGACAGCTGGACACTGAATTCTAACTTGCAAATTCTTTTATTTTTGATGTTTTTTTGATGTAAGAAGGTAAACTCGTCAGCTTAATTAAAAAACACTCTGCAGGGTTTTGATTTTCAAATGAGTCCACAGGATTCCAGGAATTGAATTGTTTTCTTAATAAAGCACATGCCTGATATGTTTATTTGTAATCGGTTACTGTGGAATAAATCAAACTACAGATTACTAAAAAAAACCCCAAAATCAAAACCCAGGAAAGCAAAAACAATGGAAAAGATAAGAAACTGAATCAACAAGAGGGAAGCTGAGTGGGGAGAAGGAACACGCACACCTGCTCCCGGGCCAGCCGGCGACATCAACTGTTCTGAAGGCATTACTCAGAGTATGGAGGCTACCGAAAAACCCAGGACGCATGTCTGGAAAAGGCTGAGGACAGACAGTCCAGAAATGGTCCAGGGACCATCAGCAAAAGCTTACAAGCTTTTAGGGGAGAGGAAAAAAAGGCAGCAGAAACAGTCAGGCTTGAATGAAAAATCTTTTCACAACGTTCTCTCCCACGAATAAAACTCTTGGCTAAAGGAAGTGTCTCTAAGTGTATAAAGAAAGGCTAAGGATTAGATAAAGCATGCACAACAGTCTAAATAGTTTGTATGGTCATCTTTTTGAATGAAAGTCTATTGAAGGGTTCTGAAGATGCTCTTCAACCGATTTTGATAGTCTTGTAGAGAGTTGGACTTGTTAAGCTAATGAACAGCATTCAAGCCATTCATACCTAGAGACTAAGTCCCAAAGTATTGAGAAATCAGAGAGGTGAGGGAAAGCCAGACTGATATTTAAGAATTACACTTGAGAACAACTCACGGTTACATCATCTATCCTGTGACTACAGCGAGACAGAAACAGTACGAAGGTTTGTTCCCACCAAACACCAGCTTCAGATACGCACTTTCCATAAACATGCTTTGCTTTTCTCTAGGTTTTAGCTTTGCTTTTCTGATCTACAAACTAACTTTGCTGATGCATCACAAGGAATTTTAACAATGAATAATCTCTTTTCATAGTTTTATGAAGCACGGGTTTAAACCTAACCTGAAATGCAAATTCCTCACCAAAGGGTGACCCTGGTGATTTGCTTCTCATCAGATCGAGCAAGAGTGTGGTAGCTCTTTGTCTTTATCTTTGTGAAAGATGGGCTATGGTGTCCATTATATTGTATGTATCTCTCCCACTGCTTGCCCACAATCTCTAGAAGGCACTGAAAAAATACATGGAGACTTGTAATAGGAATTTATGCAACGGTAATTAGAAGTTCCTTGCTCACTAAAGGAAGGAAACCATACTTGTAATACACACTGGGACAAAGTACAATGAAGGTAAGAAGACACATCCAAGTTCCCTCGGGACAGTAAACTGCTTATCCCCCCCTGAATCCCATCAGTGCAAAGCAGTTTGTATTCTCCACATATCACACAGAGCATCAGAGGAGAACATCACAGTAGAAATTCAAACGGTCTCTGGCAGGGCGATGTCCCTTGCCTTGCAGATCTCACAAAAGTGTCTGAACTGTCTTCTCGATCTGCCCTGGCACACTCAGGCTAACTGAATTCATCACATTGTGATTGAGCATTGCTTTAAAACACAGATTTCTTGTTAAATTTTCCTGAAAAAAATCATTCAGGTATAAAGATTTTGTTCAGAAACGCCACACAGTTAGAAACATTCATTTAAAAAAAGAAAAAAAAAATCCAACAAAACCCCACCTCTCTTCTCTTTCCTCATAGTGTGGCATGCTACAATTTCTCAGCTACTATAAACTTCTGACAAGAGTTTCAAACACAGACATACCTCAGTGTAGTTGCACTCAAGCCTTCTGAAAAAATCCCAGGTCTAAGTGGAAAGAAAATGCTTGTAGGTGAAATGTTCTTTCATCTACAAGTCTGTGACATTCTATGTACACTGTTACAGCTGATGAAACAACTCCGGGTCCTGACCCTTCAAAGCAATCCTATAGGTAAAAAACCCTTTATACTCTTCCCACCTGGCTTTTCCACAAGAAAGTCTCAATGGAAAATCTAGAGCACAGAGTAAAATATCACCACCTCTGTCCACAACAGTAGAGCAAATGTGCAGTTCCTTACCTGCCATTGTCCTCCTCTGTTTTAGGTTGGCCAACCATATGCTGAATCCAATTTGTGAGCTTGTACTCAAGGAATCAATAAATGGGAAAGAGTAAAGCGACATGCTTGGGAAAGGTAATTGCTTAACTTGTGCTGTTGCCATCAACCTGGTGTTCAGTATTCTTGACACGTATTTCTTACAGGTTGTCTGATAATACTTAGCAAACTTCAGACAACATAGCTCTGTCCCTAGTCTTTCATCTGTTGCATTCAGTGATTTCTATTTGTTTATTCTCTCCCTTTACTTTCTACCACAGGATAGAGAGGGCAAGCGTACTTCTAAGAGTGAAGTCAGTAAGTGAAAAACAAAGGAAGCGGATTGAAAAAACAGGCACGTGGTAGAGAGAAAGTCTCCCTTCAAAGAGCTAATGATCTATTAAACAAGAGATGAGGCCTCAAAACAAAGGGCAGAGAAATTAAAACTGGCATAGAGAATGAGGGTCCATAAGCTCAGTCTCCCAGAGCAATGACCCATGGCTTTGGCCACTGAGTTCCATAATGAGAAACTCTCACCAATTGCAAATAGCGGTAAATTACTCATTCCATCAGCAAGACGAATTGCTCAGCTTTCCCAGGAGGTGCTCTGCTTAGTGCAGTGGCTCTTTTCATCTGGTTTATCTCATAACCTGGCACAATGTTGTGCTCCTTGTTTGACTGAAAAGCCTTAGAGAAAAAAACCAATCCGCTAACGTACATTACCACACAGCACCAGCTTGATACGGACACTGTGTTCTCCATGGTCTTTCCCAGCTTTGTCCCTCAGTGTGCTCTAACGAACGGCTGCATGTTCAACACATCAGCGCATTTGAGTGTCCATGGAAAAGGGAGCAAGCCCATCTCTGTTACTGTGGAACAGTGACATCCTACCCGCCCCGGCACGCTGCTCCCACAGGACCCCGCTGGCATAACGAACCAGCGGGAGACTGGAAAGTCAGTGGCTGGCGCACAGCCATGCCGGAGGGATGAGCCTCAGAGATTGCTCACTTCAAACGCATGGCGACGTGGGAGGGAGCAACCTATTCCCAATAGGGACAAATGGGTGGAAGAAGATGTTAGGGAAACAACTGTATTAACTGCTGATAGGTGGGCAGCGTTCAAAGGTTAATTAATAATGCCCAGAAATACAGAAGCAAGCGCTCTTAATTCAGATTGCTCATACTGTTTACCTCATTTTCACAGTGTTCTTTAACAATTTATTCCTTACATTTTTGACGACCCGGAACATCTTTTTGGGAGGGGGGATGACAATTTTTTTTTTTAGTCAGTAGTTGGGTTGGCACACAGGAACAGAGCCTGGGCAGGAGTTTTAGTCTGGTTTGTATTGGCTCTGGGATAGGTAGTCTCTTCTGAACTCTTACTGAAGTCTTTTCTGTAGAACATACTTTCTCTCCTTGCACAAATGTATGTGTATTTATAGTAAGTGGTGAGTTTCCTCTTGTGACAAACTGCTCTTCTAGCCATTTACTTTGGGGAAGGCAGTACGTATGATCCTTCTGGGCTCAGATGAGCTTCGCAAGCACGTCAGTCTTCCTTTCCTGAAGCCAAAAAGCAATTGTTGTGTGATGAACAAGGTCAGCCACTTCCTGGTCCACATATGGAGCCATGCTGCAGTATCTCATGTTTCTCTACAGCTGCTAGAAGAGCATTCCTCTGAAGTGTGCATCCTTGTATGGCATGGAGCATAACCTTAACTCGCCCTTCCTCTTACACCCCATGAACAGGGATGTCCCATTCCTTACGTGGGCCGTATACAGTGTCCTTGACTTTTGCAGCTTTTAGCAGGAGAATGAGTTTGCTCCTTTTTGTTCAGCTCTTTTTTAAAGAACAAAAGCCTATTCAACAGTTTACAGTTGCATTTCTCCTTGATGTAGAGAGGTTGTTAAAATTCTTTTCCTATATAAGTTTAACATGCCTCAGCAGCTTGCTTTATTCAGTATTAGCTGCATTTGCTCCACAGGCATGTCAAACACTCAACATACTGTAAGCAAAGTGATACCTCCTCACGGATCAGGGACCTGGGCATTAGTTCTGCATGGATCACAAAACAGGGCGCTCCTCCCAGGGTAAGCATCAGCTATATAAAAAATTTCCACGTTATAAAATTGTTCCTCACATCCCTTGCATAAAATGCCTTAGCACACAAAAGAAAACCAGCAACTTCTTTTGCACTTAGATCAGGTCTTGCAGCTGTGTGTCAAGCAGTTTGCTTGCATCTAATTTATCACGCAGCCCTGTTTCTTTGTAAGACCAGAAATTAGACTGGCCGTAGACAGGAGCCATGCATTACCAGAATGAAGACAGCAGAAGTCTGTTTCTACCTATTTTTAAAATAAAATATATTACTTCTATTGTCTTCGCATGAGTTTTCAGTTTCCCAGTAATTATAAAACCTTGATACCCAATCACCAGCTGTTCAAGAAACACAAATATGGAAAAGCAAGCTGTTGCCTAATTTTTGCTGTACAGATGCAGAATTATATAACAACAGAGTGCCTACCATCTTCTGCAGTCTGGTTTTCCAGTTCTGAAGCAATGGCACTTCCACTTCCCCCCTCTTCAGGGGACTTGACTTACCCCTGGAAGAATAAAACTACTGGGAGACGTACCTAGATGTGACCCGAATTCATCCATTTCATCTGTTTGTTCCTTTTGCCTCGTGTAATTCCTGTCCCCTGAGCTATTCTTGTCTTTTTTTGATTTAGCCTTTGGAAACAATTTTTCTTCCTTTGCTTTAGTAGTCAGTTCCTGGTAAGATGATGAGAGGACTGGGAGCACAAGGGGCCCAAGGACTCTGAGGAGGTTTAGCATCCTTGCTTTTTACAGGACAGTCCACAAACACAACTGACTCGCAGAATGGCAGATTATTAAGATCAAGAAGGTTGATGCTCTGCACTAATGAGTTGAAAATGCCAAATGATTTTTAATAGGAGGTTATTTATGTACATAAAATACATATTTATGTCTTATTTATATTGCAGTAGAGGATCAGCCCTGAAGTAAGACATTTAACAAATAAGTAAAACCACAAATAAGTCTCTGTCTCAGGGAAGCCAGCATCTGGGCTGGTATCAAGGAAAACAGCTGGAAGAACAGGCGGGGGGGGCTTGCAGGAGGCAATAGGAGCAAGGGCAGTTACGGCTGCATCAACACATAGTCGGAGTTATTACAGGGAGGCAACACATACTATGGGAAAACAGCACTATCAAAGGTGAATTTTGGCTGAAAATTCTAGATAAGGCAATGCTAAGTATAGCAATAGTATGCTAAATAATTATACAGAGGAAAGGTTGGCAATTGCTGCCTTACAGGAAACTAGTAGTTGAAAGCACGAAAGTCTCTTATGAGTTTAATCAGACCTTTGTTGTAGCTACCATGGAAACGAAGGATATACTGAGAACTCATTTCCTAATACGTGGCCTGTAAATACTCTGAGTAGAGATAATTTGGTAGCTACATCTATTGGAAATGCAATCAGGACGTACTAAATAGGGTGAGACACGGTAAATGTGGTATCATCAGAACAGATTACAGTTAGGCTTTGTCTTTTGATTGTCCTGGGCTGACAGCACTGACATATTTTCAGGCAGATACAGGGCAAGTGATTTCATAAAAACTGCCCTGTTCATTCAACACACATCAGTCCTTGGAAAATCATCTCACCCCTGGGAATGTGAAAATAAGTGAGTCCATACAATAATGCATCTTTGCTGTGGGTGATGCTGTAACGAAGCAGCCTCAGAATACTTTCACTACCTCTCTGGGTATTAAGACAGGAAAGCACATAGCCCAAACAGTGTGACACCTAATTTCTCTCCAGCTGCAGGCAGGTGTGCTATTAATTCTGAAATATGGCATTCACAACAACCAATGAGTACTTGACTGTTCGCAAGAATATCTGCTCTAAGATGACACTCCGTTATACAAGAGCTGCAGAGGTTACTAACAGAAATAAACTGTTGCTTACATTTCCAAAAACAATTAAAGTGTGTAAGTTTCAGTCTTTGGGATGTCTAAACTATAGATACTGGGCCTCTGGTTTTACTGGGAACTGGGGATACATGGATATGCAGGGGAAAGTTCTGCTGACTTCTCATGAATTCAGGGCCAACTTTTGTTGACCCGCACAATTTTTCACAATGAAAAGTCAACATTTTGCAACACCTGCACTCCCATGAAGGTGTCACCATAAAAGGGCTGTCTCTTCTAGGATGCTGCGGCCAACAAACTCCACTGGTGCAGGAAACTGCTCTCCGTGCACTCTGCAAAGGTCTGTGCTGCACCATCGTTCAGCTGCTGCCGAGTACCTCCCGCGCACCTTCTGTCCACCTCATGGAGAAGCTAGAAGCTTTGTATGTTCTCAGGCGGTCAGAAAGCTTAATTCTAAAGAAGAAAAGTGTGGCTGTCATCTCCCACTTTGGATGGCAGCAGCGATAATCCATAATTCTGGGTGGAAGGAAGGTAACAGCTGAACACGCAGTTGGGAAAGCTGTATGGGCAGGCTGTGAAACACAGAGGTTATGTGAGGGAAATAGAGGACACCAAAACAGAAGACTGAACCCTTTATGACTACACTGCTAGTTTTGCTGAAAAGCATAGTTTTTGCTTGACTTCGGATCCTTCAGGTATTACAATGAGGTTGATTTTAAAATGTTTTTCTCTAAACTCTGAGACTAAAACTGTACTAACTCTACTCGTAAGTGAAAGCAAAAAACAACATGCAGGCCTCCCATTAATAATTTCCATTCCTCCTTTTATTTATTATCTCATTTGTGATGCAATCTGGAAGTCAGCTTCACATAGTGACTTCATCTAAGGCCCCTTTATTATGTGATCTGAACTAAATCAACTTTCTATTTGTTTCTCTCTGGAGATCCTTGAGTAATTTTCCTCAAGAGTTCTGCAATTATCCTTACAAATTTTTCTGCTGGGTCAAAAGCAAGGATGTGGTCATATAAATTACATGTTTGCAAAAGTTTTTCTTCAACTCCTTTTCTCCTCTAATTGAATTGTAGCTTGGAATTAAGTTTGTAAGTAAGCTAAATCAAATAGGAAATTAATTAATTTCTGAATAAGTGTTTCTACAGCCAGGTTACACAATTCAGATTAACTCTTCCAACTAACGCTCGTTCACCTGAAGGGTTAACAAAATCCTTGTTCTATGACGAGACACTTTAATACTTACATGCAGTCCCATCTTGGTACATAGTACATTCACCATATTTTTATTTCTCCTCATTCTTTGGAGAAATGCTAAATGACAAGGGTTCAAAAAAAATGGTTCCTCAAATCTTCCCATTGCATCCTTTCCTCTACCACGCACTACAATTCTTATATTCTCATAGTGTAATTCTTTTTTGTCAGTTCTGGCAAGATTGCAGAATGACATCTCAAATGTCCTTTCAAAAACACAAAATATAAGCTACTCATATATTTTTAAATCACCGTGAGGTAAGCTGTAAACATGCAAAACGTCAGCAACCTTTGTTACGGTTCATACACACACTCACCTCATGGTAAATGAGAACAAATACGTGGTAAGGCACAGACCAAAGCTCCTACAGCAGAGCAGCTCAACTACCTACGGTCTGGTGCCAACTTCTCCTCTAGGATTCGGGTCTACAGGGAACTTTCTGTCATTGCTAGCTCCCTTATTTCAAATGCCCCTCAAATCTAGCCTGGGATGATTTGTTTTGAAGTTTAGTGCTCAGTATAAGCTGTTCAGTCTTTTCCTTACTGAGCCACACCGTGGGAAAGGTGGCTCAGGAATTTGAGCCAGGAGAGTTGTAGTTAGGATGCGTTTGCTTTGGCAGTATTACCAAAAATCTCCTATATTAAGACGTCTTTTAAAAGAAGTGCTGAGTGTGCTTGGAAAACGAGCTGTTCTCTGCAGTGGTGGGATCTCTGGGGCAGGGGTTGGCAGCCCTCCAAGAATGGTGCACCACGCTGATTTTTTCTTTCTCACGTTCAGAAGTTAAACGCATGGGAAAAAAATCAGCAACAGCGAGCGGGAGAAGGGAGGTATTCCCTGCCGAGAGCCCGGGTACCACACCCACCTTACCAGAAGTACCCTTCCTCCATGCTACCAGCTGAGAGATGCTGATTCCACATACGGTATTTCTCAAAACACTCCGTTTCTCAGCTCCAAGCTCTATGCTCATCCACTTCTGTGCCTTTTAAAATCTCTCCACATAGTTCATGTAGCACACGTGCTCTCATTTGCTGGTCTTTCCTCTAGGACACCATGAACCCTTAGACGTAGAGGCAGTGCAATTTCACTTATGCTGCAACTTCCCACATAATTTCTGACATCTGGAAAACACAGTTTTTAGAGCTCACTGGTCTCGTTTTTCTTACGCATTACACTTGCTCCAGGCAGTGCAGAACACTGGTCATCCTCAAGGCCTCTTAGAGACCTCATGAGAAACAAGGGACTTAATAAACTTGGCCCAACCCATCTGTCATATCCTCATTTCATCAGAGGAGACTTCTACAGGAAAAATCATAGAGCCAAGAGCTGCTCTCTCATTCCTAATACGTACATGTGCATTTGAACATATTACACCACATTCCCCATTATGTAATGTTGATTTTTTTAGTTTGTAATTGTTATGGTGAATACTTCTTGTGTATTTACGTCATACCCCCAGCCCTTTTTTCTTTTTTTTTTACTGACAGGCGTGGAAACAGCAAAAGCCAGGTCCTGGCACATGAGAAGGTGCTCTGGTTTTCAGCATTGGGATGGAGAACTGAAGTTTTTTGTTTTAGCATAATCTAAAGGCGACAGAGGTGTCCCTTTGGAAAAATGAAGTGGGTAATGACCTGACACTTCATTTCTCCATGTGTTGAACACCCAGCTGACGGAGGAGAAAGAACATACTTGTTCTCTGGAGAGTTGTTAAAACAGGTGCTGAGGGTCTCTGAAGGAGAGTTGCTCTCTGAACCCCGCAGGCCATCCCTGGCTGAGAAACACAGATCTGGGGGAGATTTATCATGATCAAGAAAACGATTTCTGATCACAAAGACCGGCCCAGTTTACCCATGGGGTATTTCCTCAGGAACTGCCACGGCAGCGATGCTGCTGTACTGCGCCGCAGCCTTCATGTGGCAGCAGAGCCCAGCTCTGCTCCAGGCCACCAGCACAGCCAGCCACAGGCAAGGGGCCAACCTCTGGTAGCAGTATTACTCCGGGGCTGCACTGTGGAGAGGCTACGGATCACTATTTTAAGCATCAAATCAGTAAGATCGTTCTTCTAAAAGCAAGATAGCCTATAAGATGGCATTTTAAATAATGGTGGTGGAAGCTTCAGGTCCTTCTACGAGGGATTTCAATGTTAGCAGAAGCAGAACGTAGCCAGTGCTGACCAGGGAGCAAACAGGTCCCTACTCACTATATCAAAGACACGTAGGGCCAATATCCTTCAAAAATCTCTGTATTTTCCTGAGTTAGTTAATTTAGACAGCATGATAAGACTGTGAAAGCTAAGCCACTCGAGTTATCTACTTGTTTACCCCACCGTGTAATTCCTATCTCCTTATCTCAACACACCATACCAAATTCGCGGATTTGCAGCTTCCAAAAGTACCACAGAAACCTAGTTTCTAAACTGCACTAGGGGAACAAAGTTGTATGTCCAATTGCAGCTACAGCCACACAACTGCTACTAACTTCATGCTCAGTTCTGTGCCTGATTTTGCAGTCACATCACTTGAGCCAGATCAAGGCAGATGCTGACATCTATTCTGCATGCAGAGGCAGAAACGAAGTGCAAGCCTGTTTTCCTTTGACTCTTGTTTTCTTGCCTGAAAAGCCACTGGCCAGAAAAGCCTCTTGGCAAAAGTTATTGATCCAGCCTAAAGCAACACTTGGATTCAGTGTCATCTTGAGACCCCACATAATGATATAGTACAGGCACTGACTAAAGAACGGCAGCTGCTGAGAGAAAAACACTGCCATGATCTACATTTGGCAAACCTTTCCAAATACTGTTTATAAGTGAGTAAATACTACTAGAATTTTTATATTCAGTAGTAAACAAATCAAAAATGCTTTTGAGTTAATATCAGCTAAACTAACTGCCACATTTGCATAAAGTAAATAATACAGCTTAACTCTGCACTGATTCAGTTATTACACTTATAGCATTACCTACTTCTGTAGACATTTGAAAAATGATCAAAGAAGCTGACATTCTGGAACATAATGATTTCAGGATCCCTTCCTGTATAAAAAGAAGCAGCCAGAGAAATTTAAACCTTTTTGGTTTTAAAGAATTAGACTAAACTCCCAATGTAGAATGAATTCTAAAATCAAATTATCTTAAAACACAAAATGTACGAGGAACATTTAGGAAAAAAAATAGCTTCCATAAACTCAGAGTCAATTTTATTTAGAATATAAAAATCACAGAAACCAGGTTTTCAAAATTATAGTGTTGAAAAATCATGTTACAACACTAACTAAATAATAATAATAATAATAATAATAATAATAATAATAATAATAATAATAATAATA
>VZSC01013680.1:21955-50238 GCA_013398225.1 Steatornis caripensis | reverse complement strand
AATAATAATAATAATAATAATAATAATAATAATAATAATAATAATAATAATAATATAAAAATAATAAAAAGACAGAAATGAGAAAATAGGTAGGTATTTAAAATGTCATAGTCTGACATTTTCCATAATAAAAGAGTATAAGTTGAAGGTGATACTAGCGGCAGCAATGATTTTGAGTCTCCAAAGAGAGTTCATTAAACAATCTTTGACGACATCTAAATTTATGTAAAAAGCAAAGGCATGGAAGGAGAGTTGGATGACTTTCAGGATGTTAGACTTCCAATTAGGAAAACCTTACCAAGAAGAGACAGAAAAGGACTTTGATCAGAGTTGGAGCAGAGGATTTGTTTGCAGATGTTAACTGAAATAAATTGTGAAAAAAAGCTACGGAAGGGAAATGTTTTCCTAGAAGTGAATTACTTATTGGTTAAAGACTGCACATTCATTTTGTTTTGGACCTTTTCCAAGAAGATGTGCCAAATATGATAACGAGCACTGAAACTGGGTAACAGCTAGGAGGATCTAATAACCACAACATGAGCAGAGCAGAGATGCTGAAGTATCAAGCACAGCAAAACAACAAGCAAAATAAAGGCTTCTACCTGAAGCAAATCTGAATCTGAAGACAAGATAACCAGGAAGAAATCTGACTTGCGAGTTTGTAACTTGCAGTAATAGAGAGTATGAGTCATGAGACCAAGAAAGAAACAGACTTCTGATGTCCCAGGGGCAATGTACAGAAGGGGAGAACATAATTCAGGATAGCAACATCGCACTGTATCTTAGAAAAGCTCCTCTGCAACTAAATTTGAAGAAGATGATCTGATAACTTTTCAAAATTGAAATGGAAGTTTACATTTACCTTCATTGACATTTGCTACATACAGTTTTCTATTGAGTGAGTGAGGATTTGATAGCTGTTCAAAACAATTTGCTGGAGAGCTCGGTGACTTGCTGAGGAGTCACGCTATACAGCAATCAAAGTAGGAACTCAAAGCCCAGCCATAAGCCCCCAAAATCATGAATCACAGAATCACAGAATGGTTTCGTTTGCAAGGGACCTCAAAGATCACCTAGTACCAACCCCCCTGCCATGGGCAGGGACACCTTCCACCAGACCAGGTTGCTCAAAGCCGCATCCAGCCTGGCCTTGAACACTTCCAGGGAGGAGGCACCCACAACTTCTCCGGGCAACCTGTGCCAGTGTCTCGCCGTCCTCATCATGAAGAATTTCTTCCTAATATCTAATATAAACCTACCCTCTTTCAGTTTAAAACCATTACCTCTTGTCCTATCACTATCCGCCCTTGTAAAAAGTCCCTCTCCAGCTCTCTTGTAGACCCCTCCAGGTACTGGAAGGCTCCAATAAGGACTCCCCAGAGGCTTCTCTTCTGCAGGCTGAACCACCCCAACTCACTGCCTTCCTTCCAGCAAGCCGCTGCCTTCCTTTTACAGCAGCAGGCAGCAACTGAAACCAAGAAGCAGCAACACCAACTCAGAGCACTCCTGGGGTTTCAGGAGAGGCACACAGGAAAGACACGCATGACGTCTCCTTTCGCCCACCCACAAACTGACTCAACATCTTGGTTTACAACTGGCAACCAGAGCTCAAGAAGATGACTTTCAACATACAGTCAAATACACGTGTTTAACAGAACTGCTCTGGAGAGTCACAGTTTGGAGGCTTGAGGACCACAGATTGCCTACCAACAAACTGGACAATTTCAGGAATGGTATTTTTACCTGTTTAAAAACACTGGGTAGAAATCAGATGATTTTTTGTGTAATGTGGGAGAAGCTTCTAGGAGTTTATATATCAAGGAATTATTATGCAGATCCCACAACCATTATTCAATGAAGAACTGGCAGCATCTACAGCATGAACCCAAGGTTTCTGAGGGGAGAGGGGAGTTTTTCAAATTTATCAGGATGGTCTGGATGTACATTAACTTTCTTTGCCAACGTTTATCATCTCATTCTCCTTTAAATGGGACCAGCAAGCTCTATGACTAATGGAATGAACCAGAGGTATGTTACAAAAGGTTTAATAAGGAGTTCTCTATAATTTTCCTGTTGTGTCAGCATAATGAGTCTGACTGTGCCCAGCAAGATGAATCTCTCAAACACAATCCAGAACTTCCACAGTTGGCTCCTTGGCACCCACCACAACCATCAGTCCCTGGCTTCTGACTCGCAGGTCGCAAGGGTCTCTCTGCCACCACGGTTGATGGGTTGACAGCTGACAAACCAGTCTGGGGCCTCTGGCTGTCATCTGAGAAGGGTGCTGCAGCAGTCCCTGTAGCAGTTGAAACAACAGCTGAGCACACCTACCCTCCACCCAATTAAGGTGTAGCACATGCAGTTTACACCTTCAAAGGTGAGAGTAAAGAAGTTTCAGACCTCACTTTCCCTTCCGTTCTAAACCCAGCACTTCCTTCACTTTGTATTACATCTTGAGCACCACCGTGAAGAGGCTCGGATCCCATTTGTTTTGAAATGAGATTTTACCCTTTTGTTCAGCTCTGAAATTAATTTTATCTTCCCTTAATCAGTGCTTCTATTTAGGGCACAGTTATGTTCCCAACTCGTTATACTTCAAATTAAATATTTTTCTTATGGTATTCACCGAACTAGAATCAGTGCAAAAAAATCCAGCTGTGCCACAGAACCACAGACCGGTGGAGGTCAGCAGGAACCTCTGGAGATCATCCAGACCAACTCCCTGCTCAAAGCAGGGTCACATACAGCAGAGTGCTTGAGGCCATGTCCAGTGGGGTTCTGAATAGCTCCCAAGGATGGAGACACCACAACCTCTCTAGGCAACCTCTGCCAGTGCTTAACAACTCTTGGAATAAAAAAGTTTTTTCTCATGCTTAAAAGGAAGTTTTCATATTTCAGTTTGTGCCTACTGTCTCTTGTCCTGTCACTGAGCACCACTGAGACGAGTCTGGCTTCAGCTTCTTTACTTCCTCCATCAGGTACTTATACACATGGGTAAGATGCCTCCGAGCGTTCTCTTCAGGCTTTACAACCCCTGCTCTCACAGCCTCTCCTAACGTATCAGAGGCTCTATTCCTTAATGATCTTTGTGGTCTTTTGTTGGACTCACTTCAGAACATCCATCTCTCTTGTACTGGGAAGGACAGCACTGGACCCAGCCCTTCAGATGTGCCTCACCAGGGCTGAGCAGAGGGGAAGGATCATCTCCTTCGACCTGCTGGCAGCGTTCCTCCTAGTGCAGCTCAGAAGGCTGTTGGCCTTTGCTATAAGGGCACTTTGCTAGCTCATGTTTACCTCGTTGACAACCAGGACTTTGCTGCCAAGCTGACTTCCAGCCGGTGGGTCCCCAGCCTGTTTGAGTGCATGGAGTTATTCCTCCCCAGGCACAGGACTTCACATTTCCCTCTGTCAAACTTCACCAGATTCCTGTTTGCCCACTCCTCCAGCCTGTCCAGATCCCTCTGAATAGCATTACACTGGTGTATCAACCACTCCTCCCAATTTGGTGTCATCTGCAAATGTGTGAAGGGTGCACTCTGTCTCATCAGCAAGGTCACTAATGAAGCTGTTAAGAAGTACTGGAGCCAGTATTTACCCCTAGAGTACACCACGAGAGACTGGTGTCCAGCTGGACTTTGTGCTGCTGATAATAACTCTCTGAGCTCAACACTTCAGCCAGTTTTCAGTCCACACCACTGTCCACTTGTCTAATCCGTATTTCACCAGTTTGTCAATGAGGCTAAGAGTCACTGTCAAAAGACTTACTAAAGTCAAGGCATACAACATCCGCTGCTCTTCCCTCAACTGCCAAGGCAATCACCTCATTGTAGAAGGCTATTAGGTCGATCAAGCATGGATTGACCAACCTAATAAGAGTACTTCATAAATCCATGCTGACTACTCCCAATCACCTCCTTGTCCTTCATATATTAAAAAAGTTCCCACGACTATCTGCTCCAGCACCTGCTCAGAGATTGAGGTGAGGCTGACTGGTCTGTAGTTTCCCAGACCCTACTTCTTGCCATTCCTGAAGACAGGAATGAGTCTTGCTTTCTTCCAGTCCTCAGGAACCTCCTGTGATTGCCACAAGCTTTCAAATAATTGAGAGTAGCCCCACACTGGCATTGGCCAATGCTATATCCCATCACGTACCACGAACTTGATCCTGTTTAGTTTATTCAAATGGTCCCTGCCCTGATCCTCCTTCACGGAGGGTAGGTTTTCATTGCTCAGACTTTCTCATTGGTTTCAGGGGCCTGGGATTCCTCAACACAAGTCTCACCAGTAAAGACCAAGGCCAAGAAGACATTAAGTATCTTGGCCTTTTCCATGCCTGTTGTCACCTGGTCCCCTGCCCTATTCAGCAGTAGGCCCACAGTTTTCCTAGTCTTCCTTTTGCTGCTGATGTGCCTGTAGAGGCCCTTCTTGTTGTCCTTCACATTCATTGCCAGATTCAATTCCAGATGTACTTTGGCTTTCTAAGTCCATGTCTGCATGCTTGGATGGTGCCTCTGTATTCGTACAGTGACTATTTCCCATGTACAGCGAATACATGATTTTACAACAAAGTTATTTTCAAAATAGCAAAGAACAGGACCAGTCTTTTCAAATCTTCATTCCAATTCTTTGGTCTTCAGTTCTACTTACCCGATCTATAGCGCTCATCCCGTGACCCTGAGGACCTGCGACGGTGATATCGAGAGGAAGAGGATGGAGTAACAGGAGTTCGACGTTCTTGTGGTAATGCCTGGTCCACCCCTGCATTAATAAAAAGAAAAAACCCAGCTCAGAATATGAATACCAGAACCTTAGTAGAGAGGAGGAGTTCTACACTAGAAGTAGAAAATGAACATTCAGTGGCTAAACCATGTCATGTCAATTGGTTCCACAGTACTTGCCTCTGGTCAGCTTTTCTGGTGTGGTTATTTTCCTTGTTCTCTCTAAGACAACTTTTTTCCAGGATCATAGACTACATAAGAAGAGCATACAGACAGTAAGCTTGGTGATGGGTTTTTTTTCCCAAACAGGTGACTTTTCACAAAGTAGTATTCAGGAAATATTTTCATGTGTTAATAAAGGTGAACATAATTGCAATGGATGTTGAAGCTTGCCTCCAAATTGCTTAAAAACAGTTACTAAGAAGACTTAGCCAGTGTGTATTATCTAAAACCTCATGCAGTTGGATGATATCAGCTGATAACAACACAGTACTAACCTGTGGACACCAAGTATCCTGTGGGAAGGGCACTATATTAATATACACAGGCATTATCAGCTATGAAGGCCCAGAAAGTAAACAGTAACTGCACCAAACCAGGCCGAAAATAGTAATCTGTTCCAGCAAAACAACAAAAATAACTCAGCCTTGTAATATATATACCGGCAGCACCTCAGTAAGCTGGGCCTCAACACCCAGTATTGAAGATTCAAACCTTGTATTCAGTCCTTTCTCATAGTGAACTTGCTTTTTTTAAAAAAACAGGTATTTTCTTGACGGCTCCTTCAACGACAGTAGCGGTATAACAGCAGCATTGTATATAAAAACTTCAAGAAACTAATGTTCCTTGACAATTTCCAGAGAAGAGTGAAGTGAATTACTTAAGCAGGAAAATTCAAACAAACAATAGGAAAAGAAAGCAAACCTGCATCTGTAATAGAGGCATAATATGTTATCCTGCTCTGTTCCAGAGAGGAACCTGAGCAGACAAGCCCAGTAAGCCATGCTTTCAGCTTAGAGTTAATAAAGCACAGAGCCTTAGGCACTGTGAGTCACAGGGGCAAAAGACCAAGAGTACCTGAAGAAACGAAATAAATTCTTTCCTATTATTTTTTGCCTTTAAAAAGCAGTTACACATTATGTATAACTAAGGACAGAAGCAAAACTGGCCTCTTGGACTTAGGGTTGGTGGTAGGAAAAATCTGTTAAAATTACTTAATTAAATGATTAATAATTAAGTATTCAGATGGATGACTAATAAAATGAAATTGGATTGAACAAAACAATGCTTGAAATATGTTTGTATTTTTCAATTAAAATACAATGTAAAAACTCTCCAGCACTGTTTCTGAACCATTCAATGCCTGCTTCCTGGAGACAGATAAGAGTTTACGTTTGTGGAAACAAGAATTTTTATGTAGAATACAGACCAACCGAAAATGCTATGTTCATTTCAATCAGTCTCAATTATCTTTCAATGGACTCTTTAAAAAGCATCTTCTATAAAAAGTTGGCAATGTACACTTATTTCTTTGTGAAAACAAGCTGAGGTCAAAATACAGCTTCTCTTTTAAATCTTTGGAATATCAGCAATGTCAAGTCTGCTTTGATTTTGTGGAGAAGTGCCTGCTTGGCTAAAAACCATACTTGGAGTAAAATCTCACAGGCACATAAAAGACAGAGTGAATCCATAAATTTTCTTCTACTCAGATCGCGCTTAATAATTCATACTCTTAAATCAAATAAAATGTCTTCATTTAACTGCTCTGTCTCCACACTATAGTACTGTGTAAGTTCACTTGCCCTCAAGCCTTTATATTCTTTAAGGCAAGTGAATCCAACTTCTGAATCATTGAAATAATCAGAAGAAATATTTTCTCCTCATTTTTAGAGTTTTTCCTTCTTTATTGGGTCACGCTCAGAACCAGCAATATAAAGTTAACAATAAAATTAATTTTGATTGAAAATTTTCAAAAAATTATGTTTCGGTCTGTACGAGAGGCTAACCACCATTACTCATCTCAGCGTCTATCCATATGGTCAGGAATGAAATACTTTCTGGAAATCACATGTATTTACAAAAATCCTAAAAAACCACACCCAAAAATCGTGCACCTAAAATTGCTGCTGTGGGACAGCGGTTTTGTGAAGAAAGCAGTGCCACAACTTCCCACAGCAAATGACTTGTGTAGGGCAACAGCGTGTGGAGAACAAACAAAAATAATTGAGGTGTTGCTACTGAAGTACATCATCATGATTATACAGGAAAAGGGGATTAAATGCATCCTTCCAAGAACAAAATCACATGCAATACGCTTTAGAAACACTGAGGGGAAATTAAATTGTGAGGAAAAGCATCGGTTTCAGAGGTGTGCAGATGCTATAGGAGACCTTCCTGGTAGACCTGAAAGCCATTGGGCAAAATACATTCCAGCCTGTGGTTTGCTTCCCCTAGCCACATGGCTACGAGACACCTCAGGTGTCTCAGTCTCTTCTTCTGCAGCTGGGCACTGCACAAAGCTTTTTCAAGGTGTATAAAAGACAGCGCGTGTAAGGTAACCTCAAACACCGTTGTTGCAGAAGACAGCAGGACGCCCAACGGCCAGGCAGCGCTGCCACCCAGGCCCCCCCTAACACTGCAAAGGGCACTTCTCCCCTCCGGTTCACCATGCAGGTTATGATGCTACTTGTTGTTCCTACAGATACAGAAATCTCTCATCTAATTTCAAAATTGAGACACTTAAACTAGTTTACCTCCCTCCTACTTTGTATAAGCGTGTTTGTTCTTTTAAGTGAGTCTCTTCTGACACAATGGGTAAAACGGAGTTTCTTCTTACAGTTAGGAAAGAGACAGCCAAAACAGCCTGCACCAGCAGTCATTTAAGGCCATAGAAACTAAACAGGAATATAGAAACATCTTCTGCTTTTATGAGGTCTGGGGATTATTTGATGGCTTTACTTCCCACTTTCCCATTAATATAAAAAAGTGAATAAACTTCTACCCAAGTATGGAGCAGGACATGTGAACTTGGCTCACTGATAGCACTGATTTACACGAGGAAGTTAATTCTGCACTAAAATACAGTGGAGAAGCTCCCCATCAGCCATCTGTGGGGAGACCTTGCTTTGTACTAAGTTTCTTTAACATGAGGCAGCACAAAGCATCGCCCCACTTTGGAGAGACAGTAAGAAACGTGATGAGGGCTCCTTACTGAAGGGGCTGGAGCAGGAAGTAACTGGCACCACCTGGACTCACACTTTCGCTTCCCTCACACCCGCACCCTCGCACAGCACCAGCGATGGTGTGAGACAAAGAACACAATAGCAAAAACCTACACGCTGCCATTCCTGAGCGATGGGTAGGAGTAAAAGCCATACAGAATAATGAATACCGTGAAATCAGTGAAGTGCTGCCATAAATAGCGAAGTGGTGCTAACAGCAGACTTGTTCACCTCCATGAAGGCTCTAGCAATATAGTGCAGTAACAAGCATCTTTTTTTTTTTCACTTCTACTTCTGAACGTAACTAAATCCAAAAAACTGATAGCTTTCACAGCCAGCACACAGGGTCCGTGAGTTAAGTGCTAATGCTTGTTCCAAGCGCAGCTTCGCCCAGATGCATTTGGGAATCGGTGGAAGTGCTGGAGCAATGGGTTTTGAAATTTCACACTTGGATCGATTCCTAAATTTAAGGAGGCAGCAGAGCATTGAATGGCTTTCATAAAAGAACGGACAGTGTCACGCCAGCACCCTGCACGCAGACACAGTCACAGGCACTGTCAAACTAGCATCGTTCTTAACAACGCCATAGTCCACCCCAGTCTTGCAGCTCAAGCAGGACTTCAAAAGGTATAATTAGCACTAATGATTGACTCATTATATAATAAGTCAGGAAGAATCTCAGCAAAATACATATGCCTGGAACACAGTTATTTTATATAAAAGGCTGAGAAATCAGTGCTTTATGCTCATCACTTTACACATAAGCATTACCAGGTGCACTGGAGCAACGAACCATGTTCTAAATACAAGCATTAGCTCATTTATCTAATGCTGCTGATGTATCGAGATTCAGCTTGCAGATTAAGACACCTATATTTAGGTGTCTACAAGAAGGTGCTTAAGCTAAGCTCCCATTATGAAAAATAGAGACCTAGGCCAGGACTCAGGAGTCTAAATGAAGGTATCTAATGTCTTTTCAGATGTTGTGGGCTATGATACCTGGCTTGACCAGAATGGCCAAGGTCCCCTTTAAGTCCTGTTTTATGTGTGCTCGCTCTGTGCGAATGTCTCTGATACCATAGGAAATCCTGAACAGTATTATCTTCAAGCAACTCCACGAGCCTGGTGGAGCCTGGAGAGCTACGCAGGTGGTCAGTGGAGGTATCTGCTTTGGAATAAGCTGAAAAGCTCTCCGAGTTTCATCAACTGAATTAACTATGTCTGTTCACATAAGAATGGGAGCTTAAATACCAGGTTCACAGGCAGACAACTTAAGGCAGATATATCAATCTACAAATCCTAATCTGCAAGCTGGGTCCTGCCTTGACTGTATTTAGCTAAAAACGCAAGAGCCTCAGCAAAGCAATTTAAGCAATACCACTATAAGCTGGATAGTTTTATTTTTAAGGACATCCAAGGCACTAAACTGTCAGCTAGAAGCAGGCTTCTCCTTCCTTTTTTTCTTTTTTTTTGCCTTCAGCTCTTTGTTCCTCCTTTAATTATTACATCTTTTTGTAGCTGAATTGCAGCACTATGTGCTGATAATGCGGCCATAGCTGCACTGCCCTCTCCAACAGAGGACAAGTGCTTCCTTAAGGACAGCTGACAAGTTGTTTTGATGTTATCTCTCATTCCTATGTCTGTACCAAATTTTTGAATCTAAAAATATTTAAAAGATGAAATGTATAATTGCCAAGAAATAGAAGGTGTTCTTAGACACAGGCTACATTTATTGTTCTAAAACTAACTTAGAGTGTGTGACCCAGGGAGACAGAGCTGTGGGAGAAACACAGCAACTCCTGGGCTAGTGGGAAGGAAGGCAAACAGTGTCTGCAGTGCAGTGTTAAGTAGCAGTATTTACCTTCTGTTCAAAGTATTTCCTGAGCTTCCGTGCAATGGCTGCCGGCTCAGCTTTAAAAGTAAAGCCAGGTGATGAAAACACCATGTATTTTGTAAACAGGTTAAATGTCATACCACCCCCATGGAACTTGTTACTTAGCATGGCATTTCACTCTTCCCATCAAATGTACCTCTAAGTAATGAATTCACTGGATAAGCCAAAGGAGATTTAAAATGCGATACTCCCAGCCAAAGACATCCAGGAAAGTGGAGCCACTTTCTGCTAGGTAAATGTGCAGAAAATGGAATTTCTGATTAGATATGTTTAATTAACAATCTTTCCTTCACAGGTGAGATTTCACACTTACTCCTGCACTTGGTTCTGATTTCAAACCATGCACATACTTCAAATTGATCTGCTTCTTTCCTTATTACAATCTCAATCTTGCCTTCCAGCATTTCATTGCAAGCATTAAGCCTTCAGTTCAAGCTTAGCATGGCTAATGCGGGCTTCTTTTTTCTTCCCGTTATCTCAACAATAGTGAACATCACATTACAGATGCAATTCACAGGCAATCTCTGATTTCCAGTTTTCTCTAGATAGTCCCACTGTGTCAGTGTGACATTTGAAGAATCTTTCGGGAGAGTATATAGCAAAAGTCTATCTGTTCACATAGAAAACACGTTCACCAATGCACTGGTCAACCTGCACAGCCAGCAGTTTAACAGTCGTCTTTCAGCTTTCAACAAAATAAATTTGCCACAGATCCGTCCATTCAGACAGTGCTGTGAATTCCAGAAGTTTCTTATTTTGACAGTGGTGCTCAGCTCTTCACATGCCTCCGCTGGCTCCACCTCCTCCGCTCCAGCACAGGCAAGCTTTGTTCCCAGGCCCTCGATGGTATCTCTCCTTTCTACCCCACATTGCTCGCCTCTGGTTGAGCCATCTTTTCTCATCCATTTGTCAGATTTTTAGAAAAACATCTTCATGTTTCCTCCTATGCTCTTACGTTTCATAGATGCTCTCCATGAATGCCAACAGATATCTCACTGAAATTCTGCAAATTCTTTGAAAAACACCCCGACTCTGATGTGTACTAAAAATACCCTCCCCCAAAAACCCATCACGCTGAACACTGAAACCACTATCCACATTACTAACTGATTTAATCATGTACTCCGTTCTTCCCTTACGCCCATTTCTTGCCTTTCTATTAGGGTGGGAAGTCCTTCAAAGACCTCCTTTTGCTCTGTGGTTGACCAAGGTTTGATATGATGAGGTCTCACTGCAGGACAGGAAACAGAGGCACCATCATAAAACGATGAGCATGGAAAACAATAAATGGGCCCTCACTCAGCACGGCAAAAGCCAAGCAGTGACCATCACACCTTAAGTGATGACATCAAGGGGTAGCTCTCAGATGCTTTCAGAACCTCCCCTTTTAAGCCAACTAAGCTCTGCAACGCATCCATCAATTCAAACCAAAACTCTACTTTAAGAACAAGACTTACTAAGCATTCATCTATGTGCCACAGTTTCTCATCTGTGAAGCATCCGTCACACTGTTTTCAGAAATGTGGCCATGAGTTGTGCGATGTGCGTGCCTTTCAATAAGATCCATGATCTCAGCCTACACATAGGCTTTGAAATGCCCTGTCCTGGTTATCCCTTGATAAGATCTTTAAGAATAAGGAAGGCAGATGTGACAGGAATACTCATTAACAATAAAGTGAATACATGAGGAGGTTTTTTTCAGTTCCAGAATCAAGCTTTGTTTAAACATTTCCTTTCAATCTTTGCAATCCAAATAATGTCTGTGGAAGAGAAAATGGCATTGTAATCGCCAAGCTTACTTTGAATGCCCAAAGGGCTAGTAGTAGGAATAGTTGAAAGCAAATGTATGCACGCATACACATAGAAAAGTATGCAAATGTATGCACACATAAAAGATACATACATATATGTCATGTTAATAACAGAGGCTATGGAAATTGGTTCCTGTAATTCTACGGAAAATTGTTTCTTCACAAGGTAAAGGGATCTTCTGTGCAGATGTATTATCTTCTCTGCACCGCGTACCTTGAAATCTCCGTGTGCTGGGGCTGTTGGGGCTCCAGCAGCAGGGGATGCACTGATCTGTCTCTAGGCCTGTGAAAGGAGCAGCAGGTGCCTTTTAAACACTGCATCTCACAGGTTTATTAGCCATAATAAATAAAGCACTGGTGACTGGTCGACATGGTTATGCTACAAACAGAGCTACACTGGTGGTACCAATGATGGGAAATTACAGAAAGTAATCTAGTGTAGACACAGCATTTGATTAAGAGAGAATGAACCACCTATGTCTAAGCTGTTAGAAGCAAAGTTTAATTGATAACAACATCATCTCTGTTCTGTGAACAAATAATCAAATTTCTTGGCAAAAGACTGGAAGCAAACCGGGCAAAAACACAGCTTATGCGGGATGCAGGTAATTTAGTTATTTTTCTTCTAGGGAGGGTTTCTCTTAATAGCGTGCAGGCAGCTGTCCCCCTATTAACCTACCCAGACTGACTGATCTAATCAAGATAATCTTCAGAAATATATTCTGAAATAAATGCCTGTTGAAGTGGTTATTCTTTCAGCTCTTGGCTGTCAGGGCTCCTCTACAGAGGCAGTAAGAGAAAGGTCACAGCACAAGAGAGATTGGGATATACGTGCAGATATAAAGGTCTGGATTCACTATTATTTTTAGATGTCTGACATATGGGCATGCTAAGAAAAGAAAAATTACCCTGTGCACAGAACATCTCCAGCTACAAAGTGACATCCTGAGAAAGCGTTCTGAGGAAACAAAGCTGTACTTTTGTCTCCCTAAGTTAAAGCAGGTGGGGATTTAATGGGAAAGAAAAAGGGGGCTCCCCCTATCCCTTCTCCCATTAACACTGCCAAATGCAGCATATCCGTTCCAGATTTCTGGATGTGTGACAGCCCAACTGGAATAGTGGAAATGTCCTCTGCATATGTGCAGTCTGTGCAGCATCTGGATGTGTCAGACCTATTGTGCATGAACTGTGGAGTCAACTTGCAGATGTGCAGCGGATCCTGCAGGTCCCCCGTGTGTCAGACTTACTGCATGTTGCTGTACAGCATATGCGACAACATACTCTCTGGGATTGTCCCGTCAAAAATGGGGAGCCCAAGAGAGAACTCCCACATCACCGGGTACAGTATCAACCACATGGCTGCCCATCTTACCCTTTCAGATTAGGATTACACCCACTCCAGAAAAGTAACAGCTCTCGCTTTCTAAAATGACAGTACCCCAATAAGCACAACAGAAAGACCTCTGGTATATATCGACATATATATATATATATATATGAGTGTGTGTATTTATATATGCATATAGCAAACCCTTCTACTGCCTAAATTTAGTACTTACATGGTTTTATAACATTAATACTGTTAAACTTGAAATTGCAATTTAAATTTAATCATTCCCATTTCGCAAAAATCTTCGGCAGAGGAAGTTACTCACATCAGACTGAGGGAACCTGGCTTAGAGCAGCCCCATACAAGAGGAGAAATACAAACACCACAGTCAGAATTCCATATGGATCTCCTCTGTAGTATCATGGCAAATTGGTATGAAACTGAGCACGGAAGAGTCTCTGAAAGGGATCATCTTTTTACAGGTATGTCTTGTCCTGACAGAACTGCAAATCCTATCTTCCCTCCAGCCATCTCTTACACTGTGTCTGGACCACCTTGCGGGAGCATGGACAAGTACACAGGCAAGACCGCGATGTCCTCCACGTGCCCACATGGTTGGCGAGAGAAAATCTGGTGTCCTAAAGGGTTGTGAATCCTCTGCAGCCTTGCTACAAACCCAAGGAGTAGGAGCAGACCGCCTGTCACCAGCCACAGGTCATCCCCAGAAGGCAGGACAGGCATGTGCCAAAGGGCACAGCCGCACAGGCATGGCTGGGGTCATGCCCTGCCTGTCCACACTGCAGCCACGGAGCCCCGCAGAAGGTTCTTCCTCCAGTCTGCTCTACCAGCCTGATGCCTGTTCCTAAAAGTCAGTTTGCTTCTGAATGGTTTGGATGTGAGCGGAGCTCAGGCAGAGAGCTTTACTTGAAAATGGCATAGACCAGGGGTGCTTAGATTTTTACAGCTTCCTCCAGATTCTGGTGGGGTTGGACCTGTCCAGAACTCCGTAAAAAGGCAGTGCCAAAAAGGGAATTAGAAACACCCATGTTTCACCAGCTTATTGTACGAAACCTCCTCCAAAGTATCCATGGTATGGAAACTAGAGCGACATTAACGTGTTCAAATGTTACTAAGGAGTATTTCTTCTCCCTTCCCATCACTTCACTCTTAGGCAGACAGAAGTCAGTAACGGCCTTCCAGATGTTGTCCTTTGGTTGTCCTGCCTTGTGCCTGGCAGTTCCTAGTCTATCTTATTGATGTAGATGTCTACCAGAGGCTTCCAGATGAGGCACAGTTACAGACAGATACGGACTGGAAAAGATACATTCATAGTGCTCACCAAAACGAAAATAAAAGAGAGGCCGGTTTCCTGCTGTGCTGGCTGCTCTCTCTCTAGCGGCCGCTTCCCGGATGTCACAGACACCAATGTTGGCAGTGCGGAGCATTCTTCTGGCAGCTCCTTCACTGTGTTGCAGTCTACACCGTACTGCGGCAGCTCCATTCGCTGCTGTAACAAGTTGAAAAAAACTAATTAATTCATGTTTAGTTTTTTTACATTTGTTACAGCAACGAATGGAGCTGCTGCCCCCATGCAGTAGAGCACACACGCACACGCACGCACAGACACCACAGGACGCTCACGGAGCCAACGCGGGTCAATGTTCCACTCTGCCAACATGGGCGTTAGTAATGTTAGCAAAGGTGCAGCGAGAGGACTGGGTGTCCCAACAGAGGGGAACTGCCTTTGGATTTCCTTTAGTTTGTTGGATGCAGTCACAGAACGCAAATCCCTGCCCTTCCCCAATGCCTCCAATCCCAGAGAAGGAGCCATGTCCATTCCCATACAGTTTTAAAATAACTCTAAAACACCGATTCCCTTTTAATAGCAAGATTCAAGACCATCAAAGCTTAAAAATTCTTGCAGTTCCCCACCAAAACAGATTACAACAAACAAATAAATCACTAATAGGTCACGTATGTAACTGTTTGGATATTAATAGAGGTTTACAAAAGGCAGCATCTGTTTTGTTATCCTATGTCTTCTTGGAAAGGATCTGTCTCCCCCTTCCTAACGAGCAGGGACCTCGAGTCATTCAGATGAGTGAAGTCTTAGGAGGAGAATATCAAATTGAACTGTTTCAGGTTTTGTCCAAAAGGTAACACAACAAAACAAACAAAAAGTACAAAGACAGGAAAGACCCAAGCACAAATAATATCAGTTTCTGGAGGAAAATACTTTAATATTGTAGAAGCAGTGTCTTCCACTATAATAAAATAACTCATTTGGCCATCAGCTAAACAACTGAGTGTGACATACATACAGGAAAACAGTGGACAATATTTCAATACTTTTCACCCTAAAATAAACTTCCTTTACTGATCCATATCCCACACTCCCAGTGCAGGATTTTCTGGGAAGTAGTAGAGCAGAAAACATTAACTCCGTTTCTTCCCATCTTTAAAACAGCCCTAAATCAGCTACATCCTCAGTCATGATCTCTTCAAATTATTGAAAGGACCTCACTATAGGACTGGCTTACAGTGATCCCTCTGTGTCCTGGTTTTAGCCTCTCTCCCTTTTCTCTTTCCCATCTCCTTCTGGGGGTTAATTGAGAGCATCTGTCGTCCATTTAATAGCCAGCCTGCCCTTAAACCTTGACACTCTGCTTCTCCTTACACTGGAAAACTTTAATATCACAACTGAGACCTTGAAAGGTAAACCTCGGAGGGTTCTCCACTTTCTCTCTTTCATCATTACATGCATGATGAATGCCCAGCAGTTTCAGACACGGATACAGCTTGACCTTCTGGAGAAAGAGCTGTATTTTCTTGTGTGAAGAAAAATAAGGCACAACTAACTGTATAAACAAATACTGGTACCAACCGCACCCCTGTGTGGAGGATAACTGTGAGGCAACAGCCTCTCCTCCGTAACTCAGTAAACCAAAGTCGGTCTCATGAGAACATGCTGTGAAGACTATTGTACGCCTGATAGTCTGGTCAGACCGATAAATACCCAGAAATATAATAACTGCACCTCTGGTATTGTAATTCTGTTGATTTGATTTGATTCTCTAATGGCTCCCAGTGGTTAGGAAATGCCACAGACACCCTCAAATCAGGCTGTATAACTTCAGAAAACGAAGGTGTCTGTAACAGTGATCGCTTTTGTGGAGTTCCTGCCAGTGGAGCAGACAAAGTGAAATCCAAATGCACAAAAATACCATTCTGCTATGGAGCTAGCTGATATACATACATCTGAAGAAGAGAGAACAAGGCAGTGTCTCCACACACAAGCAGTTTAAATTGAAAACCATCAACTCCACCATAAAGGCAGAATTTTGTAAAAGGAGGAAACTAGTTCCCAGGCTCAGCCCTAGCTACCAGGGCGCAGAGGACCGCCAAGCCCAAGCGGAGCCTCCATCAGGTGAGTGAGAGGCCACGAGCGTGTGAAGCACGCTCCTCTGAGGCCAACACAAAACGGAGGCCTACACCAATACCTACAGCTACATATTTAACTGCATTATCCAGTGCCTCAGAGGAGTGAATGAACTCTGAAGAGTTCTTATATATATGTGTGTAGGAAATAATTTCCATGAAGCAATACATTATTAAATTTAGTTTGAAGACATTTTTACACCTTTTGGTCAAGTACATGCAACCCACCCCTCAACACAGACCATGTATCTATAAAGGTTCGGTTGTCCACGCATTACAGGACAAGCTGAACTCCAGGGATGCTGCTGGTCTCTCTAGTGTCTTCAAAAGGGAGATTTGGACAGGAACCCCAGAAATGAAGGAAGGTACAAAGCTCCAAGGTTCTCTTCCACTCTTGTGCATACCTCTGTTCAGAAAGCTTTACTTGGCTGAGGACTTAATTAGTTAAGACATCACGTTTCCCTCTGTAATTTTGCATGACTTGGAACAAACAATGCCTCTCTAACGAGCCTAGGCTGATTTTATTTTCCAAACACGACCGCCAAACCCACAGCAACGTATGTAAAAAATGTACACACACATCAAAGCGGACATATATATTAAAAGATACATGAAATGGATGGAGTAAGCTTTTTCAGCATAACAATAGCTTTGTTTCTACCACATAAATTTTTTCAGAGATGCAGATTTTTACTGTTGCAACTATCAGTACACTCGACACCTTCATATATCGCAAGCACAGATACACGTACCGGGAGGCTGTGGCAGGTAGGCCCCAATTAATTTTGATCTCTTCTTTTCATATCCCTTCTGTGTGATGTCACCTGCCAAGAAAAGAAAAGGAAAATCAATAAGATGTGGATAAAGACAGTGTCTAGCTGCGTAATGGCAGCACCATCAGCTTAGCCACCACTGCACCGTTTGTCTGTCTTGACTATTCTGATGAACAAATGAAAAGCAACACTATGATCATTCCACCCAGAAAACATTCATTTACTCCAGAGCCGTTCCGACAAGTAAATACCTAGCCTTGATTTATTCCAGCACCGAAGTCCAGCAGCAGAGTTTTAAAACCATTTTGAGAAGCTGACATACAAGCTTTCAAAAGCTGTAATGACCTTCATTAAGTTAATAAACAATGGATTATATAGAGTGCGTGGGCCTGTGGTGGCTGGCAAAATACATCGCTGATTAGCATTTTCTATCATTAATGGGATTTTTCTAATCAAGCATGTAAGGCACAAAAAACTTGGAAACTGCTGCTGTATCATTTCTGCAATAAAAATGTTTTAGCTGATTTCTAAGCAGTACTGAGGGGAACAAAACCAAACCAAAACAAATCCACCACAGATCCACCAGAAAATAGTCGCATAAGGACTTTTTGTCTGACTTTCCAAATAAATCTTCAGAAAAATTTTGGAGACAAAAGTTCGAATTTCTTGAATTCAATTAATATGACCCTTCACTGTGTCTGAGTTTCCTCAGGTAACCTTTTTTTTTACATAAGGATAAAAAAAAAATTTCTGTAAGTTTCCTAAAAGAAAGTGATCGATAACTAGATATGTAGAACAAAACATATACTTCAGTCTTATTAATGAGTTCAGGAGAGGTTTGGCACTGAAGTTGCAATACTCTCCTGGCACTGGAGCTCTAGATCTACCTTTGGCTAAAATACTTGTTCAAATATAATTGATATATCCAGATTCTTCTTTCCAAATGTGTGAGCACAGATGCACACACATACACGTATGTATTAAACCCAATACAAGCTACTTCAGATGCTAAAAAGAGTGATAGGTTTTACAATTTTTTAAATAACACCATATTTCCTGTGCTTTCAATAAGCCTATCTGCTATTGCGAGACTCATCATGCAGTTCAGCTGCAACACTGGACTTGCATGTTTGTAAAATGGCTTAGGAGGGCAGAAACCACGAAATACAGTGGAGCTTTGGAAGTTATGCTCCGCTAGATAGAGCAACGTGTGCCTGTTCATGTTCTTCCATCTCTGTGTTCAACCTTCACCTAAGGAGACCATTTGCCAAGAGGACCGCATGCTCATTTTTCAAACCCAGCCACTCTGGTAAATGGATGCTAAATTAGCACCAATGTATAGATAAAGCTTCCTGCGGGTTGATCTGAAATCAATAACTACATGAATACACCTTCAATGTTGTTCCTCGATGAAAGACATTTTCTTGGGGACGGTTCCAATAAGCAACAAGGAGGCAAAATTCTCCCCATCTCTCCGACAGTGTCCCGAGCCAACCTCTGGCCCCTGGTTAAAAAACAGTGCTTAAAATAACACCTATCCTCCTCGCTGCCATATCTCAAACTGCTCTACAAAGGAAGTCAGCTAAAATATCTGCGTTTTTAAATGAGGAAAGTGAGGGTGAAGCACTTCGAATGATAACCATCCCAAATTTACCCAAGGAAGAAGTGGCAGACTTGGCAAGAGGACCTAAGCTCTTACAGCTCAAACCTACTGACTCTTTAAGCACATTTCTTCCCACTTTTAATACTTCTGGCATGTGTTCAAACTAGTGAAACAAGCTCCCTCTGCATTGTAATCACCAGCTTCTTACAACCCAGACAGTAACTACAGATACCACTTCATTAAAATGTTTTAATGAAAAAACGTGTTTATTTCTATTTGAAAATTATAAAACATGAACTAATTTTTCTTTCAAAGTTTTGCTAAACAAATTACTATTAATTTTCTGTGCTTATCAATACCAAATTCTTATGCATTACAGACACATCTTAATTTGAGTAAAATTTTATTATCTTATTTTATTATTGCTTTTAAAGGAGAACAGAGAGATCCTAATGAGAACCGCAGCTCCACTGTGCTGTGTGCAAGCTGGCAATGCCATTTGAAATATGAAATTATTAACGACAGGTGCTGACCTATCCGTTACTCTTACACACACACGGTAGTACACACACACGCAAATCCATATCCATACATTCTAGACATTGCCCACGCAACCTGCACCCATTCCTGCAATGTAAGTTTCCTCCACTAGTTTCTAAACCTGTATTGCCCTTAATGGAAAGAAATGCAGAGAACAAGCAATTTCTTTGACACCAAAGTGGGAAAGAGAAATACCAGAGTTATCTCTTGTCAACAATAAGTTTTCATTCAAATCGGTACCCAGATTAATTCTTTTGAAGTTCACCACATAAAGGAATTATTCTGAGAAGAAACAATGGTGAGTCCTTCCCCAGACCACTGTCTCCACCAAAAAATCACCAATAAAATGATTTCTGGAGACAATTCAATATGAAAATACTTCAATTTCCAGAAGCAAAGAGCAAATTCATTTAGAATTACCACTACTCTTTCTGTAATCATGTCTATCATAGCCCTGGTGATCAAATCTAAAAACATGTAAAAGTAAAATATAAAATCACCAGAATTTTCATTGTAGTATCACTATTACCATTCTGAGGTGGAAGGAAGTCAACTGTATCATGTAGTCTGGGGAAGTACTACACTTTATTTATCAGGATTAATGGTACTTGTAGTAATTTGTATTTTTTTCAGGTAGACTGACTTCAGCATATAAACAACACTAATTAACCATTAAAATATTATTACGATATATGCAAAACTATTGCATTTCAAAGCTATGTTGAACTCATTGTGTAAGCTCCTAATATATACTAAACACAGCTCACCACAAGTTACGTGAGCTCAAACTCTGCTCTTACCACAAATTACCATTCACTCAGTTTTTTAAACACAATATATAGACCTTTGGTCTACGTCCTTTATTCCTTTGCAAATTAATGCAATCATTTTACAACAATCACATGAGGAACAAACCCCTTTTCAGTTAGGTTGACCTAATTCATGCTCTTCCACAATACAATATTGAGTTTAGGCTTGGCTTTTGGAAAGTAACAACAGGATTACATGAACCATACTTCCTTGCAGTGAGAATACAGGAATTATGCTACCTTTCTGTGTTTAATTAACCCTTCTTCTCTTGAAAAGCTCTCGAAAGACTCCCAGGACTTTGCTGCACACATTCAAACTCCACCTCCAAAGACAGAAGGGAAAGGGGTCTCAAATCACAATATCTTTTGAGCAGATAGTACATGTTGGTTTGTTTTTCTACTTACTACATGAACAAACTCTTCGAAGCCTCTGCAAATTTAGACCTCCTCATTGTATCACCCTCTAGCTCTCTTCCCATGACACCTTTGTCTAGTTATGTGTGGCATTTCCGAGCGACACTGCCGTGCTGCACAGAACAGCTCTGCAAGGCAAGGCGGCACGAGCAGGGGACAAGGCTGGCGGTGGTTAAAGGAAAAAGGTCAGGCCACGGATGGAGGGACAATGAAAACACTCTAGTGCTAAGGACACACAGGAGTAGGAGCACGTGGCTGCAGGGAGCTTTGGGGATGGGTCTCCCTGGGACAAGACACCATCCATCCCATAGTGTCAGGCAGCTGAAAGGTGGCACCTGCGTTTAGCAGCAACTCTGCTCTGTCTGCCTGTCTCCTTCCTTGGCTCTCGCCCCATCCCCTGGCCCTGACTCTGCTGGTGAGCGTTCTGCCCTGCTCTGTTACTTCTCAGCTTCATCCCACAGCTGGTCCCCAGGCCCTCCCTCCTCCTCACTCCCTTCCTCCCAGGCTGCATTCACTTCACTGAACTCAAGGTTTTCAGCCTCCTATTTGCATCAGCATTCTTCAGTTTTTTTTCTTCTGGACATGTTGCTCTTTTCCTCCTCACTTCCACTGGTGATTTGACAGGTTTCTACAATCGGAGGGCCACAGATGTATACCCTGGAGGGCACAGCACCTGGGGGTCAGCCGGTGAGAGCAAAGCACAAGCCTGAGAGATCTGAACTCATCAACAGTAACCGACAGGGAAAAAGTAGCAAATTTTACCCTGATTTTTTCCCCATCCATATTTAAAATTGACTGTCAAGGACTGCTGAACAACAGGCATGCAGTACGCCGATCCTCTTTCCACAACAGAAGTTCACTTATTTCTAATCTTCCACGGTCGTTTCAGGCACAAGAAGGAAAATATCACTTTTGCAATGGAAGGGACAGCACAAAAGAAAGACCGTCCAGCCCACCAAAGAAGAAGGTTGCCGGGTTGAGTGAGTACAGGACCAGGGCTCTGGCACTCTGCAATCTTATTCCCATCTCTTTGTTTGTGATTTGTGCCCCTGTTTCTGCAACTTCCAGAGCTGCAGATGGCAACGCTCTCCTACACTGGTGCTCACAGACAACAAGTATTTTGTAGCTATATTTAGCAAAGCCGCGCTGAAGTGTAAGTTCATTCAACTATGCTCACCACAACTGCTACTGTTTGCATTATACCCTCCATTTTCTTTGAAAATTTACTGTACTTTTCTCTTTCCTCCAACAGTGTTGGATTTCTGCCTCTTTACACAGACGATGGCGCAAAGCCGGGGGAGGCGGGTCAGAGCAGTATAACCACAGCACACGTGCTCATCACAAGGGAGGAAGGAACTCTAGGTAATAAAGAGTCTCTTGGGATACTTGACGTTGTACAAGATATTTTGAGAGTGAGAAATGTCCATAAATGTTGAAGTCGTTCCCATTATCCTTTCCCCTTTCCTGGCCCCTCCATGAGTCAGCTCCATCGATTTGTATGTCATGTCCTAGACTGACCATGGAATTAGACCTTAAAATGAAAATAATAAAAAGGCACATTTTAGGTAATTAGCAAAACATTGACTCTTTAGTGTTTTGTTGAGGCGAAGGTTATTGAAAGTGAAAATACTTCCACACGAAATATATTTGTGCATTACCACCCTTCTTTAAAGCATTTACACTTTAAAAGCTGAGAGCGGTTAGAAATGCTGGTACCATAGACAAATAAGGTGCTGTGCTACTTTCATGAAAGTAAAACACTTAAAGTCGATGTAGTATAAAAGTTTCCCTTTCAACTGAACTGATCATTACCTGACCTATTATCATTTCCTTAACACAAACACGTCCAGTCCTGATGGACTGAAACCATGATATATGAAGTAAATTTACTCAAGCAAAATATAATTGCATCATACAGAGGAAAAAAATCTAAACCAAATCCAAGCCAAGATAAATTTCACCAAATCTTTCCTTTTTTCTGGAAGATGCCAGTACTTCTTACTGGCTAAAAGACTTCAGTCTTTTAGAACACAGCACAGGTGAAAAGCTAATGATAAAACCAAGAACTACAATCACCTTCTTTCGTGCAGTGAAAACTCAACTTCATGTTCAGCGATCTCAGCGCCTGACTGACGCTACTGGTATTCACTACACATGCATGTTTCGAAATGAAATTTCAGACTGGGACTTTGAATTAGTTTAAGGTACTTATGGCAAAATCCACCACGGGAAATAATGCAATCAATAACTCCTCTCAAACGCAGACTAACACAGAGCTCGTCGGTGAGTGCCTTGCCTTTGCCCATGATTTTCTGCCCTCTAAAGATTCAATTTTCTGTACGACTTGTTTATTGCTGATGACTCAAATTCAGTGTCAGCATCTTGGCAAGAGGGATTTGAATGAAACAAAGCTCCTCATAAAGAGAACTGTGACTCATTTACTTCTCCCACTCATGATGCAGACAGTTTCCCTGTCTGGTCTCCCAAAAACATGCCAAGAGACAAAGGATTTCATTTTGGATGGTATGAGTACAGAGATATCAGAACCGCACAAATATATCTTGTGTAACACGTACATGAACACAAAAATATGTATCAGGAGCCATTTTCTTTTCCAATGTCTTTTAAAAAAGATGTTTAACCTCAGCAGCAGCTTAGAAAACTATTCAGAACTATGACAAGAAACAAATGGTAAACTGTGGCACTGGGCAGAAAAATAATGGGATCCTGCACTTTCAATGCAAACAGTAACATAAATTACAGTACTGCTGAAGTGCCTTTAAGGGGACTACGCTGTAGCTTAAAGGTTTCAGTGATAATTTTGCCCACATATAGCTGAATTCTTTTTTTTCCCCAAGGATACATTTTGTTCCTGTATGTCTCAAGCAAAGCAGAAAATGGCTGAACTTCAATGACAGATAAGGAAGAGTGCTCCATGTGTACTTTACAGCTTACAATGTTTTCTAAAGTGGCTTCTAATTCAGGAAAAAATATTTAAACAGGTTATGCTATTAACAGATAAGATAAACTATATTAGCACTGCCAAAATAACAGATACAAGGTCTTTTGAATTTTAAAAGTATTCCTGTTCAAAATAAATACTTTCTTCCCATTCTTTTGATAGACAAATTAAATATCTGTTGTATAATCTGCTAAATTCTTAGTTTTAATTCAAATCCTACATTTTTTAAAAAGTGAGTAGTAAATCATTTTACACAGAAGACATTTTTGAGTATCTCCACCTTGAATCCCAGAAGACCCCTTAATGAGTTTCCCCACTTACTTTCTGGTCCCACAGTCTTCAGCACATTTTTCCACTACCCAAAACACGCCTTGGCTTCAAAAGAAAGAAGCAAAAAAACCCACCTCCCCCCTTTAAAGAACCCCGAAACACCTAACTGAAGCCAATGAAAACAATCCTGGAGGTTTTCTGACTCAGACTTTCTACCGTTCGGCCGAGCTGAGCACGAGCGGCGGCTGCCAGCGGCGTGGCGGCAGGCCAGGAGCCGGCCGTGCTGCCGGAGACCCCGCTCCTTTGAAGCCGGGGAACTGTGTGGTCCTCGGGCATCCCGGAGCTCCCCTAGAACGGAGTATTTGTGCGGCACTACTTTTATGGCCTGGATTATTGTAAAGTAAACAGAGGCTGGTTGAACAGTGAAGGTTTCCATTCTCAGTGTCAAGAGTTTATTTCATTATTTAAAGCTTTAACGAACACTTTATATAATGAAAGCAATCCTTGCCATTTTTGGAATTTTATGGCTGTTGGGACCCTTCATAATGTTGTTTTCCTTCCTTTATTGCTTTATAAGGCTTATAGGGCACCCTTGAATTGTATATCCTTTTTGCAGCTGCTGGAAGCTCATCTTTCATCTCTCCACTCGCTTTCCTGTTGCCTATGAGGCATTTGCCTGTTCTAGTTATTCTCCCTGTCTCTAGCACAAACCGTGCAGAGCCAGATCTTGCTCAAGATAAAAATAAAATACAATTCTGAAAAGTATGCCTAAGGAAACATTCCTGATAAATGTCATTTAATAGACAGGCTTTATATTTCAAGTTAGAAATGTTCCCCAAAGAAAGATAATTACAGCAGTAATTCCACTTATCATTATTTAGAATTTACAGTTCAGAGCAAGTCGGACATTTTCATAAAGAGTGTGCAGCACCGCGCTGGGTACTGCACAAATTTGTGTTGAGATTTTTTTCCCAGCCCTGAAAATGTATTGGGAAAGAAAAACGAGAGGAGGAGGAATCTTGAAGAACAAATCTTGAAGGAGGAACACAAAACAGGAGTATGAAACAAAATCGAAAATCCATTATCTGAACCAGACTGTAAGCATGCTTCGTCCTCTGGGCAGAAAAATATAGCCAGGCTTTCCAAAAGGAACAATCTGCAAT
This sequence comes from Steatornis caripensis, assembly GCA_013398225.1. Taxonomy (NCBI): domain Eukaryota; kingdom Metazoa; phylum Chordata; class Aves; order Caprimulgiformes; family Steatornithidae; genus Steatornis; species Steatornis caripensis. The sequence continues at coordinate 25,292 of VZSC01013680.1, read as the reverse complement.
ACCTAAGTGAAATGATAAAATTGATTAATAGGGAAATTTATTTTGCCATTTCTGTAGGAAGCAGCCTAGGAAAATAACTCTCCTGCTTGTGACCTTTTATTTTTAACTATTTATTTTTTCGCTACTTTGGACATTACTAAATTTAACCAAAAAAGTCCAAATGGGTTAATCTTCTTGGAAGAGAACGCAAATCTTCTAAAAAGCAACAGATTTCTAAATCTGCCATTTGTAATTTTGCTTCCAGTAATTTGATGCACCACACTACAACTGTGGAGCTCTTCACAAATTTCAATTCAGATAAACTCCTATTTTCATATGCTGGAAAAAAAAAATTAAAGAACAGCTTTTACCTGATATATTGCAACTTTCCCTCTTTTGATTTGAGTTCACCATAAACCTTTTGTATTTGAGATTAGTTATGCTAGTCAGCAATAGAAGTTTTTCAGCACTATCTAAAAGCATTTTATTTTACCCTAATGTGGGTTAAAGACATTACGATTTAAAAAATAGGTATTTAAAGCAGTTGTACTATAGTATTAGAATGCCAAAATGTCCAAAACTCTTCCCACAGTTTTTGTAAAAATAGAACCTCTTCTGGGCAAAAAACCCCTTCATGCAAATGTAAATTTCCACATACTCCGACAGCTGGATGCAAATGCAGAAAATGCCACATTTCTCAACTACCATTGGGGAAACTGAAGCACCAATACTCCAAACAATTAGAAGATTGCTAACGGTTGTGGAAGAATATTGACGACTTTTAACTAGTTGTGAACAGGGACTTGAACTACCGTAACGACTATGCTGAGTGACCATAACGTCTTTAAAAATGCATCATTTGGGAGATCACTGAGCTCAATAATCTGGTCTACGATTTTAGTATACCATGGTTTGTTGCATGACACATATGACTTTGAAGAACTAAAAAAAAGAGTAATCACTTATGAAGGGTACACAAGTGTCTTCCGTGATGATATTCACATTTTTCTGTTGAAATTATAGCGCTTACTTTTATTCACTCCACTTAATGAGTTACTTCCTACTACTTCCTTCAATTCAGTCCCCTCAATCACAAGCTCCACCACCAATGTTCAAGAATCGTAAACGCCTATTGCTTACTGATATACTCGTCATCTGCTTTCGTATTTCCAGCAGTTGAGACACAACCCTACCATAAACTCAGACTGTCCAAGTGTAATAATGTGAACCGCACTATGTGATGCTCTAGAAAGCCTCCATATATCTACAAGTTCTAATAAGCAGCTCTTCCTACAATGTAATCCACGCTCCTGTTGTCTCAATTCCAGTCACAAGTTACGGTGCTTTGACAGTCACCAGTAACTCTGGTTCTTTTTTCAAGCTTCCGAACAAGAGTAAAATAACTTTAGATCCTTTCAAAAAAATCTAAAGCATACAAACATACTCACTTTAAAAGTATACGAAGGGGAATGACCTCCTCAGCCACCCAGTCCAATGTCCTGCTATGCAAGAACAGCCCATCAAAGTGAACACCCTTCCTCTGAGTGATGAGCACTCCAGTAACAACGTTAAGCAGTTGCTTACGTCTTCTCTGTCTCAGCAGATTTTTAGCTATTCTGTGCAAAACAAAATTACTTTATTTAGAGCTACCTTCTTAGAATGCTGTCTGAAAGATGGTTATCTATGGATTTACTTAAGAGGTGAGATGTTGCTTCAAATCTCTGGAGGAGAAAGGCAGTTTAGTTTTACGTGCTCTAACACGTGCATTAAATTAAGGCATCTTCTCCAGTTGTATTTTGTGAGGCAGGCTGGAGATGGCCCAAAGCACAGAATAAGTCACCTTCATTTCCAAAACCCACATCTCTTTCTGAAGTATTTCTTCTTGGTTTACAATTACATTCTTGCTGAGATAGCCATGAGGGACCCTAATGTTATTTTACCCGGGAACATAAGTTTCACTAAGCAAAAGACCACTTACAACTTAAGAGACAGCAAGAGTTAGCAGTCAGGAGCATTTTATGGATCTAATCAACATCTCTGACCCACATCCCACAGTCCAAATAACCCAAAACAGGTACGAAATTGTGCTATTCTTCTTCTGTCTCTCACGCAGTTGAAAAGTAATTCTGATATTACCGCTAGACACAGAAAACACCACACTCGGAAATTTCTGAACTGTGATACTGTAGTATATACATATTGATGCTGTCTTTCCAAGGAAATCCATTCATACTTTTGTGCCTCAGAACTTCTCCATTTCAACTTGTACCACAGGCTTTCCTGGCCTCCAGGTAGACAAACTTAATTTGTCTAAAAAAGTGAGATACCTTAAAAAGCAAGAGATAAGGCCAGTCTTGTACAACCTATCTTATGAAAGATAACTCAGGTTGTATTTTATCAAGTTTTACATTTACCTCCCTGTCTTTCACTAAATTTCCTTCAAAATGCAGCTTAAAATTAGAAATCTGCCTCAGATCACCTTTTCTTCCCATTCATATGCATCATTACCGGTCACTACTTGTAAATCTCCTAATGCCACTCATTGTTCGAGAATTACAAACTCTTACCACAGGACCTTCCTCCACCAGTATTTTTGCTTTTAGTACTCCAGCGTCGATATTATCTAGTTGCTTACTTCAGCAAATTAAACTGAGTTTTTCTTCTGTTGTTATTAATACACAATAACCACTATCCAAACTGTTTCTAAAAAGATAAAGGCTTCCCAAACTGCATACCTCCTGGAAGTATTTGTTTTCCTGCTAACCTGACATAACTAAATATTCACTGTAATTAATTTGCAATTCAAAGAAAACCCAGTTCAGATTTTTAACCAAATATAGGCCTCAAAAGTAAGGAAGATATATGCAGAACAAATTGATCTATCTCCAATTATAAGTATTAGAAAATGCCTGTCCTAGTAATGGAGAGCAAATGAAATCTGTCTCTGGTCTAAAGAAATAAAAAAAAAAGAATCTTTATTTCACAGCCTGCAAATGCAGTTTAAGCTGATATTGTAAAATACATTTTGTTGACAGCTTATTTGATCCAACAGCCAGATACGATAAAACAAACAGCTATTTAAAGGCATCCGCAATACGTGAACTGCAATACATGTTAATAAGGTGCACGGGTCACATCATCTTTCCCATGTAAAAAAGTACATTTGAAAACTGTCGCTAGCATTATTCTTGCATGAACCAAAGTTCTCTTAAAAGAAATAACCTAAGAGGTATTCACGTCATTTTCCCGCTTTGTTCCAGAAGGACCTCAAACAGCAAGATGAATTAACATCATCTGGTTACTCAACTCAGTTCCAAGCTTGTTACTAAAAGAACAGAAAAGCCCCCCCCCCCCCCCC
>VZSC01013680.1:0-21809 GCA_013398225.1 Steatornis caripensis | reverse complement strand
CCCCCCCCCCCCCCCAAAAGCTCCTGTTCTCCTGTTATGTGGGCAAAGTGCTTATGAAGCACTGAAAATATGCATCCTTTTACTCAAGGACTTCTATTACCCAAAGGCTGACTCAGATCCTTAAGCCTCCAAACAACTCCAAAGGAAAAATAGTTGCATACCTTCAGTTACCTCAAGACACAATCGATGTCTCTGTTCTCCACAGCTTTCACAACATTTGACAACTCCATTTCTTCCCTGCTATAGCACTTCCAAAGGCTCCTAAAGATGCATGGCATTATTATAGACCTAATGTGACAGCTCATACTGATGTTAGCACACAGCAGCTGTTCTCATAGGAGGCATTACTCTCCGGTGCCTTGGAAATACAACACTTGGAAGTCTGCAAGTTTCTGCTAGGTCCAAGGCACACACTTCCGTGCAGAAAATCAGATTTCCATACTCCCATCCTCCTTATTTTTCTCCATTTCCAGCTTACAAGTGCTCCTGATCAAGATATATAGAAATGTGCCGTGGTACGCCAGATGTGCAAACATTTTCTTTTCTTTCTCAGTTCTGAGTTCATGATTTATTTAATGTGCATACATTCATTTCATTTATTTTCATGCTAATGAGGTTATTCTTTGATTTCTGTAGCCTTTTTCCTCAGATTTCAAAAATAATAAAATATTTCAAACTTGAAAGAAGCCACTGCTTCCACATCTTTGTTACATTCTTTCATGCAATATAGGGTTCTTTTAAAAAAGAAGTCGGAATTAAATCGTAGCTATACTTAATAAAATAAGATAAAAGCAAGCAAACTTTTACTGAGTCATGTTCATTTTCATCTGTACTAGAAGCCAAAACCAGCAATGCCTTTCTAACAAGCAGGTGTTGGCAAAGGTCACTTCCCATGATGATAAAGTTCAGCATTTGAGTTTGGCTTCCACGGAAAGGGCTGGTGGTTCAGAAGCAGAAGTTTTTGAGAAAGCCCATGAGTGCATGTTTGTATCAATCACAAACATTTCTTAATTCACTGATTTGCAGGAATTTCCATTCATTTTCTGAATCAGTAGGTAAACTGGCAAACATGCTAGCCTGAGGACTGAAGAAACACCAATAACTTACCTTACAAAAGCCATCAGTCCATTTGTTTTTACAGTTACAATACAGCTATACGTTAGAAGTGTCAATAAAGATTACCTAACATGCAGAAAAGCAGCAAGTCCAGTCCTATCTGGGCAATAGGACTAGCAGAGCCTGGGAAGGCAGCCATTTGCAAAGAAATTATGAATGCAAGAATTCAGGTAGGATTTACAACCTCTTGTAAATATATACAAAATATTGACTTTTCAGCATAATTCAGATAGCACATACATGCAGACTGATTTGGATAGAAATGCATGTGGCCAGCATGCACACATCAGCTATGAGCCTTCAAATTTCTAGAGTGAAATCCAAGATCCTCAGTCCTGCAGTTGTGTCTTCAAGCATCTGTCTGGCCCCCAAATGCTGCTGATCCGAGTGCCCAGCATGGGTGGACAACTGTCCGCTTAAACCCGACAAAGTCTCAGATGAAGTATCAGCTGAAGCTGTCCTACACAAGTAGATCCATACATCCAAATGGACCTTCTCTGACTATAAGGCCATCTCAGCAAAGGAGTACACCCACTCAGATCAGCTGGAGGCCCAGGTAATGCTTAAGAAATAAGTCAATATTATCTTGAAATAGTAGTCACAAGCCACGCTTTTATTTTCTTCTGCTTATTTCTTACCCAGACTTGATATTCTACTCATTCCTCTCCTTTCTAGTGAACTCTGATGCTGTAAGGCTGTGTCAGAATCACATTTTCAGTGATTTTCATTCTTTTCTGCCTTGCAAATAATCAGCTACTTGGCTCTGCTTCAGGTCATGGGTGCCCACGTCCAGGTGACCATGCACTACTTGAGCACTGACCGGCCACACTCAGAGCTGATGACCACAGAGCCGCATTGCGAAGACCTTTAATCACCCCTTTGCTGTTTAACGCTCGCAAGGCTTACTGTCTTTTTTTAATTTACCTTTATTAATCATCTGCAATCTCAGATGTTGCTCATCCTAACATCCTCACGGACCAGCTCCTGTCCAGCTAAGGCCTTCCATGGCCGAGGCTGACATCAGACCTCACAACTGCCCCCTTGGGCACGCAGTCTGGAAGGTTCACTGTCGGGCCCACATAGGAACGCCTCACCATTTCCACTGGATGTCACCAATTCTGCATGTTTCTTATCATGGTAGCACTGCAAAGCCTATCTCCCGATTTGAACATCTCAGTTGTCACTACAGTCTTCATTTTTAGAATTCAAACATCAACAGCACAACTAGAATCAGGTGCTTTCATTAGCTAAAAGGTGAAGCCCAGCCTATTTATATAACTAAAGTACTGAGAAGCATCTGAAAACCTGTACGTGTAAGATGGGAAGATACAGCATCTTCGTGTCTTCCAGAAGACAAATAATGGCTTTTGCCACTTCTCTAATAACGTCATGCTTTGGATGTCTGAAGAGCTAGTTATTATGTTTTATAGCTCGAAGAGCGTAAGAAACACAGGAATGATCACACTGGATCCTGTCCAGTGTCAGAAACAAAGGAATGGTCACACTGGATCCCTTCCAATGCTCTTTCATGTCTTTCAGCACTTACAGTTACTCAGAGGACAGAGTAGGGTAAAAAGTTTGAAACAGAAAATGTAAATAACCTATCCTCCTTCTCCTCACAGGGTCATTTGATCAAAAGCTACTAGAGACGCACATAAATGTCAGAGCACCACACTGCAAAAACCTTCTGGGATTCACTGCTACAGCTCAGGATACCTTTCGCTGCCCAAATAAAATTGGAAACCCGTTTCGAATCTTGGTGAAGTCTTGGCTGAAGTCTTGGCCTCAATAACTTCCAATGAAGAATTAATTCCACAATGAAATTACAGCCAGTGTGAATCTGCCAACTTTTAAGTTAATTAAATATCTCCCTACTCTCTGCCATGAAAAGTTCACGACATACCTTCTCTGCAGCATTCATTACTTGACACACTTTTGTCAGTTCCTCCTCATTTGGCTCCTTGCAAGGTAATTAATTCCAGATTTTCAACATGCTTTAGATACAGATTTTTTTCCATGCCGTTCATCATTCTCATCCCGCTATCACAGCAACAGGTCAGTTCCCCCACGGGTAAGGCGAGGCAGTAGGTAGTGCCGGGAGAAGCATTCAGCACGATGCTCCAGCCCAGAGCTCCCCAGCGCTCCCAGTCCATGGCTCCCAGCCGCCAGCCCCGTGCAGCGCTGCACACTTACCCCAGCTACCAACACTCACGTTCATGTCTCTCTTCTGACCTGACCGTTTCCATCTAAAAAACTCTAGATGCAGCCCTTTATTACAGACTGAGTTTTCACAGCGTATTATCAGCTCCTAAAAGCAGAGATTAGCTACATTCAACTGAGAAAACCTGACAGATCTGATTTTATAGTAAGGTTAAGACTAAGGTGGTTCAAGGCCAGAGGTTTAAAAGGAAAAAATTACTCATCTTGACATACAGATCCCACGCAGAACATGTTTGGAGTACTTCATACGTCTGAATAAAAACAAACCTTCTCCTTTAAAATGTAAAGTATTGTTTGTATTATTTAATTCTATAATACATATGCTTCTATATTAATAAAAACTTTCCTATGATGTAATCATTATATTGTCATTAGGATCGAGATTTTCTGTTAGTTGCTTGCTTTTTTCTGCTTTATACTTCTCCCTCTGTTTTCCTTGGCTGCCTAGTTCTGACTTTGAAGGGCTCTGATGTAAAAGCCACTTCTTCTTTCGGACGGCACAACTTCTTTGGTTCTTTTCAGTCCAACACTATGCTACCCCAAAACGCTCTCTGGATTGAAGCAGAGTGATTTGAACATCCACTTCAGTCTAAGCCTATCATCTCGTTTGAGAATATTAAAAACAGAAGAATAAGAGTGTTGAAAAGATTCTGAACACAAAGACACATTTTTTCTTCCCCAAAGTTAGAAAGAAGACGTTAGCTAATAAAGAATCCCTTTTCCCCTTGTTTCTTGTTAGGATTCTGTTCCAAATCTTTCAACAACAAAAATAACATTGCATGTGCCACACTCTTACTAACCCCCTTCTTTACAATTTCTTTCCAAAAAGTGGTTAATGTAGTGGCTAATGAATAAATATTTCTAAATACCTTAGTATTCTGCGATTTTAAATCTGATTGATAAGCACATACAGTTTCCTTTCCTTTATTTCTCTGAAATGCAATACATACATATATATAAAATACAGAGGAGTGAAACTGGAGAGACTTGAGAGCTGAAACTAGAGAGAGCAATGTAGCAGTCCAAAACAGACCAACAGCACGTCATCTCCCCGGTGGCTACCAATTTATTTCTTATTTAAGAAGCTGGAAGAAACAACCCCAGAACAGTTTCCATTTAAATATAAAAGGCAATGCAGTCAAGCCTCTACACCCAAAATATTTGCTGGTGTCTTTAGATATGGCTACTCCTATACAAGGGTTCGGCACAAATACAGGATTGTTGTAAAAAACTCAAATGCAAATGTTATAACAATGAGCAACAATGTGAAATTAGTACCCACTCACCTCAGTAAACTGGAGGAATAAATACCTGAGATCTCTCAAGTCCATCATTTTGCAACTTGTATTTGCATTTAAGTATTTGTCTTACGTAAAGGTTTCTGAGACTCCTTTTGCACAAAATTATGCTACAACATAAAGTCACTAACTCTTTGGACTCATAAATGCCGAAAGGGCTCGAAACACCAGAGGATACTAAAGCTGCAACTAGGGCTGTGATGTTGATGACTGCAGGGATGTCCAGGTAAGACTGGCTGATGCCCTGAAAAATTTGGGCGAATTCAGGAGTGGCTCTATGGGCATCTTCACCTACCAGTGGGTCACTGCTGGTAATAGTTGACTAAGGGGAGGAGCATGAACGACAAGGATACAAGTTTAAATTTTAAAAATATATATATTGACTACAATGTTTTTATTAGGTTAAATGTCCACCTGCCAAAAGAGCTTCTGTAAAGCTAACAGCTCCTAGGAACAAACATTGAAATGTCTTTCTTTTAAATTATATTAATTTACAAAGCTGAGACTGATTTCTTCAGACCAAGAAACCCTCATGTTTAGTGCTGACCTATTCTGTAGTTTCAGGTGCACTGTCAGAGCCATATTAGCTCACAGAGAGCCTGGAAGAGCACTTCTCTCTGCAGCTTTTAAGTACCACTGTAATATAAACAATGCATAATAACAAACTGTACATTTGTACCTCTGCTACGAAAAAACACCTGAGTTTTATGAATCAGGCTGTGTATGCATTTTTACTCTTTAACCTTTGCAAGGGGGATGTCAAACAGCCCTTTAAAAATCACAAGTTTTTGCAAAGTCAGGCACTGCATAATGGCATATTTCAGAAGTTACACTTTGCATACATATGTAGGAGTAAATCACAGGAAAAAAGCAGCTCAGTTTATTTGTGTTTTGGTCACCTGATCAAAAAGGTGATTGGATTCATTTTTACCATATCAATGAAGTCCCTGGAGAGCAATTTTTTTCCCCACATGACATATGAATGACCTTCACCATGGACAAAAGGTGAATGTATAAATAAATAAAAATATATTAATACATTATTTATAATAAAAGCAAATAAGTAAAATAATAATGGACAGTCTCTGTTACAGTTGTCAGACATCGAGAAAGTCTAAAATATAGAGCCACAGCAAACTTCGGAATAGAACAAGACTACCTTATGTTCTAGGACAGTGAGGAAAGGAGGGACAGGGGGAATCTAGATACAACCTTGGGACCCAAATGGCATTTAAACCACCTGCGGCTCTTCCTTTTAACCTCAAACTGTTCTCTTTTAGCTGCAGGCAGCGAGAACCTTCAGTCTACTCTCACTGTACTCCAGGCACTGCTGAGCTGGCCAATCTGAAAGACACTAAGAGCAGAACTCTGCTGCTGCTCCCTTCTTAAACTTAAAAGCAAGACACAGGATGAAGTCTTCGGCTCTGGCTGAGAAAAATGAGCTGCATGGGTAGAGAGTTCAGGGGAGTGATGGAGATGGATTGCAGATCTGTGAACCTCAGCAAGCAATACTTTTATGTTCATGAAAATTCAAGAGGTTGCAAAGCTTCACTAACAATGTTACATTGAGAAACATGAAGGCTGGCTATGTCCTCATTTAAACAAACCTAATTCAGTATTACATTTCCTCTTCTTTCAGCTGTAGTGTCTGTTTCTCACAAGCAGCAATCCCAGTACTGACTCAAAACAAAGCCTCTGAAAGTTCAGCTTTCTGGGTATTCTTGTGCAGTTAGCTTGCATCTGTAATTTGCTCTCACAGAAATAAATGCTGAAGTCCTTGAAAAATGTGACTTAATTTTGTCATGTGAATGAGTTTTGCTATGTATATCTCTCTACGCAATTTATACGCTATTCTTTCTCAAACCAGAAACTACTACTGCATTCTAGTTCCAGTTTCAGAATGAATACTGAGATTTACACTCCAAATTTTACCACAGCGTGACACAAGGGAGCTGCTCTAATTTCCACTCACAATTTCACTAACAACAAAGTCTTTTCTCCAGGTTGCACTCAGCACTCAAGATGGATGCGAAAAGAGACTTACTAAATGTGAAATAATAAACTAAATGAAACACTAGATAGTGAAAAGACATTTCCGCGCACTTCACAAACCCACGTTAAGAAACTTCTGGTCATAGGTGCAGAAGACTTTGACATGTTACTCATCATGATTTTCTCTCTTCAGAAAAACAAGGAAGATGATTTATCCCCATACTCCTACCTCTTTAGCACCCAACCATAGGCAAACTGATGGCAAATTACGGTTTTATATAAATCTTCCTTCAGCTGCTACAGAGACAGTGCAGGGCAATTCAGTAGAAATACGTATTTTTTTAAAAAAATCATTATTTAAAGGAGGGAACTACACTACAAATAATTATAGATAAATATTAGTTTCTGAGAGCAAGACTACAGAAGGATGACTTTACAGAAGCAACGGTATCTGAGATTTTGCCTTCCTCAAGCAACTAATACAGAAAGTATTTCACCTTTTTATATTTGCACGCATACATAGGTTCTGCTAAGTGGCACAGGGATGGAGTTTTGATGGAATTGTTTCTCAAAGCACATACCAGCCACATATTGCAAAAACCATGGAAATTAGCTCAACACATCCATTTACCCATTTATCATTTAGACAAGGTGTTTGATACGCAGTACCTGCCTTGTCTCCTTCAGCTTGAGGCCAGGGTGCAGGATCATTTGCATTGCTCTTCTACGTAAGACAGCGGCAATGTCCCATTTAAATGTTTCCATCTAAAGTAGTGAGTAATTATCAACAACATCATAGCATCCTATCCCATTATAATTACTTTAGTTCATGAGGAAATAAGTGTGACTTGCCAGAAGTCATGTAGGCAGTCCATGGCAGCGAAGAGAACTGAACGCAGATCTCCAGCTAGTGTCTTACCCATCCCATTAAATTATCCTTTCAAAAAAAGTAGATTGCTAAGAACATTATGTTTTCCTTCCTTTCTGATGATTAAATGGATCCTGCGTTCCCTCTTTCTTGCTTTCACAGGTCATCAGGCTATGCAAACAGCTTGTTCCATATGAGCAAAAAAGACAGCTTAGAAAATGCATGTTGAATTTGGCTGGACTGAGACTGTACATCTTTTTTAAGTATAGAGACTGACAATTGCTTGGGCTCCACTGATTTTTCCTCTGGCCTACATGGTCTTTTTGATTAACACCTAACAATGCTCTTCTGTAACCCTGGCAAGGCTGGTTGCATCATAGCTCACTCATGTTTCTGTTGGAAAAAGCTATAGGATGAAGAGCAAATCCATTAATGCTAGAGATTTACATCTTCTCTGAAGAAAGGACCTGTCCAAAGAGGTTGCATTCAAACGTCTCTTCCATAGACAATAATGTTAAATACTGAGCTGTGGTAAACATCACAGTCTGGCAAAAGAACATTAAAACAACATGAAAAATGATCTCTATTCATCTCTTTTATATAATAACGTACCTACTGCAATTCAAGAAGAGAAAAATGTGTGAACTATTGGTATTAAGCCTATGAAACGTAACTGAAATAATCAGAAGCCAAAAGTAAACAGTAGGAATCATTAGGAGAGAACAGGGAATCTCACACCTACAATATATAAATTTGTGGTGAGCCTCATCCTGCAATGTACTTAGTGGTGGTCATCTCTACCTTAGAGAGGATGTATCAGGGAGAGAACAACAGTGAGGGTGAGCAGACCTGTGGGAACATTTCTGTATATTGAAAGTTTATGAAGACAAGTTCCCTCCAGGAGATACGATAGATTTCTATATAATCATGAATAGCAGATACAAGGCCATAAAACAGTTTTCCATTTAACAAAATAGTAGAAATGGGTACCCCAAGGAAACTATCAAGCAGCAGATTTAAAAGAAATTGAAGAAAGAAGTACTTTTCTACACAGCACACAACTCCCATATGGAACTGATTGCTCCAGCGTGTTGTAAAGCACAACAGTAAGATTAACTGCAAAAAGGGATCTATAGAAAAAGGAGGTCCAGACATATGTTGGACCAGACATAAAATGACCTATGCCTCTTACTTTTAGAAACCAGGAGACTCTACGAGGGGCAGACTCACATTATACCTGACTTGTGCTATATTTTCCCCCTAATCATCCGTAACTGGTGGGTGATGGAGCAGAGACAGGCCACTGATGAGATGAACCATTTCAGCAATGCAGTACAGCTGGTGTGGTGGAGTTCACAGATCTCCTGGTTCTTCTCCTCTACTGAACCTGCTTTCAGCCATGGGCACAGTGCAGAAGCTGCTGTTCAAACTGGCTAATCTTCTCCTTAAAACAGATAAAGATCAACTGTCAGCAACTAGGTAGTCTCATAAAGAAGCTTGCAGTCCCTAGCAGATACCAGCTGAATCACTGCTAAGTGGATCTCGGGTATCGCCCAGAGCGCAAGGCTGTCACCTGGGGCCTCCTCCATCATCCCTCCTTATCAGTGTGTGTGAGGTCAATGGTGAAAAGAAATGAGTCATATGGCTACGTGGACACCGATGTCAACCTGCCAGGACTCAGTTTAAGAAGGAGCAGGAACAAACCACAGTTTGTTTTCTCCAGGAGGGAATAATTTCTGCCCTTCCCTTGGAGATGACGTAATCCAAGCTTTCGGTCTCCCAAGTGGAGAGTTGGAAGGACGCATGCCTATTCGCGTCCTTTTGGGCACAGTTGTTTCATTAAGCAAGAATACAAGTCATATGAATTAGGCACAGGAATTCCTGCTACATTTGTAAGGTCTGTGTTTATGCACGTTAAGCACTAGCATGGATAATTTTGGCAAATGAAGGAGAATATAAATTAAAGTACATATTAATCACACATTATAGCTGCAATCTAAACTAGCAGGTATGTTCATTTTATATAGGAACATACTCTTGAAGCCGCAGGATACTAATTTAAAAGACAAGCAATTCAAAGCTTCCTTGGCTGACACTGCAGGTAATGAGATTTTTTCCCCCTGACATCTTGTGTTTCATCTTATTTCATAACTAAATAATTTAGTTTATTTTTAAATATATATATAAGCATTCTAAACAGTAAGTTGTGTATGACCTACTTATTTTGAGTTTCCAATTTAAAAATAGATATTCCAGGAAAAAAAAAAAATTCCTACGCAATCGTCGACAGAAGGAAGTTGATTTAATCCATGAAACAAAGACTTGGGAAGGCACCAGTAATCATAAGAAATCTTTTTAACTGCAGTACTAATTCTGAGAAATGAGTTTTCAATTAAAAAACATCATTTCTCATGTGACTCTTACCAGTCGCTAAAGCACGTGAGAGCTTCGGCTGGTCTCGGTGTGGCAGCTGTGACAGGTCACCCCGCAAAGGGTGCTGGATGCGCAACTCATATACAGTTGGCTCGATTATAGGTATTTGCATAGATATAAAACACAGGCTGATGCGAAGACTTCATCGTCACGAAATGGAGGTGGTTGCATTCTCCACGCACGACCAAAGCTGTGAGGGCACTCAAAGACTTCAACGTAACGAGTGTCTTTAACACTTTCACGTCCTCTGCTGAGTGCACAAACAGACTGACGGGACAGTAATGGCAGCTGGATCATCTGCCATTTCTAGCACTGCTACATATTTACCCATGCCTTTCTTCTCTCCCACTAAACAACAACAACAAAAATTTACAAAAAAAAACCCCAGCTGAGTTAATTATAAAGGATTTCAAGGCTGTTGGAAAACAGTCCAAGTGCTTAACTTTCAAGAGGCTTCTAAAAGGCCCTTTGAAGTCTGTGGAGGAAGTTTCCGGAGCCTCCATGGCAGCGCCTATGAAAGCCTGCCTGCAGACAGGGAGCGTGACCACTCTGGGGGAAACCACCCAAGGAACTGGTCAGAAGGTTGGGAGAAAATGATTTAAAAAAAAAAAAAAAGTGCTTAAATACAGCAGGTAGTCAGTCTGGAAGTCTCCCTCCCCCTCACTGCTGAGCTAGAAGATGGTTCAGGATAAATTGCAGCCACGCTACCTCTGAAATACTCACACACAGGACCGCTGGGACAGGCAGTCCCATGTCTGACAAACGCATCCCATGAGGAAACATCCTTGCTGTTTCCAAAAACGAGAGAGAGCTGGGAAAGCCTTTTTCTGGTGTACAATTTCTGCTTCAACATAAAAAAAATCTAGCAAACTTGTAAGAATTTACATCATTCTTGGAGCGGGCAACATGGAGGAAGGTATGATTCTCTTGAGCAGGCGTACGGAGCCCTGCAATGTGTGCAGAAGGGGCTTCTTGGGTACCACTGATCTAGGATACCGCTCTGACAAGGAAAGGAAATCCTTCCCTTGTTGCTTTATACAATCCACTGACACGGCTTTTTAGTTTTCTGGAGATCCACAAGCCTTCACGCCCGCATGTAAACGCACTCTCTTCCTGCATATTAAGCACAAGTTCAAGTATCCCTGCGACCGGCTGCCTGTGCCAGTGCCCACATTAATATCACGTGAGTTGCTGAGGACAGAACTATTCAAAAAAGGGAAATAGTTGAATATAACCTGATGGCATTATATAGTATAGCTCAGAGCGAGCATGTTTAGGAGGCATAGATGTGTGCTTGGAGCCATCTGAGACTGGAAATACTGGAAAGAAAAGGAGTAAGAAATGAAGTGGAGTTGTTTCACTGGTATTATAGTAATTTAAAAAAAAAAAAAAATCGTATCTTCCTGCACATAGGGTAAATGATGTTGGGTAAGCACGAAATTTTTTCCATTACACAACTTAAAAATGGTGCACCTCACAAACTTAAAACCCATGGGATTTGGAATGTTTCTAGAATATATAGATCTGTTTGATACCGTTTGCCAACCCCTTTTACATTTTACTTGATAACATAAAATACAAGCCACAGAGGAGTGAGCAACTGAAATAAAAGGAAAACTACAACTACTGCCAAGTTCAAGTGAGTTTGATTTTGAAAAATAAAGATAGAAATCTAAAAGCCCCATCCTGGGTTTTCTTGTTACGAAAGTGAGTAATTTTCCTGGCTGCACTGGATTTAAGATTTTAACAAAAATATGCCAGACAGCAATAACAAGGTTATGGTCAGGAACATTAAAGTTTTTAAGCAGGCAAAAGAAAGCTATAAACCATTGCAAAAATATTTGTCTAGAGGGTGTAAAATTGAGACCATGCATTTATCAGACATCGAAGCATGATTTCCAGCCTACACTTCAGAAACAAAATGGTAAAGCATTTCCAAGATGTCTCACAACTAACGTCTACCAAGAAATAAAAGGTGAAACCATGCAAAGGGATATACTCTCTCTCTCTGTATCTCCAGATCAAAACAAAAAGTTGAATTACTATAGAAAGACATTTGGATAAATAAGCAATTAAAATAAAAGTTTTAAATAAATTTTTTGAGTCAATGGTTTCAGAAATGTGAAGTTAAACGACACTCTAGAAATTGTTTGACCTCCCCCATTTCTGTTAAAGACTAAAGTAGAAGCTTACGGTTTCACAGTTGTTTCAGAAACATTATTTTGCCCACACATTTTTCGTCGTTTTATTGCAATGCAATAAAAACAATCCTTTATCTAATATAGAAAAAGGGTGCAAAGTACTTCAGATAGTCACTAACCCTTCTTACAAGTGGCTCACCGCAATAAAATGTTAAAATGGGAATACACAATGCAATTTTACACAGTGAAGAATTCAGACCTGTCAGTACCTTCTGCAGAGATGACCATGGAGTCAAAATGAAGACCAGGAATTTTGGGGGAGGGAAAAATCAACTCATGCACACTGAAATTAAACAATAAGTTTGTGTGGCGTGCATGTATTTCCACAGCATCTAAAGCTCTAAAACTGCTTCAACGAATGTTCAGAAACTGCAATTTCACTTTCCCCCTTCAAGTTGTGCTTTTGCTGTACGCTTGTGCACGCGCATGTGGTTGTTCTCCTGGGAATTTAAATTAAATAAGAAGTTGAGTGCACTCTGCCTGTGAAGCCTCCAGCAAATTCAGCAGTGGCTGCAGAACAGCAGTCGCCGGCGGCGTTTGCAGCGCTGCGTGTACAGGGTTGGGGCAACAGCTCCAGCACAGGGCTGCCGATGGTGCCAGCTGGCAGGCTCTGGCACAGTGGTGGGGACGGGTGGGATGACAGCACGCAACAGGGCTCACTGCCACCAGGCATCGGGGGAGAGGCACCCAGTTTTGGTCCTTCAGCTCTACCCAACACCTTCACCTGCCTCATGCTTTGTTCAGGGTACTGAACGCATACATNGGCACAGTGGTGGGGACGGGTGGGATGACAGCACGCAACAGGGCTCACTGCCACCAGGCATCGGGGGAGAGGCACCCAGTTTTGGTCCTTCAGCTCTACCCAACACCCTCACCTGCCTCGTGCTTTGTTCAGGGTACTGAACGCATACATAACGCAAAAATCCTTCCTTATCGAGCTTCAATGCAGCTTTCATGTTCCAGCCCTTCGAAGTGGGGGAAGAAGACACAGACATACACAAATAATCGTGCCATTGGGCCAGGGAGAACCAAAGGAACCCAAGCATCAGGTGCGCCGTGGCCGGAGATGGCCAGCGGGTTTCAGCAGGCAGTCACTGCTCCTGCTGTCATTCGCCGTGCAGGCAGCACCAGAAAAGAATGGGCAAGAATTTACAGTTGTTATCATGGAAATTTCCCACAGTAGCTTTCACCACAGGGTAACAATAGGGTCCTATGAGAAATTAAAGCTTATTTGAGCTGGGTGATTTGCCAGCTTGGAACACAATAGACCTCTTTTGCTAAAGCGAGGTGTAATTTGCAGTTTTCTGCAACCGGGAAGGATGGTCCTTTCTCCAGAGCCTTTGTTTAACTGAGGGCATGATAACTGGGGGATGCAACAGGCCCGGCAGGAATGCACAGCTCCCTCCATCACACACCGGGGGCAACCTTGAACCACAGGCCAGAGAAATGATAGCTTCTGCCTCGGAACAATGCTGCCTTCATCGCCCCAAAACTGATGGCTCCCTGTGACCCAGCGCAGGTTTCTCCCTCCCTGTCACATGAGACAGAGCCTCAGTGCGCCTGTTGTTAGCACGACCTTTCCCAAACAGAAGCCCAGTCAACTTGCAGAGTCTCTGGGTCAGCTGCCTTTGCTGAGGGCATGGGGAAAACAAGGAAAACAGCAGCTCCCAGCCCCACTGCGAGTGCCTGATGTCACTGGTGGGGTTTGGCCAGTGCCGGTCGCTCCTGACTGCAGCTTTGGAGAGTTGCACCACAGAATAAAAGAGCACGGAGGAGCCATGTACTGAAGCAAACGAGGACTGGAGCTGCTCCCTGCAGTATTGTTTAGAGCCTAGGTGAGGAGAGAGCAGGAAGAACTCTCAACATCTCATCTTCCAAAAACGTCCCCAGAAAAAATGCCAAACTGTCAGAAAGGGGCATGTAAACCCCATAACCCAAAGTCCAGCAATGCTCAGTTGTGTTAGACCAGTCCCATCCTCCCCAGGAGCTGAGATAGGAACTGGGGAATCATCACAGGATTTCTCTAACCGCTCTGCTGCCCTTTGGCTTTTCCCTGTGCTTTTCACTAGCAAGAACACTCCAAAACTGGCATTTGCTTACCAAATGTATTATATTTGCATATCTTATATTTGCTTTTATTTCTTCTGGGTGGGTTACCTTTGCTTTCCCCATTTGACAGGTACCAGAGGCAGGGAAAGCCCAGTGACCTAGGGGGCGAGTCCATCAAAGAAGGGGCAATGCAGCAACAACAGGCCATTACTCTAGTTCAGCTCCCGCACACAGCAGGCATTAATACAGTAGAATTAAACTCANACCAGAGGCAGGGAAAGCCCAGTGACCTAGGGGGCGAGTCCATCAAAGAAGGGGCAATGCAGCAACAACAGGCCATTACTCTAATTCAGCTCCCGCACACAGCAGGCATTAATACAGTAGAATTAAACTCATGAGAATCTTTATCAACAACATCCAAAATCTCTCTGACATCATTTGGATTGATACCGATGAACCCCAAATTGAGGCGAGGCTAACCAAAGGTTTGCAGTCCTTTTTTGACAAACCTGAACCTGATTTATTCAATCTGTGCTATGTCTGGTTCCTGTATCGAAATCGCACAAAACCTGCAAATTTGGGAGAACTTAAATTTGTGTTCATTCAATTCCAGAGCGCAACACAGTAGATGAATATATATGCAGTGGAAATGACTAATTTCCACATATCCCTGCAAAGACTGCTCACCCCTCCAGCTGGCTCTGCTCAGAAGCCCTTGGGAACCACCATGACAGAAGTCCCCATATGCAGTACAGCCTGCATCAGTCACAGCCTCCCTAAAACGGTACCTCCAACTCGCTTCCAGTGAAAGGTCCTTTCAGTACATCTCTTGCTCACCAAGCAAACCGACAGAAAATAAATTAACTTGCAGGAAATTATTTTAGAGAGAATACAAACCTGGGTGTTTGTCAAAGTCACACGGCAGTGCCAGCAGCGCCACCAAACAGTGACCTTGAAATCCATTACGCGCTCGCATCTGCACTTTAACATGCATGACTTCCACAGAGGTCAATTATTCAAAGGCAACACGTACAGTGCCTCTGTTCTTCTGTTATTGTTTTCCTTTACAGTATTTACATAGAGTTCACCATCAATCCGATCCCCAAAAGAATCTGTTCTCCATAAGCAAGAAGAAGATGCATGGAAGAGAACCACAGTCCTTGGTCCTGTCTTCCACCTGGGTTACCTATCTTTGCAATTTTAAAACTTTATTTGTGTAAGCCGAATTGAACTAAATATTACTTTAGACATCACAGCTCAAGATTTCTGCTTTTGATTTTAAATGCTAGTGCTTTGATTTATTTACTGGGCATTGCTATGAATTCTTTATAACTGTTAATTGTAATGCTTCTCTTACTCTTTTTGTGTGTGGTACCTGAACTACTTTAATGACTTCAGTGTAATATATATTCAAATAGCCAGTGATAAGCAAGCACCTGTAAGACTTGTGCCAAACTAAACAACTTTTGTCCTTGAGCCAAAAATCTACTTGGTCTCCATAAGTTACTGCAAAGTTCATTTAAGTTCAGTATTCCTCCATCCATTTATAACTGGGTTGGTTATTTTTTTCCAATTCATTCCTTCAGGTGCAGAGGAGGTTTCATCAAATTCAACAGTGGCTGAGAAGATGTGGAATTAACGTCTCTTGAATTTCCAAGTGCTAAAAGGTGAAATAACATTTATACTTTGTGTATCTGCCTGATTTTTCACATTAGCATATCTCGGGGTTTTATCAATTTTTCTATTGTGTTCATTTTGCAAACATTCTACGCTCGCTTAATAGTTTGTAAGCAGAGGTAATTAGTTGACAACAAACATGATTGAGGTTAAGCATGCATGAAATTATTTTCAAGATCGGGACCCAAATTAGTTAAGCTTAATTCAGGTCAGTGTTAATAAAATTTTAAAACCTCACTATTTTTATAGATGTCTTTGAAATAAACTCTCTTACTTCTCTTTGATCTTCTTTGTTCCCTTCACCCTACTGCTTTATCAGTGACACTCAAAAGCGGAAGTCTGCATTTTTTAAGTAGTAACCCTGTAAAAGTTATCCACAGCTTTCTATACTGAAAAATAAAATTATTAAAATGGTGGTTTAGAAGTTACTGTCCTCCCTGCAATAAAAAGCTTTTTGTTAAGAGTAACAATATAAAAGCAACACAAATCTTTGTTTCATCAAGTTGGCAGCTGCATATATGTCTTCAGACTGGTTAAGAAAAAAGATTCTTGGGAAAGTGGTAGCAATTTCTTCTCTCTATATGACAATACTTCATTACAGCAGGACAATGCAGTTGTATTTGCATATATATCACTTCTCTCAAATTCTTCAGACCACTTTTTTGTGTGCGCATTTATTATATTTACGTTAAGTGTTGCATAGCATTGCTCAATTTATGTCTGCCTATGTCCGTACGTACAGCAAACAAGTGTAGTATTAAAAGTTATACTTACAGTAACATGAATATTGAATTTATTCTTCCTGCTACCAAAGACAGCTTGTGAAATTTAACATTTTTCTTCCCACTAACCACTAAGACATTTGTGCTCCAAACTTTCTGCCCATTTACAAATAAATAAACGATAAGAAATTACAATTCCATCATTATATTGTCTTCCATTTTATTAGAAAGGAGAAAACATACGCTGGGCTGAAAAAAACATACAGGGCTGAAAAAACAACACTGGCAATCACGTGCAGTACCCACAGCCCAAAGTATTTATACGACAGGTGTTTAAACGAGGAGAGTCTACAAATACTTTCTCCTCTCTCCCGTTGTCCATCACTCTCCTCTACACTTTTTAACCTTTGTGGCCTGTTTAGAAACGTCCCCCTCAGATGTAATTCCAAACAATCCTACACGAGCTTCAGTGATGAGAAACACAAAGTCAAAGCAGATCTTTCCCTCAGTACCTCTGTAACACTACCACATGTTCTCTTACACCTCACACAGTTAAAACATGAAGAAACCATTCTTAATGCACTTTTTTAGAGGAAATGTCCTCTCAGGAAAGAAGCCAGATGAACACGTGGGTCAACGGACTCTTCAGACCCATTTCCCTGTGCTATTCCAGCACCCGCACCCATTTATGCCCTGTCCTTTCTGGAACAGCACTGGTAGAAGACAGTAGCTATTTTCCATCACAGAAGAGACGAGCTTACACAACAGTAGAAAATCTATGTAAACACAGCCTTTAAGCTATTAAAAAGTAGAAGTCATTACTAAAGGCATTAGGGAGAATACTGAAAAAAGGAGAGTATGCGTAATTAAAAGGCTGGCCCTCATTCATGAGGTTTGAAAGCAAGAAAAAGCACCTTCCTCAAGGCTAGGAAACATGTTTTATGGAACAGATGCATTAATTGTGTAGAGAAGCACCACGTGTTCCTTGCTGAAAGCTGGTAGTGATAACTGGCTGTAGATCCAGACGCTCTGGCAACTCTCCACAGCCAAAGCAAACACTTGCAAGCTGAAGATTTCTGACATGGCCTATACACAGGCTGTACACGCAGAGTCTTCTGGCCTATTTCCCCCCCCAGAGTCATTCCCACTTCAAAATACATACAAAGCTTGGTTCAAAACTCTTTGTCTACTTGCAAAAATATAGGATTGTTATGCATCAAAGATTGCCTCCACCATCCAATTTCCAACTAAATTTGAAAACAAAATTAAAAATGTTCACATAGCTCCATGTTTGACCAGTGCACCAATATTTAGAATTGTAGCCTCTCCTGTTTTAAAGTAGCTTTAAAAGCAGCAAACTTACTCAGGAAACTCTTCAAATGTAGTATAGGTGTCACTGAAGAAATCTTCACGTTTACCCTTGTGTTTCAAAGTCACAGTGAGCCGTGCTTCACAGCCAGCCACTTTCGTTTCGGTTCAGTTCAGCAAGGCCCTGATGTTACTCGATCTAGTGTAAAGCGTACAGCTGGTCAGTGTGTTCTGCCAGCTGGGAAAAACAAAACCAAAATCCTTTATTTTTAGTTGAAAACAGAAAGCCTAAGAAATGTTTATCTATCTGGGAGAAAAACCCCAACTTTTTTTTTTTTCAAATCTTACTTAGCTTGACATTTCGGCAGGGAAGCGTTCTGCCCTACGCAAAGGACATGAGGCTGCCAGGTTTCCCTGCGCGGAGGGAAGCCGAGCTGGTCCCCATCATCACAACGCTGCTCCATGGAGGTATGAGGTATGCAACCACAGCCTTAGACAACTCCAAAGCAGAGATCTCCATGTTTAAAACCAGAAGAAAGCCATCAGGCAGTCTTCCCTCTTAAGCCGTGATGGCAAGGGAAGCGTGCAGAGCAGTTCAGCCTGAGATTTGCTTTTCCTCCCTCACCCTTTGGCTGGTGCGAATACACTCCAGCTGGGGGCCAGCCCCTTCACGAGGTGAATGTCCACCTGGCCACCGGACTTCTCCTCCCGGGCGATGGAGGGAGGCTCTGGGAGCAGGGCGGGACCCTGCTGCTACAAGAGGAGAAGGCAGAGCCAACAGGAGGCATTGCCTCTGCTGCTCAAGCACAGCACCCCGACCCTCCCACGACCAGCTTCACTTTAAAGCTCAACACTCAAATTTAAACACCTTCTTCTCCCCAAGCATACAGCACTTTGAAAAGCACAAACCTATTTGCAAGGTTTTTCTATGTTTTTTTTTGTTTTCATTGTCACAGTTTCACAGGATGGAGGGGAGTGGAGCACCTGCGTGTAGGAGGGCAGGAAAAACAAACACTTGGCCCTTTCCAAGCGCTCCCTGACTTTGTCTGCCCAACACTGGGATGTCAAAGCCAGAGATATATATGTAGCAGGACAGGTTTCTCTAGGGGCTCAGTCCTGCATGCAGCATTCAGCAGTTTGTGAGCAGAAATCAGTAACAGCTCTCCCTCGGCTCCCCGCTCCCCTGTATTCCTACATTTCCCTCTCTAGTGTACGTGCTTATGCAAAAAGCACAACCGTTTGTACGATTACTGCCCCCGCCCCCTCCCCACCATGAAAGCCATTACCGTATACAAACAGTGGAAGGTGACATCGATAACTTAAGCTACAGAAATAGCTTTCATAGCTCGGTGAAATAAATACAGGCAAACTAAATATTTCATCTAAGCCCCATTTCATCATTCCTGATGGACAATGGTGCCTGGGCTCTTCTGATCATAAAACACTGGATGCATTTCTACATTTTCATGTTGCTAGATTATCAGATATGCGTATCTGAAACACAAAATATCCCTTTTAGTGGCAGAAACCCAGCAGTCATCAGATAGGTCTCTGTCACACTGTAGCCTTTAGATAGTGGACTCCCAAATGCCAACACCCATCCCTCTTATTCTTTCCTATCGCTATTTCCCGTAGGGTGGCTTTATCTACTGGGACAGCTCGGTATTTTTTCCCAAAGAAGTGAACATTGTTTACTCTGTCATTTATCTGTATCCCTTTCAAAACCAACTCCTTTCCATTATGCATTTTCTATTGATATTATTCTCTATTATAGCCGCGACACGGTCAATAATAGTATTTTTCTTGGTATTTTTTTGTAATTCTATCTCACGAAGGTTTTCCGAATTCATTTAACCCTTTCCTATTTCTCAGCAAGTTCTGCCATCAGTATCTCTGCATATTCCTTGTAACACATCTGGTGTTACACAATTCCAGGTAAAACTTGCTCAAAGATATACTCCAATTAATTTTTTCTTTATCTATATGTAATTAGAAAGGAAGAAGAATTAGGAGCCACAGAGTTTGCATTCACTCTGCAGTAGCTGGGATGACTTGATGAGACAAGTGCTGACTGGCCAGCTGGCCATGAGGCACTCACAGAGGCAGACATGGGACGAGCAGCCCACACATTCCAGAATTTTTTGACAGGCATTCAAATAAGACCCTTCTTTTTAGTGAGTTTCTTTCTCGAAGTGCTAAACTAATTGAGATGACCAGGAAAAACACATAAAGAGCAGGAGGTAGTCTGGGCTCCAGCTCCACTGCAGATGGGATAGCCTGGAAAGGGATGGATGAAACTCAGGAAAAATCCTCCCCCTTGGGCCAGCGGCCCTGCAAAGGCGGTGGGGCAGACAGGCTGCTCACAAAGCCTGTGTTTCCTGGCGGTACAGCCTCTTCAATGGCTGCAGAGCCAACTCCAGCTCGCTCAGAGCTCAGCTGGGAAGGATTCCATGGGAAGCTTCTATGGAGGACAAGGGAGCTAGCAAGTGCTGGGAGTTTTTAAAAAATGCTCTCCTGGAAGGACAAAACCAGTTCAACTCCTTTAAAGGTAAGGGAAGATGGCAGAGCAAGAGACCCCCTTGTCTTAACTGTGAGCTTCGGAGTCTGCTCAAAACCAAAATGGTTTTACCAGAGATGGAAAAGCAGATGAATACCCACCGAGAACCACAAGCGCATTGCCAGGGCGTGCAGAGTTGCAGTTAGAAAAGCAAAAGCTCAGCTTGAACTGAAAATGGCCAGAGATGTCAAAAACCACAAGAAACAGTTCTTCAGGTACATAAACGAGTAGAAACAGAAGGAAAATACTGGCTCACTGTTAAACAGGAGAGGTGAACTAGCCACCAACAATGCTGAAAAAGGCGGAGGTTCTCAACACTTTCTTCACCTCTTCACTGTTGGGACCCAGACTTTGGAAACAAACATCCAGGTCGATGCAAACACAGACCCACTGTCAGGGAAGGAAGAGTTGGCTGGCGAACTACTACAGGAGCTTGACCCCTATAAATCGATGGGCTCAGATGCCATCCACCCAAGAGTGTTAAGAGAGCCAGCTGACATCATTGCATGGCTGCTCTCCATAAACTTTGAGAAGCTGTGGAGATCAAGGAATGTCCCAGAAGACTGGAAGAAGGCTAATGTCACCCCTGTCTGCAAGAGGGCTTAAAGGAGGATCCAGGAAATTACAGGCCCATCAGTTTTACTTCAATCCCTGGGAAAAGTTATGGACCAAATTCTCCTAGGGGCTATAACGAGTTAAATGAAGCAAGTGATTGGGAAAAGCCAGCACGGATTCACCCCGGGGCAAATCGTGTTTGACAAACCCGATTACCTTTTATGACAAAGTTAGGTTGAAGTGCAGTGAGCAGTGGACATTGTCTACCTGGATTTCTCCAAGGCTTTCGATACAGTTCCCCCACAGCCTCCTCCTAGAGAAACGGACGCATTACGGTCTGGACAAGGGGTCTGTGCTGTTGGGGGGAACTGGCTGACAGGCCACACCCCAAGGGTGGTGGTTCATAGCTCCTCTACAAACTGGCAACCTGCCACAAGTGGAGTACCCCAGAGATCGATATTGGGCCTAAAGCAGTCTGATATCTTCATAAGTGATCTGGATGATGGGATCAAGTGTACCCTGACAAAGTCTGATGATGCTACCAAACTGGGTGGGGAAGTGGACATTTCAGAAAGGAGAGCCACTCTGCAGGAACCCCTGGATAGGATGGAAGAGCAGGCTAACAAGAACTTGATGCAAGTTCAACAAGTGTAAGGTCTTGCACCTGGTAAAACGTAATCCAGGAGTGCAGCACAGGCTGGGATCTGGCTGGCTGGAGAGCAGCTCTGTGGAAATGGACCTGAGGATCCTGGCGGAAGACAAGCTCAACGTGAGTGAACAGCAGCAAAGAAAGCCAACAGGATGCTGGGTTGC
>VZSC01013678.1:99816-132684 GCA_013398225.1 Steatornis caripensis | reverse complement strand
AAGAGAGCAAAGTTAGCTTTCTTGAAGTCCAGGGTTCTAATCTTACTTGTAGCCCTGCTTCTTCCACGCTGGATCCTGAACTCCACCATCTCATGGTCACTGCAGCCAAGGCTGCCCCCAACCTTCACATCTCCAACCAGTCCTTCTCTGTTTGTTCTCTGTTTTTTTATTACTTCTTTTTCATTTTGTGGGGGGAGGTTGCTTTTTCCTTTTTATGTTTTGTGGGGTGTTTTCTGTTTGGTTTGATTTTTTTTTAAAAAAAAAAACCTCTTTATTGCTGTCTCTGTTTACCGTTAATGGCTAAGTCTGTACACGCAGTGCTCTGTATTCCTTCTGTAATAGGCTCTGGTTTTCTTTCTGAATATGAAACTCAGTGAAAGTTCAGGAAGCCTACCGATAAAGTTTCAAAATCTATTAATCTTGCTAATACCTATTTATTTCAGGGTACTGTAGTGATTTTAAGCAAAGCAATTTTTCTGTATTCTTGGAGGCAGTGCTGTACGGTTTTTAATGTTATTGCTGGGAAGCTAAATTGAAAAAATGTGCATTTTTTAAGGTTCTATGTTACATTTGTAATTAGATTCTAAGCTCCATTTGTCATCGATATGATAGTTTAAGCTTTTTTTAGTAACAGTTGCATGGAACCTGTGTTTTAGCATTGGTGGCTATAACTTAGCTTAGGGATAAGTGTGGTGGAAAGAAAACTATCCTCTTAATGCCATTTATACCTGCAATAGGTGGAGTTACTTTTTCCTTCAGATGGGTTTCCATGTGTATTCTAACCTCTGCGTACTCCTATACCCAGCCGTGTTTCACCTTGTAGTGTGTGGAGTGGGTGTGTTCTTGTCTGTCCTCTCTCCCTATGTCAGGTGTCCATATAAAGCAGAAGCTGCTTGCCATCGTACTACAAACCTTCCGGTTGTGTAGTGTTTTGGTTACTTTATCTATCATCTGATACGCATTCAAGGTGGTTTTATTGTCTGACCAATGGTCTGGCTCCTAAGGATCACTTTATTTGCCAGTTGTCCAGGCCTGCTTGTTTGCCAGGATCAGAGTGCACGCTCAAGATCCGTATTGACCTCCTCAGAATAGGAGGACCTTTCCCAGCTGAGAATTCCTGGCTGCTAGCAGTCTGGATCTGGTCAAATCAGACCTTCCAGCTCTGTTCTTAATGCCATTGGGTACTCATTTCAAGCTTATACAGGATCAAGTTGAAAAGTTTTGTGGCATAGGGGTCTTCCACTTAACCATCTCTTGACTGTGCTGTGAAAGCCAAGCCTTTTTCAGTCCCTAAGATCACTGTGTAAGTTTGATGGACAAATTAAGTATTCACATTGACACATGGATAATTCCCTGTAGTCTTGTCTCCAAGTACATTGCTGTTGAAAGGCAACCAATATGATAAAAAGCAATGTTCCGTCTTACTTGTCCTGTACTGAATAGGGAAAAGGCAAAAGCAAGGAAGCAAGCAAGCGNTGTGGCATAGGGGTCTTCCACTTAACCATCTCTTGACTGTGCTGTGAAAGCCAAGCCTTTTTCAGTCCCTAAGATCACTGTGTAAGTTTGATGGACAAATTAAGTATTCACATTGACACATGGATAATTCCCTGTAGTCTTGTCTCCAAGTACATTGCTGTTGAAAGGCAACCAATATGATAAAAAGCAATGTTCCGTCTTACTTGTCCTGCACTGAATAGGGAAAAGCAAAAGCAAGGAAGCAAGCAAGCANGTATTCACATTGACACATGGATAATTCCCTGTAGTCTTGTCTCCAAGTACATTGCTGTTGAAAGGCAACCAATATGATAAAAAGCAATGTTCCGTCTTACTTGTCCTGTACTGAATAGGGAAAAGGCAAAAGCAAGGAAGCAAGCAAGCGTGTGTCTTTTATGAATAATGCAAAGCAAAACTTTCTGGTTTCAAGTGATGGAGTGTAATTAGAATTTATATGGGGATTATGTGACTTGAAGAACACCTGTTGCTGGTGATTAATTTTTCTTTCTGGTTAGCAAAGTAACATATTCCGATACTGTCTTTTTATTGCCTGCCCATTCATTTTTGCTAGGAAAACCTTGGGGTATCAGATGAAGTGTGGAAGGGGACCAGAAAGGTCTGCAAGGCTATGTGTGACCACACCATTTCGCTCAAATTATTTAATGAAAACTTCTTACCTGTATATGAAGGCATAACTGTATAAACAAAACCCAAAGCTTAAAAAGGAAATGTCTGCTCTAAAAATATTCAGCTGTTAAAATGAAAATAATTTGAACCCTCACTTTTTTTTTAAAGTTTTGCATTTCTTAGATTAGCCAAAACCATGGAGAGGTTTTTTTTTATGCTGATTATCTTCAGTTTTTTATGTACGCTAAACTGTAGTGCTGGGACTGCGAACAGTTACATTTTCATTTAAACCAGTTGCATTTTCATTAAAAAGCATCGTTAAAGCGCCTTTGATGTTAAGAATGCTTCCACTGAAATAAATAAAACTAATTTGGTTTGTAGATTTATTTTTAGGTTTCTAAGCCTCAAAGATTTGCAAGTACCAGTTATAATGCTTATTGAATATCTGAGATTATCTGAATTCTAGTGTAAATATGATACCAGTGCAGTACGGATACAGAACTCAAATTTGCTAACCAAAGGTGTAGCAATAGTGTAGCACAGGGCCTGCTCCCATGTCACATAATGTTGTTACAGCTTCATGGTTGCCAAAGATAGACTGTGGAGGGACAAGTTCTCGTCTGCATAAGAAGGGTTACAGTACTTTTACAATGTTTTGCTTCTTCACTTTCCTTTTAGCAGAGTTGTACTTCATTGAGAAGAACCTGCAAAGAGCTGAACAGGAGTAAGAATGCTGATAGGCTTTTCTGGAAAGCCTTAAAAACTAATTTGTATGTATTTTTAAATAGAGGCTTCTTCTAAATGTGTAAATGTAGAGGGGATGTGTCCTGAAAATGTGTGTATTTTGTGGCTGTTAGATAACATCTAATAGCCTTAAAATACAGAACAAGTTGCTTTCCAGCTGTAGAAAAGAACTTTAAAGAGGCATGGTCAGTTATTACAGAAGTTTGGTAATACAGCACTGAAAATTGTAACTCCTGACTCAATGTAGCTAAGTTGTTGAACTGTTTGTGTGGTTTTGTATTTACATGTTGTTGAATTCTGGCAATTGGAAAAAGGAAAAAGATATTTTTGCTTTTATTATAAATGACCATATTGTTTACTTCTATTATGGAATGTAAGTTTGAATATGTGTCTGTACATAAAATAAAATTTTACTTCTTGTCTGACAATACAAATTGAAGACTTGGCTAAGGAGAGTCCTGCTTAATTTAGTTAGTAGTGACTGAGTCATTTCATTCAGTAACTTCAAGTTCTTGACAGCAGAAGAAGGTGACAGTGTTTTCCTGAAATTACTCATTTAAAGGTTTGCCTTTTTGCTGGCTGTTTTCCTAACACACAGTTGTTTTTGCGAGAGTCAGAGTTACGTTGTTTTTCCTTTGGTTATTTGCTGCGGACATAAAATAATTTAGGGAATTTAAGACAGACTTCAGAGAAATGCACCTATTTTGGCTGTGTAGTGGACTGTACCTAGGCTGCTAGTCTGACTTGGAGTTGCCTGTTCTTAGATGTACTAATATTTTCATTAAGGCTATTTTCAGGTTCTGTTTGTACAGACGAGACAGGCTTGTGATGGGTGTTTATGATCTTGAGTTGTAACTGAAGAAAAACCCTTTTTAATATATTCCGATATGTATAATACTCACTGTATGACATGGAAGTGATGTTAAAGCAGAAAACACATGGCCATATTATTTTTAGGTCTCTTTCGCCTTTCATTGTTTGTTTGTGTATTTTTGAAGTAACGCAAAGTGATACTTCTAACTCAGCAGTGCATTTTGTATTTAATTCATGGAAATATAGATCGTATTGAGGTCGGAGTTGCGCAGATTTTTAAAAATTAGTTTTAAAGCCCTTTTTTCTTTTGCAAGATGTTCTTTTCTTTCTATTGTTGTGGCAGTCTCCCGAACAAAGGAAATTATTCAGCAAACTGCCTTTGTGACTAATAATGGAACAGAAGTGTTCTTTAATATGCAAAAGAAAGGAGTTGCAGAAAGACAATGTCTTTGGCTGACAATGAAAAATGTCACTTTAAATAATAATTTTGAAAAGATACGAAGGTATGGATTTTTGTTTTGTCAGAAGTATATTGTAAGTAGAACTGTGTCCTCTTTAATGTTCTGGTCAACTATCCTTATCCATTTGCATGTATCTGAATGTTAAGCTGCCAACTGCATTTAATTCAAATGGAAAAAAAATCATATTTATTAATAAGTTTCATTTTACAATTAGAAACATGATTTTATTGAAAGTCAACTGCGTCTGATATTCAAGTTACATTAGTTTTATGGTAGTCTACCCTAAGTAAGTGCCTCTGAAAAAGAAACAAAGTAATTTTTCCCCTTTCTGCTGTCATCCAGTTGGTAGAACTTCTTGTTCTTTGTCAAGAGAAAGGTGATACCACAGATGGTAGCAAATTTCTTTAAATTAGGTACGTCACATTAATGTAAAGCATTATAAATATATGTTGTTTCTGGTCATTTAAGGGTTCAGATGTGAACAGTGCAAAGTGCGTTTTCTCTTTTTACAGTGGTAGGAATAAAAGCTTTTCATCAAAAAGTATACACAATTAAACCTACTTTTATAATATATGCAGAAAATAGTAGTTAACCTGTTCATAATTGTGCACTAGTTAATTTTAAATAGACAAATGCATATTTTTTCCCAGGCTGGAAGAAATTTTGTCCTTTATCCTATGAATACTAAACTTAATAGATGTGGGAGATATTATAGAAGTATGGCTACATATTAAAAAAAATGAAAGTAAAAATGTTAGAAATAACAACACTGAAACATGTACTAGATTTTGCATTCTGTTGGGAAGCTAACCTGTATTTAGACATTTTGGAATAGAAAAAATCTAATATGAAGTGAGTATTTTTCTTTGAGATTATTGATGCCAATACCAGAAGGAAAGTCATGTTTCCATGTGTTTTTCTATGTTTGGAGTCTTCTGAAAAGCAGCATTTACTGGTGTCACTTAACTTCAACTACCTTTCCTTCTGTAGCAAGTTTTGTGTGTAAGACCTTTGCTGTATCCAAACCATGGCACTTCACTTAAAATGTTCACGTAATCATTTTTATTGCGCAGTATTTTGCTATGTGTTGTAGTTAATCACAGGGCTGTTCAGAAATCTGGATCCTGGATTGTCTTACACTTTGTTATTAATTGTAGTGGCTGATAGTAAAAATGAGGTTTTGAAAGTTTTTTATTACATAGGTTTTCTTCCCCAGTAGTGGAGAGCTATTTTGTACTAGCTATGAACTTTTTTAACTGCAAGCCTCTAGACCCTTCCAGGTCTTTAATACTTTTGCACTGGGAGTATTTGAGAGTGCCATTCAAAATCTATAATCACTGCTGGTTTTTTACCCACTGCGTGGAGAATACAGTCGTGTAATACACTATGTAATTGCAACAGATTATTAGGATTTGGAGGTAATCAAGATGATTCTGTGATCTATGTCTGTTCCAAGTTGCAAATGCGGTCTTTCCTTCGCTATTTCTTTTCAGAGATTTCTGTTGTGAGATACTACTTAATAGGAGATGAATTCCATATTAGAGAGAAAAGATGTTGAGGGACTGGTAAATCAGCAGGGGTGGCAGGCTGACAACTTCCTCAGCCTGTAGGGATTTAGGAGTTAAAAGATTTCTGTCAGGAGTTTAAATCTCCATCTCAGAGTTCTGTTATTCCTAAATTCCTTCTTAGATCAGTGATATTTTGGAGCCCAGGGTCCTCTTTTTCCTATACTTAAATTAATCTCCAAAAAAACAGTTTCAGCATGGTATTTTAAAAGAAAGGGAAAGGAACCCTGTAAATGACAAGCTGCGGAGGCAGTACTGGAGTAGATACAAGTATTTTTGTGCAGTTATATATGTGATTACTTAACTTGCTGAACCAAGACCTTTCTAACACAAACTATAATTTATGAAGTATATTGAATGCTTATTTGATGTAAATACTTGGTCAAGTAATTTAATTGCTCATAATAAAATTAAATAAATTGAATTTTTAAATTAAAGTACATTCTAGACATTATTCCTGTGTGAAGGAAGTCCTGGAATCTAAATGTTACAATGTGTTTTTTTCTTATTAGTCCATGTAATTAGATGTTAAGAAAATGAGGGGGGGAAAAAGTCCTGATTTATCTCTGTAGCACTGCAGATTATCCTTCAGCCAGTGTGAAGTGTGATAAACCAAGTGATGAAAAAAGTTGCTGTTACTGCTAGTAACTTTCCACTGGAATAAAAACGACATGGGAGTTAGACCAGAGTAGCTGTTGCGGTAGAGTAATGCCAGTAAATTTTTTTTGTGTAAGGAGGCACATTTATTTTTTACTTAATGTTAAGTGTGTGACATTATTTATAAATTAACCTTTAAATTGCATCATATGTCTCTTCAGATAATGTAAGTTTTCTGTTTTCCCTAGTGTTACTCTGAAAGGTTTATACATAGACTTTTTAAAGGGCATTGTTATTCCAAATAGGAAGTTAAATAAGCCCTTTCATCCTGATTTCATTCTGTCAGCCTTTCAAAACTTCTGAAACTACTAAAAATTGTTAATAATTTTCTTATTTAGGAACTGCTGTTTTCACTTCTGCGTTGAGATTCAATTGTCATTTCATGTTTATGTTTGTTTAAATCTGCATGTCACTGAGGGTAAGATACTGGATATAGGTATTTATAGTGTTGAAATACACGTAACTCATGTCGCATGTGCTTGTAAATTGGAATTTTGACATGTTTGATAAAATGTTTGGAGGGCATTCTGAGTTCATCGTCTGCCACTGATTTTTAGCAGAAACATCAGCTGCTCAATTTCAGTGGTAAAGTTTCTTCTGCTTTCTGTATGGGAAAGTATTCTAATAGTAATGTCAACTGCCACATAGTGTTACCTTCTTTGTAAAACAATGCAGGTAGTCAAGAACTTGATTTTTTAGATTTTCTAACACAACATTGGACAAAATATTGCCCCCTGTAGGTGTAGCGTTTTGTCTGGTAAACTAGGTTCTATGCACTTCACTTGTGATTGCTCCTTCAACTACTCCAGCAAACAAGAAGATAATAATTCTGCTAAATTGTTCTGAAACTTTGTGTATTGAGCTTACCTTGTCAAATAAATGCTGGTTAGAAAGAGCACAAAGTCTTACGTAGCCTTCAAGTTCAGTTACTTACCATCCTATGTAATTCGTCATGAAAGAAAAAATATTTACATGTGAACTGACACATACGAAACTACAGTTCGTATTCCTGTTAAGTAATCAGTCAGAACAAAGTGGTTTACTTCTGAGCTGACTCTGAGCTATAGAGGGGTTTGTCTGTTTGTTTTTTTCTGTAATGACATGGGTTGTCTGTGAGAAATAAATGTATGCTGTTTGGAGATAAATAATTCAAGCATGGAGAAAAGGCAATCGAGACATTAATCTTATTTTGTGGTTCAGTAACCTGTTCAGCTTTCTGAAAATATGTTCGTTTCTAGTGCAGGTTGGAAAGCTGGTATGCAAATGACAAGCAGCAGTGAATAGCATTTGAATGAAAGTATTTTTGAGCTGGACAGCACAGGTTATTTTCATGTAATGTCAAGATGTAATGGTGCAAAAGCTGATAACAAGTAATTCTTCAGGACTAAACACAAAACAGCAGTCCTGTTTGTTGAAAAGAATTTAAAAGGCTAAAATATCTTAGATCAAGTTGTAAAAAAATAAATAAAATGGGTTATAAGTTAAAAACAAGCTCATCTGTTTCATTTCGAATGTTTTTATTCTAGGATCTTAAAGGTAACTGAAGTCCTTTGGGTCATAGCCCTAGTTACTTAATTTGTGCACAGAAGAGATAGTATTGCATTTGTAAATGAATAATTAAAACATCACTGAGATAACTGTGTGGCTTTGTACATTACTAGCTAAGTGAGCAGTACTATGTGGAGTGTGGGAGCTCCAAAAATAATTGACTTGATTTTAACTGTAATTGGAGGGGGTAGATACATATTAAAAGCTTTTGAATTTAATATTTAAAAATTAAATGCTTTTTAATATGTCTGAGAATTTTTGTTGTTTTGGTGATACTTATCTAAAGATGCCATTATTTTCTGAAGAGTTTGAAACATTTTTTTGGAAAAGAATAATTGTTTAGTAACAGGGAACTTACTATTTGAGAAAGATGCTAATTTGATATTTAAGATGAAGAGACGGTAAGTTCTGCATTTTAATAGTTCTAATTCTAGTGATGATAATAATAGAAGTTAATTAAAGTGATGTTAATTTAATACTTCTGTAATGAGTAGAACTTTCTATGCCATTTCCATAGCCAGCAATTCAATTAGTCTTAATAACTTTGTCGTAAGACATTTGTTCTTTCGGTATTTCTAAAACTGTGTTATACTACTATGAATTTAAAACGTTCATTGTTGTTTTTCGTAAGAACCAAGGATAATTGTGAAGTTTATAAAAGTAGGACATTTGAATTTGAAATATGACTATGAGAAAGTATTGCCTTTCTACTGGTTTGTGATTGTAGAAGAAACAACTGGGAACCTCTTGAGAGTTTTTAAAATGCTTTTCGCGTTACAATTAATGCCCAATACAATCAGAATTTATGACAATGTGTTTTGAGTCAAAATAATTCCGGTGCCGAATTTGGCATAGATGTATTATATGCAAAAAAGTATGTTTCTTTTTTTTTCTGTCTACCTAGTGTAACTGTTTGATGCGTCAACTGTGAGAAACTAATTGAAGGATTAATGTGTTGTATAAAACCTTTATTTGTAGGTGGGCATGTGTACACATTTACATGTGGAAAATTGAAGTACAATTTTATTTGGGTTTTTTTCTGGCTTTATAATGGTAATACATGAAAGGATTTTAACTTAATAATATACTTAATCTGTGAACAAGCATCCTAACATTCTTTATGTGGATGCAAATTGATATGGAAATACAATTTTCAAGTCTGATGTTCACACTGAATTACATAAATAATTAATTAGTCTTGCTGCAGCTAAAGTTTCATTCTTTTTGTTAAGCTGTGGGCCGATGTTTTTTTTTTCTCATTCCAGAAGGATGTAATCAGATACTGTGTTTCCATAGAGGACTTTTGCATACAGTGCCTTTTTTAACTAATTAGTGTCCAGGAAGTACTCCAGAAAAAAACAGTAGTATTGTGTTTTCGAGTTACTTCTAGGTTGTGGTTAACTTCCTTATGCACATATTTTGATGGATCAAAGCAGCTTTGATTGCTGGACAATATAAGCACAAGTTAAAAAAAAATTTTTAAATTTAAACCTATAGTTTGAAAAGATAAAATCCGAAATACTTGAAAGTGCACTTTTCTATGAAGATGTTGTACAGTTAATCTGTTGTATTAAAAGAAAACATTGACTTCGTTTCTTGTGAATCACAGAATGATTGGAATTCAGTTCAATCTCCTGCTCAAAGCAGTGTTGACACTGAATTCAGACAAAGTTGCTTAGGACAGCCTGCTCCAACAATAAGCAATTATCTTCATAGATAAACTTCTGTGGTTTCATTATCTTTTATCTGTCTAGTCTTCCTAATTTGTTGTCTTTTTCTGCCTTCCCTTCAGTTTCCAACTTGTTCTGTGTGCTGCATCCCAGTGTTATGCCTTCTTCGTAACTCATACCTCCCCTTTTCTCACTGGACATCGTTAACTTGTGCCTAATTGCCACCTTCCACTTCACTCTCACCTCGGTTGGTCCCAGTGTTCTGGTGAATCGCAGTTTCTTCCTCCTGCCTTTTCTGCCAGTGCCTTTGTGTTTGATAGGTGTTAGAACTGGAAGTTATTGAAGAAAGATTTTCTGCTCTTGGCCCAGTCTCTAGTCTCATTTAGGTTGGGATCAATAATTCAAAGAAAACTGGGTGTTGTTCCAGTAGCCCCAGACATTCTCAGTTATCCATATGCAATTTTGGGAGGGGAGGGAACATGTCTGCTGCCAGGAGAACCTTGGGAGGATTCATCTGTTAAACTCTGAGGTCAAAAATGAATATACACAAACTGAGGCTTTTGTCAAATCTCAGAGCTTTTCCATATTTAGGAATATTCCATGAAAATGGTAAATGGATGTCTGACAAATGATAAATGAACACCTGACACATGCCAAATTTTCCTTGCTCTAAATTAGTGAACACTAGGGCTTCAAAAAAAAAATTAGTCAGCACTATAGTGGTAACTTTTTTTTCCTCGTTCTTGGTCATGGCTTAACTTTTTTTTTAACTTCAAACAAAAACCCTTCAGTGTGAGGCAGAGTTGCCATAAACTTCAGCTATAACAAGTGATTTTCATTAAATGATGAGCGACTCCAAACAGACTTCTGACGGGATTATCAGGTAATCTTAGTAGGATGTGCAACCAAGGTCTTTTGTGAACCAATGGATTTTTTTATATTTATTCATGATAATGAAAATATTTTTTAATGTTTTAACTTCGTTTCCTCTCTGATCCAGAGTTTAATTCCACTTTTTTCACCTTGTTGCTTTGCTTAATGCAGCAGGACTTCTCATCCTGAAGGACTGA
This sequence comes from Steatornis caripensis, assembly GCA_013398225.1. Classification (NCBI taxonomy): domain Eukaryota; kingdom Metazoa; phylum Chordata; class Aves; order Caprimulgiformes; family Steatornithidae; genus Steatornis; species Steatornis caripensis. The sequence continues at coordinate 122,035 of VZSC01013678.1, read as the reverse complement.
TGGAGAACTCTGTAACTCTATAGTATCTGTATTTCTGTCTGAAATTGAAAATACCATATGCTTGCTCCTCCCCGTTGGACTTTTTTTTTTTTTTTTTTTTTTTTGGCCCTGGTCTCCAGTGGCTGACTCTCCTGTATTCTTGTGCCTAGAGACACCCCTGGCTCCCAGGCCGGTTCACCCCCTCACTGGCTAGTTCAGCTCACTCTGCTTGGGCTTGCACACNTTTTTTTTTTTTTTTTTTTTTTTATTCTGGCCCTGTTAAGCAGTTATACTGTGTTCTTACATTTCTTGTTCTTTCTTGGACTTCACTGAATTGGAAGGTGATGGTCGAATTTTGAAGGTTTCAAATTATTTCTAGTTTTGCCTTCTGTTCTTCAGAAGACAGTGTTCCCAGCTTAACTCAGTTGAGAGTTGCTCATGTTTTTCCTAATTTTTCTGATATGATCTCATGAAACAACAAAAAATTTTATTGGAGTTTGATACTGGCTAAATAGAGGTTCTAGCGTAATTGGGGGTTTCCATTTCATCCTTTTGGTACTTCTTTGGTTGCCATTCTGGTATTTCTTTCAGTAATTTTGTGAGGATGGATGGTTCAAAGTTATTGGCAGTTTCCTTTTTGTGTGAAAGTTTTCAGGATTCTAGGCACAATGTTATGTGATCTCTTCTGGTCAGAGGTAGAAAGTGAAGCAAAAATAATTTTCACAATTTCAGATAGGTCTGGGTGTCCAGCTCAAAACGGAAGTCCAAATGTGATGAATTCCTTTTAGATGGTGAAAGGTACATTTCTTCTGATCTCTCTTCAGGTTTTTAAATCACACCTGCATAATTATTTAAGAACAGCGCCACGAACACAAATGTTCCCTGTTATCCCACAAAACAAGCTGAGGTGGTTGTGGAGCTGCATGTATTTCTCAGTCAGCACTTTAACATAGATGTATGAGCCCAGATTTACAAAGGGCGTATGTAGACTCAGAATAATTTAATTTGAAAGGCCCCTGGGAAAGTAATTTGCAGTTCAGACCCTTGCTCAAAGCAGGGCTAACATTAAAGCTGGATTCTATAACTGATCTAGGCAATCTGTTCCAGTGATTAACCCCTCTTAGTTCTCGAATTCTTTCCCCTCGTCTCCAACTGGAATTTTCCTTGTTGCTACTTCATGTTGTTGCTTCTTGCCCTTTTGTATTACATCTCTGAGAATGCAGAGTATGTTGCCAATTTTTCTTTAATCCCACTTTTTACATAGTGAAAGATGTTGCCACACAGCATTATACTCCTAAAGGGAAGTGCCAAGATCTTGGCAAACAGAACTCATAAATCTGATAAATCTTATGTAAATAGAAAAAATTCAACCCCCAAGAATGGGATTTATGGTAGTGAGTAAAGGGACACTTAGAGTCTAGCAAAAACAGCAGGAAGAAGGGGATGTGTGAAATCCTAGCCATCATCCAGATGGATGCAGCCATGTTCAATCCTCAAGGATGCACTTCTATGTGTTGAGGCTGCAAAAAACACTCTGTTGAGCTGTCTGTTACCTCAAGGTCTCACTCTCCCTCTTTAGAATGCAGGTTTGAGACGTGACTGATGTAAGAGGCTACAATGTTTATTAATTGATCAGCACACTACTGATAAACCAATTAAGAGATTAATTACCTAATAAACATACCACTGTGAATCACATTTCTATAAAGCTTTACACCATTGTTAATTGTATGTATTTATGGAGTTCTATCACTTTATTCTTATCAATTGCACCCAAATATTATTGAATTATAATTCTACCCTTCTCTTTAACCTCCCACGCTACTTATTAACACGTTTGCAATTCTGTCACTCTTTACCTTCTCACATCAAGTCTTTCAGATGTAGACCCAGTGTAGAGTCCAGTGGGTTGCCCAAGGGGCTTCCCTCTGACATCCTGGCAGCCTTGATAATGAAGCAGGTCAGCTTCATTATAGTCTGTGGGCATCTTCATTCCTTCTGTTAAAAGATCTGCACTGTCTTGTTCTTGAACTGCTTTCATAACTTGTTAATTATTTCTTATGTTTCTAGACCCTCTTTTTTGCTGCTCTTCTATATCCCTTAATATGCCCAGTCTCCTTTCAAATAAACAAGCTGCCCCTTAATTATTCTTTCCCAATTGGTCCAATTTGCTACATCCGTTCTCAGATTTTGTATTTCTAAAACAATGTTCTACATAATCTTGGCCTTAAATGGTATTACTGATGTTGTTACTTAGGTACTGATGGACTTGAAAGATTCTACCCCTGCAAAAGATGCCTGATACTACCTTTAATTATCTGATTAATAGCAATTACATATTCTTTATTTTATATGCTTTCCAAGACGTGTCAGTCTACTTCAGTATTTTTTCCTCTACCCAGTTTTGATTAAGTATGCTTTATCTCTATTCCACTTAGATCATTCTTAGTTTATACACAATGGTACATGCTCCAGGGCAAGAAACGTACCATATGTGCTTTTTCTCATTCTGTTTTTTTGTACATGCAGTATACTACTTGTCAGGGAGCTGCAAGGCCCAGCTGGTCCCTAAGGGAAGAGGAGCCAGGAGCTGAGCATAACAAGGCTGACAGAGGCAGTGTCCTCACCAGCAAGGGCTCAGCCTCTCCCCCTCAGCACTCTCAGAGTTGGCCCTGATTATGGGTAGCCGAACCTCCAGCCCCTTCCATGAAGGGGGGATGCTCCTAGCTCCTTTCCAGTACACTCTATCCCACATGTTCCATCAGAAGTCATCACCCTTAGCATCTGCTGAATAATTTCGCTGTGTTCTACAGAGACCCTGTCTTGTTACGGGGTCCAGTACTCTGGCAGAACCTCTTGATCACAATGTCAGTCCTCCCTCAGTTTAGGACCAGATACTTTTCTGTTCTTTGAAAAGATGATTGGAACAGAAAAAACTGATTAAATTTAACAGTATTAAATATTAACTTGAATTTAAATGATCATTTTCCAGGTATGTCTTGCATATATATTTGGAACTTTAGTATTATTTATTAATGATCAATTCTGATAAATATTGTAACTTTTACGAGTTAAACTTTTACAAGACTTATTAAAACGTGTTTGTTTCTGTTTCTTTTAGTATCTCCTGAAGCAATTGGATTCCTCTCTGCTGTTGGGGTGTTCATTATTCTCATGTTGCTACTTTTCCTATATATTAATAAGAAGATGTGTTTTGAAAATGTTAGTGGCTTCCCAGACCTCGATTCAGGATACACTACAAGAAAGAATTCAGAAGATAAACTTTGTAAGTATCTGAAATATGGTGTACTAAGCTTAATTATAAGAATGCACATTTTTACAACGATGTATGGAAAACCACAAGTAATCACTTAAGTGATAAAAACACACAAAGTTGACTTTTCCCGTGCCTGTGCAGTGGAAACTGTGTGGAAACAAAGAAACCTTTGTATTCTCAAGCCCCAGAAACGCAACAGCTATGTAACCAAATAGTTGGCATTTAGTTATGGGAAGATATTTCTCTTGCAGTATGAGAATACTCTTGAATGTATTTTAAATGTCCATAATTGTATATAATTAAATCTTCTCAAGTAAATTTGTGAACGGGATTATTGGATTTTCACTCAGCCTGTTAAAATCGTTCACTAGTCTTTTGGAGAAGGTCTTGCATTTACTCAACTGGAAAATAATTTTAAAGTAGTAAAACATTAGAAATGAAAGACCTCTTATCTCTGACTAACAAATTATTTCTATACTTTTTTAATAGAAAAAGATCTTTAAGGATAATGTGCAATTTAAAAAGTAGACCTTGAAAAAGTTACTGAGGATTCGTTAAATAACCTCTTTCTACTTTTGGGTTGTGGAAGTTAAATGGGCTTTGTTAGCTGACTTGAGAGGAAGAGACAGGCATCAGAGAACAGAATGGGAAATTTGAGGTGTTTTCTTCCCTTCTACCTCTTTAAAAGGTGCAGCTAAATTTTCATGTTCAATTTTCTTGGAGACATAAAAAGTTATCCCCCCTGGAAATTAAGCCTGTCATCTTAACTTTCATTTTGCTACAAAGCAAGTATTCGTGTTCTGAAATATCATACCTTATGTAAAAGGTAACAAATATTTTGGAGTGAAGAAGTCTCCGTGGTGTGTGGTTTTGTGCAGCTATTACGTTAAAAGCTTGATTTAGTGTGACATTGATGAAAGGACATAATTTAAATGTCTCACAACTTCTTCTTTGCAGGTTAGAATAGAAAAACAATATTTCTGCCTTACACAGTTGTCTTATTTTTGAAAATAATGAATTTTATTATGGCTAGTTGATGCTGCAGTTGATTAAAGACTATGGTTTTAGCTGGTTGATTGTGGCTTCATTTCAAGATACTCACTTAGCTGCTTTCTTATTGTTTTCAATGCATATTGAATGGAAAGAGCAAAGCTGCAACTTCCCCTGGTAGATCTGTTGAATTGAGATAGCAAAAGCAAATAGCTCTGGCATTGGACTTGGAGAAGTTGAGTTAATCCGTTTGTGAAACAGAGGACATTTCTGTATTAAAAGTTATTGCTGAGTAGGTTGAAGAAATGGCATTTTTCAGAAACCTCCACCAAAATCTGAGCCTTCCCTCTGTGTCCTCCCTGGTTGACACGCTTAGCAGTGCTGTGGATGATCTGACCAGTGTTGTTGGAGAAGTCAGCTACAGTGTAGCTGATTCAGTAACAGAACAAGTATCAAGCATGATAAATGGCCTTCGTTCAGAAGATGAAAGCTCCAAAATACAGAATGATAAACCTGTGCAGGGAAGAGAGGAACATACACCATCATTAACTCATTCTCAGGAAATTAATATGAACACAAAGAGGGGTATTGCAGAACATAAAAAGACTCATTGTTATAATTCATTAGATTTTGTAAAAAAAGATACAAGCCAAGATGGAGTATCTGACCACATTGTGGACAAAAACCAGTGCCAGTTAAAAGGCAGTGATAGTAGTAATTATTTAAATGATACAGATGTACCTCAGGATTTGAAGAATGTAGGAGGATCTTCTTTTAAAAGGGAAACACTAGGAACAAATGAGTGTTTTGTAAATGATAAGTTCTTGAAGGATAGTAACCTGAAAATAAATACATTTACAATGGAGCAATCTATTGAGGAACAAGATAATTGCCGATATGCAGTATCAGATAATTCTAAGAATAACTTACATAGAAAAATCAAACCACGATCACCTGGAGTTGATTTTAAGCATTCTGAAGAAGTGCACAGTATGAAGGTTCCCCAAGATTTAGGAACAAAACTTCTTGAAGTACAGAAGCAAAAACTTTCAGACTCTAGCTTGAAGACAACACACAATGACCATCCCAATTGCATTAATGAATTCAAGGAAAAGAAGTCTGAAGCCTTTTTTGACAGAAAAGAAAAATCCATATCAAAGGATGAAGACAATGTGTCAACTACAATTGCAAAAACTGGTAAAAAGAAAACCTCGAAGAAATCAGAAAAGAATTCGAGAGAGCTATGTAATAAGAAGACAGCCGGAAAAGGTGAGGAGTTCATCAGCAAACTGCGTTCTTCAGCCTTTCCTTAAACTTGTAATACTTCCTACTTTTTTCACCTAATTTATACATTTAATAATAACGTTTCCTGCGATGAAAGTAGGTCTGTGTTGTTGGTGCTTCATTCTCTAATTATGTTGATATTTCTTGGAAGTTGGTTACTTTTTAAAGTATTGCTTGAAAGAATTATTAATAAATGCCTTTCCTGTGTTCTAACTTTTATTTTTCTATATACAGTTTTTCTTACCTTCTCTGCAGTGCCTTGTGTGGTTTCTGTTGAAAACTATGGGTTAATTAATACTGAAAATTAACACTTGTCCTGTGAAAGTGGTTTTTATTTTGTGTGTTTTAAAAGCATTGCATAAAATGTAGTAAGATGATAAGAACGAATAGTTCTGTTACATTTACATTATAGTAGACCTTCAGCATGTATTTCTGGGCTATGTAAGATAGTAATTTCAAGACACAAAGCTCAATGACAAGTGGCAATTAAGTGATTTTAAATATAGAAAAAATTGAATGAGGCTTGTCTTAAAGTTGTAGTCTTACAAAGAAAACCTCTATATTGTTGATATGGATGCTGTGTGTGCCGTCTTCAACATCCAGTCTTAAACAATATGATACTGGGATTGCAATAATAGTTTGTGAGTAAGAAGTAAAACTGTATTTTCACGCAAATGTTTTGTAGGCTGTGTGGTGAATTTTTAGCAAGCAACACAGGTTTTTCTGGAGATGCTGTTTCTCTAGATAAATGAATGATTTCGTAGAAGAAATCAGTTGTTGGGTTGTTTTTTTTTCCAGTGTGTGTGTTTTCCATTGTCTGAAAATTTGAATTCAACCAACAAAATAGATGGTTTGGGGGATTTTTTGGTTGTTTTTTTTTTTAAATTTGACTTAGGAGGTGGTTTCCATGTTTGTATGATAAACTAAGATCTTATTTGTGATTTCTTCATGTAATACAATATTTGTAAAGCATATTCTTTGTCAAAAATGGCATTTTAGGTCCCTTCATAAGCAAATGAATAGCTTTCAGTATGACTTGTGTTAGCCAAATAAAGGAAAGTTTTTAATAAGAACGTGAATTCTCTTAGGCAAGTCTCCATCTAACATATAAAAATCAAAATAGTAGTGGCAAGGAGAGGCATGAAATCCTGAGGATTTTTTTAAATGTAGAGGAAGCTTTTATTCGCCAAGAAACTGAAACAGATTTGTGTTGTTCATTTAAAAAATGTTTGCATGGATAGCTTGTGCTTTAACTTTAGTAAAGTTTTTAAGTCCTCTGAAGAAGTCTTGTTTCATGACTTGTAGTAATAGTTTACATCCTCATTACTTTTTCTTTTATTCTAGAAACTGGAGGAAAAGTATCTGGTGTCACTGAGAACTTCTGAATGCTTACAAATGCCAGTGTATTATTAGAGGCGTAACTTTTAGCACTTCTTTCAAACATTTGCTGCCACGTTTTATAGTCTTCCTTTCTTTTATGCAGGCTGATTAATGAAGCTAATTTTGTATTTGTGAATACATTTCATATATTGATAAATGATGCATCTAATGCTGAAGTCTGGCACTATCTGTTAGTCCCGATATGCCCTGCTTTAATTATAGTTACGGAAATCTGTAGAAATTTCCTAGGTGGCAGGTTTCAACCTGTTGAGGGCCATATGAGATACAAAATTTTACTCTGTGTACCAGCAAAGGAGGCTCCTTCCTCTGGGCGACCTCTTAGAGTGAATCTGCTAGCCAGAATATATCTTGCTTGGTGCGATATTCTCAATAAGTGATCAGTGAAATTGAACTTGCTTTATAGCCATCCGTACCATTGGAAGAACCATATCTGTCAGACTTGAATTAAAAATGATAGCCTAAAGTTGGAATACCTACTTGCTTATTAACAGTCTTTTAAGGCCCCAGTTTTCTTATAAATACTACATTAAGATTACGTACACATTGCATGGAGAGCTGGTAGCACCGTCTGCAGTTAAGGTTTCCTGACATTTTCCATTTCAAGACCTTATTTTCAGTTGCTTCTAACTGAGTGCCAAATTTGAAATATTTGGGATGAAATTTGGCATACTTTCTGTCTGAGATTTTTTTTTAAGTTATAGTTTAAAATCTTTAGCTGTTTTCAGGAATAGAATATGGGAAAAACATACTGGTTATCTGTACGAATAATGAGTAGATTTCACATCTGCTTTACTAAGATGCTTTGTCACCGTTGTGTATGGAAGTATGTAATTGAAATGTGGGAGAGCACTTTTTCCCATGTCAGAGATGCCCATGTTCTTCTATGAAAACACATTTAATTTTGACCAAATTGCAATACTTTGGAAACTTTGCCGTTGGAAAAGGCATAGTAAACACTTCTTATAATTTGCTCGTTAAATTCACTGACCATTTGCACTCATATGCTTCATTGTAGGGGTTGAAGAACAGAGCAGGTCTTATCCTGCTTTTGATACTTATGGTTGCTGAAGGACAGTGGAAGTTTGAACAGAGGAACTGAGAATAAACATGACTTATGTGAGGACAGAAACTTTCTGAACAAATGCAAGTGGTAGGCTGGGATTTGAAGTAGGATGTGTGACAGCTATGGAGAGAACTGTTAATATGTGAGGGTGGAGAGACTAAGGGTGAAAGATTAAGGTTACATGAGTAGTTGGTTAGGTGCATGTAAGAGAATTTGGGATTGAATAGACAAAGAGAATAAAGAGGAAATCTCCCTAAGAGACCAAAATGGGGTGCTTGGAGCAGGAACCTGGAGTATAGGGCCAGGAGACAGGAACTTAGGATAAGATTCTACTCATATAAATGTAACTTTTTTGCAAAAGATGTCTCACCTAAACTTGCAGCATAGGCTTTTCTGTATGAGTACTGGGGAGAAATAGACCTCAAGGGCAAGTGTTTTAACTCATCTACTCTTAGAGGCTTACCTAAAAGTGGGAAGGAAGGATCTCTGTAGTAGGAAGAGGCAAACATTTGACTGTATGAGGGGCCTAAATGGCTGGCATGTGTTGAGTTACCCAAAATTCAGCCATTTAAAATTAAAGTAAGCTGAATCCCTCCTTCAGTTGGAATACACAGACAGAGGAGTGAGACGGGCTGGACATGAAGACAGAGACCAATGGGAGGGGAAGTGCAGAACTAGAGCTAGAACAGGCACTGGCAGGAGGGCATAAAAGCAGGGAGGGGAGAAGCGGTTGAGCGTGGCTGTATAGCATGTTAGACAATATTCCCTTGCAGAATCAGAAGCTGAAAAACATCACTATGGGCATCTTGGAGCTCTGCTGGTGATGGGAATCCATTGGCAAATTGTATACCTTAGGCTTGCTCACAGACTAGTGTTAATGCTGACCTTTATTGAGTTTACGTGAACTCTTTTAATGCCTGTTAAGAGTTTGAGATCTACAGAACCTCTGCATGGCGTGTTAAGGTTGGACAGAATCTATCTGAGGTTTGGAGAAAGGAGGAAGAAACGTTGTTTTTACAGGAATAAAAATGGAGCTTAATCTGACTTGTGGAAGGAGGTCATACATAAGATGTATTTGGAAAAAGTTGGCCATAGGAGTGGGCACTATAGAGGAACTGGTATAAAAGAATTAACTAGACAGATTCTTCTGTGTAATTTTTGATGTTGCTAGATATCTGCAGTGAGAATCAGCATTAATTTCAGTTATTAAGCAAGAGGCTGTTTATTGTCAGTTAAATAACATGGTGCATGCAAACATATTTCGCTAGCAGTGTCCCATTTGTTGTTGTGAGTTTAAGCACTACTGACATGAATATCCTGAGATGATTTTGTCATAGGCTTCTCATTGTAAATGAGTTTCATTTCTGTTATCCTGCATGCTCACAGCAAGAATCAGCTGGGAATGGAGTATCAGGAGTGTCTTTTTGATATTTAGGTATCCAAATGTAATATTGTAGCAGTGTTCGATTTATTTACATAAATTATTTTGCACTTTTTCTTACTTACTGAAGGGTTTCAAGAATTTCAGTTTGTGCTGCCTCATGTAAATGGATCCATTTTCTGTTGAATAAGTTTTAGAATGTTTTTTTGGGGCTTAATGATTGTTCAGTTTTTCTAGAAAATAAAAACAGCTCTCACTAATTACAAAATCACATAATACTTATATTTACAACAAGATTATATTTTAAAAATACTACAGAAAGTTTAATTGAAATATCTTAAATATCTTCAATGATAACCTCTTCTGGTTATTTTCTTGTATTCTATTTTGAGCTGTAGTCGATTTGCTTTATTTTATTCAAACAGACAACTCTTATATGAGTAAAGACCAGCATGGTTCATCATCTGAGAGTGAAGATGAAGCACTGGGTAAATATCATGAGGCCTTGTCTAGAACCCAGAGTTCCAGGCTGCCAGTGGTGGATGGCAGACAGCAAAAAAACTATGTATGGGAAACCAGACAAAAATATAGTCCCCTGTCTGCAGAATATGATGGATACAGTAGTGAAGCCTCAATAGATGAAGGTAAGAGTGATTTAAAAGCATTCCTTTTATTCCAGATTTCAGAATTATGTTCTGGATAAGTAAGTCCTAGACAAGGACAGCTTGACTTGTAAATAGTCAACATCTGCAAGAAATATCCAGATATCTTTTATATTTGTGCATGCTCAAAAAAAAAAGGAAAGGCACCGGCTTGTGTGCATTCTTCCGGAAATACTACAAATGATATAATAGCTCGTTACATTAAGTTTCATACAATTTTATTATTAGTCATTTTATTTTGGGGGGAATCTAAACTGTTTTGATTTAGGAAGGAAGCATGGCATTCTTAATGAATTCTGTGGTATTGTAAATACAAAGACGACCTGTTATTCCTCTGTCGATAAGCTGCCATACAGCAAAGTAAATGGAATTGGTTATGGTGCATATGGTCATTCAAGCATGCGTTACTGGAATGTTCGGTATCTTTTCTCATCTTTAAATCACAGAAAGAAATTATTACAAAGATTAGATTAATGTAATTTTTCCACGGCATTAAAAGTTGGATGTAAGCAATGGATTTTTTTCTTTTGTGGTATATATTTCTTGGTTTTTAAGTTACAGTGTCAACCTGTCAGAGGCTGAGAATTCTGCTGTCAATATTTTGTCAATATGCTTTTTGTGCTTGAAAATAGCTGTATGTGAGAACTGTGTCTGCAGCCATTTTCTAGAATGAAAAGTGAGCTTTGGTTGGAGTTACATAAAAGACAGATTCTAATATAGATGCTGTGCTATAGTAAGATGTTTGTTGATCTCCCTTTGATATGTTAAAATGCAAAGGTTCTTTGGAAATTGATATTTTCTTGTACAAAGTGGATACATGTAGTTAAAAGATATCTGTCCTTAAATGTTCTATACAGTCCAAAAGTGCTTGAAAAAATTTAAATTTTTCTATTCTGTGATGTAATTCAATTATGTGTAAGTCTGTTTGCCCTGAATTTTGAAGTTAGTGAATGCTCATTCATGACTCCGAGTTAAGACACAAAGGACATGAAAGCCATAATTGAAGTAAATTGCAGAGTAAGAGCATTCTTTTCTGATCTTCAGAAATTTCAGTTCTTTCCTTTGCTGTTCAACTGTAGCAAGGCGGGGAATCTGAGTTCCAGCAAACAGGGAAGGAGATGCAGAGGTGATGTCAGTCAGGCAGTAAGAAACGATCCTTGGACACTGTGATGGAGAAGGGTGACAAGGAAAAGGGACAGTGAAAGTATTGTGTTTGGTTTTTATATCTACTGAGATTTATCAACAATGTTGGGGGGAGGATTACAAAAGAGAAGATACTAATTTCTAGTGAGACTTATGTCACTCTTGGGTAAGAATGGTGATGTATATTAACAGGAGATGAAAAACTCAATTGTATTTGTTACCAAATAATACCAGATATAAATTAGACAAAACAAATGCTTTCAGATACCAGAAAAATGTATTTGTCTCTTTTCAAACTATTGAGGCCAGTTGTTGAAATAGTCATAGAATAATTCATGTTGGAAGGAACATGAGACATTCCTCTTTCTGTTTCACAGTTGTTCAGATTTTTTTATTCTACCTAGTTCATCTTCTTAGTGAAAAGTTCTCAGTTCATCTGAGCTTTTCATGTTGGTGCTATAAGGCTTAAACTCCAAAGGCATTGTGCTAGCCTGTATCCAGTTTTGTTTGGTTTTTCAGTATTGTCTTCCTTATCATCCTCTCAGATCATCAGAATTCATAGTCACTAACTTTTATCCTCTTCTGGGGAATGAAAACTCCAGTCTGGAAACACATATCGTGGTTAGAATCTAAGACAAAAGAACTCTGTTGGCAAGTCTAAGTATTGCATAAGGAAAGTTACAGTTGTTCCCCCCCCACACACTTTTTTGTTTTTTCTTCTATTGCTAAAGATATCCGTCACCAGCTGCTATCCCTTCTCAACACTCTTTCCGTTCAGGAAGCTGGCTGGATGTAAACCCCATTTTTGTATGTATATCCACACACATATTCACTAAAATTACTATGCAAATTATAATTGTAATGAAAGAACATTCAATGTTTGGAAAAAATTATAAAGCAAAAACTATCAAAACATTCTAACTTAGAAAATTGTAAATTTTTAATCACATATTTCTACTTGCAAAAAAGCTTTAATACTGTCAGTATTTTGCTTTTGCTATTGCTTGTGAGAGCATTCTCTTCCCACATTTTACAAGGAATGGAGAATCAGCAATGCTATTTTTTTGATAGCCTGCCATCATTCTACAGTTTTCTGCAAAATGTTCACAAATTAGAGTGATGATTTTGTCTCATTTTTGTAATCCACTAATCTCAACAAAATTATGTTCAATGGTATGAAAAAGAGTTTTGTGGTATTGGACATGGCAACAGATTAACCACTTAGTGTTTTTCACTTCTCAGTGACCTGAAGGTGGCAGACTAGAATAATTAGTGTTAGTACTTTTTCTGTTCTTCCTAAATTATTTCAAACATAAAAGAAAGAATCTCTGCACAATGATAAAAATGTGTCAGAACAGAGGAAAAGACAGAGTACGCCTCGTGTTATGATCATTACAGAGGGAAAGCTGCCCAACCTAGAACTTTGATGAAAGGACAAGGTAGAAACCTCATGAAGAAAGCCTGCAGTCAAAAATCAACGAGACTGGATGTCACTACCAAACAGTTCTTATGTGTTCACTGAGTAGATAAGGTTAAAAATCTCCGATTCCAGGTGGAGAACGTCAACATTCTCGATGTTTCAGTGTAATTTTTAAAAATTCAAAGCTTTACTGCTCCTTAAACTTGCAAAATAAACCTATAGAATACTTGATGCCATAGGAATCTTGAAATTTTTCATTAAATAGTTTTTTATGTCTGTTGAATTATTTTTATAAGAAGTGTAAAGACAAACGATAAAACTATTTCTTGATTCTTTGTGGTGGAGGGGGAGCAAGCAGTGTGTTCTGATGTACTTTATTCAACAGTTGTCAATGTATTTGACTTTGTGTGCTTCTGTTTCCTCATATGTACTTTATCATTTCTAAGTCTAAGATTTAAATATCTCAGCTGTACTTCCAACTTAAGGCACCACTCAGTCCATATGTTGGCCAGGGCTTGATAGCATTATAGTGAAGTGATGAAAGAATTCATCATTTTTGTCTCACCTCTGTTTTGTCCCTGCTCATTGCTGTTAATCAGCCTCTGATGGCATCATTAAAAATTCCATCAGAGGTAGAGTAACGTGAGCAATGAAAATTATATTTCATTTTCTGAAAATTCTGTGTTATTTTCTTTTCAGCAGTTAATCTCTATCACATGTTGTATCTGGCAACAGTGTGCTGTGTGTTTTCAAAGCAGACAATAGTTTACTAATAACTGTTTACTCTGTGCTTTAATATTCACTTTTTAGATTTGTTTGTTTAGATGTGTCCGCACGTAACAGTGCACATACAAAATTTCACAATGAGATAAAAATATAATCTTATCTTTATTAATACACCCTGTAAGCTTTGCTTGCATTGCTAAAAACATGTATAATATTAATGTGTTTACATTACTAAGACCATCAGAATGTCTGATCATATTATTTTAAGGTTCACTTATCAGTTACGTAATTAGTTTATTACATCTATTTTCTGGCTGCATGCCTCTAAAATGTTTTATTCTGAAGCCTGAAAATGTGTGTGGCATTTTTCACATCATTCTTTTCTCCTCTAGATGGCCATATTAATCTTTCTTTTCAGTATATTTATATAGAACTGACATGGCATTTTGCATAATGTTTTTAATAGTTAAACGAAGAAAGCAAGTTTTGTTGGTGTATTTTGATCATGGAATGTTCTAGTAGCACTTAGTTCATTTTATGAAATTTAGGGTTCTAAATTTGGATTCACAAACACCTGCTTATGACCAGTGTCATTTTTGTATAGTGCATTTGATTAATATAATTAATATTGTGCTTGGATGCAAGTGTTTCTACAGACTCCAAGCTATTGTAAATATATAACTTCTGCAATGAGCTTCTCCTGGACAGACTTAATTCCCAAGTATGTCTAAATGAAAATCTAGTTCATTAGAAAATCAAGATGATGAGAAATGTAGTCACCAGAAGTAAAATGGTACAGAATGGCAAAGTAAAACAGTACAGAATATACACTTACACCTGAAATTTCCAACTCTTGCACAAATGACTCGAAATGATTAGTCACAGAAAAGAGAANTACAGACTCCAAGCTATTGTAAATATATAACTTCTGCAATGAGCTTCTCCTGGACAGACTTAATTCCCAGGTATGTCTAAATGAAAATCTAGTTCATTAGAAAATCAAGATGATGAGAAATGTAGTCACCAGAAGTAAAATGGTACAGAATGGCAAAGTAAAACAGTACAGAATATACACTTACACCTGAAATTTCCAACTCTTGCACAAATGACTCGAAATGGTTAGTCACAGAAAAGAGAAACTTGTATAACTACAGTGTTTCTTTATATTTATGTGTCGACTTAACCCGGTCTCTGTGCTTAGGCCCAGAGTTCTATGGTCAGCTTGAAATCTGAAATCTTATTTTTGCCGATAATATTCTTTGTGTTCTTTTTCATGTTAGCCAATAAAGAATGGATACTTACTGAAGTCACCTTTTCTTCCTTTTCCCTGATAAATATCCTGATTTTATATAATTTCTGTCCTATTGCTTGTATTATTCCCTATCATTTCAAGTGCTCTTACTATTCTGTGGAATATGTACTATTGTCTTTATGTCCTCCAATTATTTGTAGTAATTTGGAAGAGGCGATTAATATAGGCGATGATATTACACATCTGTTTCAGAAAATAAAGAACAAAAATAAAGAAATCCCACGAAAATCACACTGTAAGGTATTTCTGCTAACAAGGAGATTATGAATTGAAATAGTGATCTAAATAAGGAAGTGTATTTGTTTACAAATTTTAAATTAAATTGGCATTATTCTTTGTACTATAGTAATTGGAAATATTTTTTAGTATCTGTATTGGCTGTGATCTTAAATGGACCATACTTTATTAATAGCATCATTTTCAAAAAAATGTACGATGGTATTACACTAGCCTCAGTAGCAGCTACTTCCTGAACTTTAAAAACTGAAGCATTATATAGGCAAATTGTTGTGTCTTTGTTATCTCTATAAGCTATACAGTATATTTTCTTTAAGAAGCAGTCCCTTAAATTCATAAAAATTGAAGTTTTTAAACTTAGAAATGTTAAGGTAAATATATTGAAATTAGCGTTTCATAGGCTGATGTCAAAAGCTGTTGGTTGTTCTTTGCTTTTGAAATCAAGGTTCTCTGAATCCCTTGAGATGAGAAAGGTGGAAGAGGGGCAGAAAACAATCTGGTTTATAGTTTGTGATGTTCTTAAAGTGTGTCTTGCCCAAATCACCACTTTAACTGCTGTGCAAAATTCCAGATGAGCCAGCAAGCACGGGGGTTTGATCCCAATTCTGAGGCAAAGTAAGTGAAATCATGATGGAAAAAAGTAGTAAGCGCACTTGCTTACTTAGCGTACTTAGATGTACTTCATTTAGCTACACTTTAGCAGCTCAGTACAGCCATAGGCTCCATGTCCAGCCTATTTTGAAGTCTTTTTCTAACTTCTCAATTGATAAAGCCCCATGGCTGCAGTCTTGTCTGTTCAGAGGCTCTATTTCTGAGATCGGCCCAAGTGCTTTATTTCACAAGGTTTTTTGGAAACATATGGAAGCACTAAAAGACTGCAGTGAGAAAACATAAGTTCTCTTAAATGAAAATCTGCTGTTCTAGCAGGCATATGCTACTGGATTTTATCCATCTTTTCCATATTGTGAAGGTAGAGTATGATGTTATTTTTGTAGTTTATCTTCTCCACTTTTATTCTTCTCTAGGCTTTTGGCACTTTATGTTGATGTGTCTGTTGGACATATGTTTGCCTTGCTCCTCAGTGTCAATCTTTGCACGTGAAGGTGACTGTTCTTCTGGAATCTCTTGGATCCGATTCTTTATGCAGCTTTTTGCCTTTTCTTTCTCTCTTAGTTTTCATGTCTTGGGAAAAGTCTCTTCACTGAGCTACTCTCTTTATATAGATTTTCTCCCAGTATCATCCCAACATAAACAACAAAAGCTCTTTCATAAGCACCTCAAAACTGGTACACAGGTGAATCTCCCCCAGGTTGTTAAAGCAATTTTCCTCAGTAAATACCTTCTGTAAAGCAGGATCCTCCTTTTTCAGACTTGTCAAGCTAAGGTGGAAGCCACTGGACAGCCTGAGAGAGGAAGGATGAATCCCTCAATGAATCCGTTGATAATAATATGTTTTCCAGTTTAGTTTCTGTCATTATTCCTTGCATATAAGCAGATCTATCTCCCAGCCCAAGTGTGAATGAAGACTTACTTTTTCAAAATTGTGGAGTGAGTGCCTCAGTATGGTTGCATCATTTTCAGCAAAATAAAGCAACGAGGTTCTCTCAGAATTGGTCCATCTGTCTGTACATTTCGGATGGCTTACATGGAATAAGAACTATGAACTAGTATTCAGACTGGAATTCAGACTCTTCAGAGCAGTATTTCCCGAATGCTTCAGAGTGTATTTTGAAGACTGAGTCATGTTACAGCTGTGAGATATTGCAGATATTCATACATGTATCTCAGCTGATGGTACTTGTGTACTATGAATCGATACCGTTCTTGATGCACTATTAGAGATTTTTGGGAGGGAAAAAAAGGGAAATTTTTAATTACAGTACTTCTTGAGTTGATACAGCTTCCTTATGTTTGTTTTCTTTTATGTGGACGTCTACCCTTGACACTTTTTATTTTGAGTAATTTAAAATCTTAATGTAGTACAGGAGAAAGTGCGACAATGGAATACTAATGATACAAAGTTCTGATCCCCAATTATGTGTACCTGTCTTCTATTTATTGGTAGATTGGAGTGAGTCTTCATCAGCTTCAAGCCCTTAAAAATTGAAGGAGGAGAATTTCTTGTGGTTTCAAAGCCTCTGGGGAGTCAATCCCTATCTATATTAAGAGAAAATGTTAGGGATAGTTTTGTGTAGTATAAAAGATACTTTTGTAATTCAAGGATCTGCAATGTACTGTCCAGAGCTAACTTGATTTGCCTTGCTTTGTATTTAATTGCTCTGATGCTGTGCTTGGGGTTTTTTTTAAGAGTTTCAAAGTATCTTCCTAGTGCATTATGATAGTCCTCTTTTACTCTTCTACAATAGTAGAAGACACTTACCTGAATTTACTATTTGAAATTATGATGCATGTTTCCCAAGAATATAGTTAATTGGGCATTGCAGAGGCTTAGGTGATTTAAAGATTACCTTGTGCTCTGTCTTTTATTTGGTTTTACAGAATTCATATGTTTCTTGTTTCCCAAGAAAGTGTTACTCTTTCTTTTGAAAGGTTCCTGATAGTAAGGAACCATTCCTGTAAGTAACTCGTGTTAGGCTATGATCTTCTTGTAGTTATGTTTCTTTACCAGCATGACCGACAGACAAGCATAGTGTTTACAGAGTCTGGAGATCTGAAATGGACAGAATTCACAGATAGGGATAGAAAGTAAATGTATCATTCAATATTATTCTTGTAATTTTCTTAAGGACCATTCCGGAGGTGGCAAGATATAAACATGGGACTTAAATGCAAGGAGATCTGTATCTGAGTTTAAACACAGTTTGGAAGTGTACAGAGTTACATTGAGAACTTCTGAGTTGAAAAGCCAGATAAACGATATCAAAGTTCTGCACAATAAATACCTTGTCAACCAAAGGAAACATATGAAAGTGCTTGAGAGAATGAATTTGAATAATTCTGAAATCATGGATTTACCCCATGATCAACAGCAGAGATGCTGGAAAAAGCTGTTGTTAAAGCATGCATGTCATTTACTGCTGAGAGAATAAAACTAGTGACAAAACTTGAAGTCAGTGATTTATGATAAAATTTTCAATAGGAAAGTTCATTTTCCAAATAGACCAACTCCAAAGAGGAGGAAAAAGTGTCCTCCAATGGGGAAGGGCTTTTTTCCTGATGGGCTCAAGTGAGCAAATCAATCTCACAATTTAGGTTCCTCCTGCCAGCATTTCAAAGTCTTTGAAGAAATACCCTTTGCATTGATGTGAAGGCTTTCAAGAAGGTCACCCTTAGCAGTGTGATGTCTCTGAAACAATGTAAATCATACATTGATAACTATAAGAAGGGTTCCATTTTATTGTAAACTTATTATTTTAGTAAGTCATCCATTTGAATCTGGAATTTATGAAAGGATCAAGAGCTGTCATTAACTGGGAAAAGTTCACATACGTGCTCGTGGGTGAAATAGTTACTTGTGGCATTGCATTTGATATAGATGTTCTACATTAATAAAATGTAGAACTGATTGGTGATATAAACACAAGGGGTAGTACTAATCAGCAGAAAAGATCACTTTCTTCATGAATGGGCCTTCTTTTTTTCTTGGTATTATGGTAATATCTAGTGACAGAGGGGAGCAGTTTCTTTGACCTTTATGCATGTATACCATGAGGCATGTCTTGTTCTGAAAGACACAGAAGAAGGTACAGTTTTCATTAATCTTAACCCTAATTGCAGAGACCCCATGACTTTATTGTGGAATGAGTGAATAAGAAAAATAATTGAGTAGTAGACTGGAAATCTCTGTGTAGACATTTATTAGATGCACTGGAAAAGGGAATTTTATCCTGCATACACCCAGTACGCTACTTACCTGCTGAAAATACTCATGTTACTTTTAGTCAGCAGAATGGAGCAGTACTTGTTACATAAATGAGAACTACAAATGTTATTACAACTTTATATAAGAATATTGCAAAAGAACAGTTTATCAGTTCTTCCTCCATAGTGCCTGTGGATAAATGATCATTCTTGTTACCTTTAAAGGTTAAAATCAAAAGATTTTTAACTCTAGTCGGAGACTAATGTTTGCCTCCCAGTTGTGCTTTTTTCTCGTAGGTTAAAGACCAGTTACCATTAGGACTATTTTTTATAATCTGATCACATTATGCTTTAACTGCCTCTTTGGTAAAAGAACAACGAGTTATTTTAGTAACTGAATTAGTTTTGTTCTGTTACGTAGTCAGTGTAGGTTATTTTCCATATGCATAGGTATCAATTTCATAGGCATGCTATAACGATGTCATAAGTATTCTCTTGGAATTATTTAATGACTGTTTTGTCCTTCTACAAGATGAACAATGTTACCATTTTTATCTAATAACATGTATTTTATTGTTAGAATGTCTATTTTCATAGCTACTTTCATTGTGTGTATTATTTATTGGGACTGTATTGTATTTGAATAAAGAACGTGAAATTATGTTGGTAGCTTCTCCAGAAGCAAAGATCTGCCTTTATTTTTGGGTTTTTTTTTTTTCTAGTTCTTATGTGCTACTTGCAACACTTCTGTGTTATAAAGTTATCCTAAATTTTAGGAATTATTGGAGTATTTTACTTGGGGGCAAGGAAAAGCATAATATGTTATACAACTTGGAAGTCTCTTTTTTTGTTTGTTTTGTTTTGTGTTCTTTTGGTTCAGAGTGGGGCTTCATTTTGGGTTTTGGGTGGGGTTTTTTGGTTTGTGATTAATTTTCCTCCACTGTATTTACAAGTAAGCTGGGAATAGGTCCTTAGCTAGTGTAATTGCCATAGTTCTGGTCATTTCAGTGTGGCTGAAGGTTATATGCTGTGATGGAGTCATGGTCTCATGAAAGTGCATAGGAAAAGTCAAAGGGAAAATTATTTTATTCTGGAAATTCTTATTCTGTTCCTTAGAGAGGAGCTGGCAGACATGCTTAACTGGGGACAAGATTTTCTGTGTGGAGTCACCTATGCCCAATTCAATTAAAGCTTGATCTTTAAATTTGTAAAGAGGAAATCCTGCTACGTTCACTTTCCACATCACTTAATATTCCAAACGTGTTTTTATGTATATATTCACGCATTTTGCTTGAAAATTTAAAAATGACCCAGCTCTCTATTTGAAACCTTTGCGCCCAGTTTTGTTGAACGATTCTAAAAAGAGTTTTTTTTAAAAGATTTTCAGTTATCGTTATTTTCTATTTGTTTTAAATTTTAAAGATTTATGACATTCCTTTGCAAATGTATCAATTTGTCAGATAAAGATTAAAAATTAGATACATTTTATTCGTGTTAAAGTCACACCCAGCTTATTTAAAGGCAGCTTTGACTTAGAGTTGCAAGCCTGAGGATATTGGTTTGAATTATGCATGACTGTCTGGTATGCAGTTCCATTAGCCTGCTGGATGGATAATGTAAACATGTTCAGAATTTTAAGTATCCTATATGAGCGGCAGGTTAAAAATAGAGCTGATAAGAGCATGTGTATCTGAAAAATCCAAATCTTGGAGAATGAAACTACAAAAGGTTCATCTCTTCAAGAGGCTGACTTCAGGTGTAATTTTTCTTTTCTTTGAAAATGCTCAGCCTGAACAAATACAGCTTATGTATATGACTTGAACAGGTGACACAATTTCTGTTATTTACTGCAAAGAGTTGGCGTCTGTGCCAGAAAACACACTCCTAACGGAAAGGTCAGGCCCAGCTCTGCATCTTTTGGCAAAAAAGAGGGGCAGCGTCTGTTCTCCTTTAAATTGGCCAAGATTAACACTAGTGATTAGACTAATTTTTTCGTATCTTCAAGGAATCTTGTTTAGAATGTTACTTGATTCTGCTCAAACTTTCTGTGGCTTCCAGTATCTCATAGTTCCTGGTTTTGTTGTATCTGGTCTGTTTGGTTATCCCTGCATTTTGGCAATCTGTAATTTGGTAGTATGTGTGATGACTTCTTAACCTTTGTTTTTAAATCCTCAGCACTAAAAATACTATGTTAATGAGATTTAAAACAGATAGTATCTTTTTAGAATTTTGTCCAAGTTAGTGTGAATTTTAGCAGGAAAAAAGGCAATTCTGAAATGAAAAGTACGATGCCATCTATAGTACATTTTATTAGATTTGTTATACTTTGAAGTGTTTCTGACGCATATGTAGCGTTTGTGGCAATTTGAGTTGAGTGAAAATCAAAAAAATGTATTGCACTTATTTTCAAGATCTGATGGATACAAACCAGAAAACTAGTCTTAATTTTGCATTGATTTGTAACTACTGTCTCAAAATTATTTTGCTTGGAGTGTTTCGTATTTGGCTATGTTAAATTCTGTACATAATGCCACAATGGAACTATTTTTAGATTGAGAATAGCGAAAGAGAATAATGATGCATTTTCTTTGAACTTTACAATGTTTATTTGCTTACATCTTAGTACAGAAATAATCACGTGAAAATTTGCAAGTAAATGTATGACTTAAAAGCTCTTCTTGAAGTTAATTGTACCGCTCTGGCATCTTTTCATCTTTTTCTGTCAAATCTGGGAACATGAAGTCTATGTTCACACAAAATATGGCCAATAGATAACTCTTGAGTAGGTCTGGTAAAATTTGAAAAGTTATTTTGAGTTGATGGTTGTTTTCCCCTATATCTGAGGAATAATTTATCTGTTAAGAGACTAGTGTCTACTGCTCTCCTTCAGAGAAACTCATCATCCTGTTTTGTAACGGCTGTTATCTTTGACTGTTTTCAGAGCAAAATTCCTTTTCCTGGCAATGAGAGCCACTGCTTTGAATCATCTGCTTTTCCTGGTGCCATTTCCTTCCTATTAACAGGAAGAGGTTTTAAAAGAAGAAAATCTGTGGAAATAAAAACATTAGTTGTCATTCATGTTAAAGGCAATCTATTGGCCTCAGAGATGTAGACAACAACAGTGGCCATTTCCAGACAGCTTTGAGATTCTGTGAAGGAAGAACTTAAGAACCCTTTCTGTGAAGGGTGGTAACAATAGTAATTATTTCTTTAAAAATACTAGTTTGCGCTTGATTTCTACTCAGAGAGGAATGGGAAATCTCTTGTGTGCTTTTGCGAACAGTGCAGATAATCCAGGAGAGCACTATACAGAGGAGCTGTATATATAGCATGTGTAAAGGTAAATGTGATGGCAGGAGTACACAGCCATTGTGTAAATATCTCCAGCGTTCCAGATGCTAATACTTTTGTGAGTAGTTCCAACATTAAACTACGTAACTAGTAATATTTTGATAAGACAAATGACTTACCATAAATACCACAATGTAGCCGTCAATTTTGAGTTCCTTTTCATTGTTCTCT
>VZSC01013678.1:88268-99677 GCA_013398225.1 Steatornis caripensis | reverse complement strand
GGGATGGGGAGGGGGGGGGGGGGGGGGGGGGGGGGGGGGGGGGGTGGGGGTGGTAAGTGAGGTTTAATTACAGTTGAATATTGACCGTAGAAGCATTATGTGGATGCTTTTTGGCCCCAAAAGAAAGTATTGTAACCTGAGACAGTTCAAAGTTAAACTTAAGAGTTAAAAAAAATGCATCTTAGGAAATCCATGCAAATGTAAGTCTAACCTACAGTGACGCTATTAGAAAAATGAAAACATTTAATACATCTTTAGTTCAAATGTGCTTTTGGAAAACTTACCAAAATGATACAGTTATCTCAATGTTACTACACAAACAAGTTGGATTTTTATGCTTCAGTGTCTCTGACTCAGGTATTATGCTTCAAAATATCTGTATTTTCAAACAAGGCTGAGCTTGTGGATATGAACAAGTCAGGTAAGTTTTTTGTTGAGTGTTTTGCTGTAATACTTAGAGAAGTTTAGATAACCGAGGAAAGGAGGCAAGAAGAGCATTTGACTACCCCTTCTTCTCTGTCTCCCTAGCTTTTAGTTGCTGTTGTGGCACTTATATAAATAACTGATGTCTTTCCATAGATTTAATGGGGTGAAAGTTGGGAGATTGTTCTGAATGAATCTGTATCGAGTTCAAATTACAATAATTTATTTTTCCTTCTGGTTATTCCCCTTCTCATACATTAATTCAGATTATGTTAGTATCAGCACTTGGTTTTTGAATCCTGTGTAAATTTTGCTGTCTGAGTAGGAGAGAGTCTTTTGTTTTTAAGAAGAGGTCAGAATATAGAAACATAATGGGCAAATCAGTTTACTAACTGCCCTCTTCTTCACTGATTAGTACAAATTATTCCCAGCTTGTTGGAATGCAATTTGCATTTGAAAACGCCCATAATAAATTGGTATAACGAGGCCTAACAATTTCTGTTTAAGGGAGTTCTATTTACTCTAGTTTATGCATACTCTCGGAGTTGCATACAATGTTTCTGCAACTCCTTTCTGCAAGGCTCGCTGAAATTTCCTGCATTTTACATCTTCACTGGATATATTGATCTAGAAACACTTAAACCCTGTCAACTCAAAATAAACAGCAAACTCAGAATGATTCTGTGTACTCCCGTTTTAATTTTAACACTGTTTCAGGGTTGACCAAATTAAATTGTTTTATGTGTGCACTTCTCATTTTGTCTGTTTTTTCACTTTGTTTTCCTTGAGAAGAAGTACTAGATTTTGGATGGAAAAGAACCTTCTTGTTTATTTCATTACAAGTGTTAGTGTATGGCATACCTCAGGTTTTGGAGGGGAAGGTGGGGGGGGCAGGTGGAGAGGAACACTTCCAGGAGGTTAGATACTCATCCTTTATAGATGGCTCAGATTCCTACTGTGTCAGTTTTCTGGTGTTTGATAAGGCACACAAAGCAGTTGTGGGAGAAGGCATATCACTTGTATCCATGGTAACTCGAAAGATACTTTGGAGCTCAAAGGGATAGAATAAGCCAGAGTAATAGGTCTCATTAGAAGGGCAAAATACATAAAAGGTTCAGGCATATGCTTTTAATTAGTTGCCAAAAATAGCTAGAATCAGAGCCGATGCAATGAAACAATAATTCTTAGTGTTAGAAATGGGCAACATTTGAAATCTAAAGATGTGCTCAACTGAAAGGCTTTTATCTTACCATCTTATGGGTATTCGGTCAATGAATACTGATAGATTTGCTGTGGTTTCTTAATCATGCTTAGGACATGAGAGCGCACACTGATAAAAGCTAGTGCAAGTCTTGTATGACTACAAGTTTCTGAAGTTCCATAGTGGTGTTAATTCTCATGGCTGTGATGCAGCTTCTTATGAATAGCATGTGCAAAGCATTCTCTTACATTTCAGAAGTGCATTGCTGGAAAAATAATGAGTGCTTCTACGTAGGGATAACTAAAAAACTTATTGAGAATGCAGATTAGTTTTAGATCAAAGATACAGTATTTTTTAGAGTAAGTAACTTTTTGCTTACCTTCCTATTTTAAAATTAATGGGAGAGAGTGTGAAAATGTAATATGAAACTTGAATGGATGGATGAGAATTGAATCCTAGAGAACAAAAAAATAGAACAATGTATGAAGTACAAGGTACAGCAAATTTGAATAACCATTTTAGTAGAAATATTTTAATACAGTGAAGAATTTTGAAGTTTTCTATTTGAACAGCAGTGTTTGTGAGGAATCCATCTTGTATTGCAATGGAATTCTCCACATTATTTCTTCTGTTGCTATAGAAACTAATTCTGGTGCAGCTGTGATCGCTTATCAAAATTCTAATGTTTCAATACCCATTTCTTATTTTGAGTTATTTAAATAGCCTTGTCTTAGTTTGAATCAAACTGCAGATTTCATCAATGCTGAATTGTTGACTGGTCAAAATGTTAATGCAAAGTGATAGCAAACGCTGGTTGGTTTTTTTTCTTTCTGCCATCTAAGCTATCATACTTTAAGTTTGAATAACAAGCAAATTAAGACTTTTTCACTTGATAAATTATGAAGGTCAATATTTGCTGTCTAACATGAGCATTTTGTAATGGATATTCCTTCCACAGTGTATTCTTAATTATGTTTAATATTTCATAAACCTTAAAGTGTTCCTGTTAGTGATAACATAGCCATGGGGTATGTGTATATGTATGTTTACTTATATGTCTGTCTGTATGTGTGAACTGTTGTTAGGATGTTTTTAACTTATAAGTCTGTATCTTGGCATGTTCATCTTACCGAATTAAAAATTTCAGTGATACTACATTGTCTAAAACTAGTCAGCCACAAAGTCTGCTGCAGCAGAACATCACCAGTTAACAAAGTATTCAAAATATATTTTGCTCCTTGTATTATTTGTTTCATTGGGGTTGGGTTTGGGGTTAGTTTTTTATGGTGGTGGATTTGGGGTGGTTTTTTGTTGTCTTTTTTTAGTTTGTTTTTAATAATGCAAGTATTGTGCTGGTAGGTATATGTGTTTAATGCAGGATGCAGCAATGTAACTAGCATATGCAGAGGAGCTATACTTGCCTGTGAATTGTTAAACTGCTGTATTATAGAAGGTTTGCAGATATTTGTGATACCTGTATTTGAGATTATCCCTATCCTTGATAATTACAGTTTTTCAATACATATTGTAGAATCAGCGAATAACCAGTTGAAAAGGACCTGTGGAGGTCATCTGGTGTGATCTCCCGATTGAAGGAGAACTAACTTCAAAGTTAGACCAGGTTGTTTAGGGTCCTAGCCGGGAGAGCTTTTAAAATCTTCAAGGCTGTCAATTACACAGCCTCTCTTGGTAACCTCTTCTAGTCTGTAGCTGCTCTGATTTCAAAGTTTTTTCCTTATATTTAATCAGAATTTGCTTTATTGCAACATGCGTACGTACCAGTTATATATCGGTTTTATATATAGCTTAATGAAGTATTTTTTTAAGGAAGTATTTTTTTAATGAAGTAGTTTAAACTCTTAATGTTGAGATTTGAAAAAAATCAGCATTCTCCTCATGAGCCATGTTAAACATCATTCTGCTGAGTATGTTTTCAATTGTAATGTTAAGATCTAAAAACTTTGCTGACACCAAGTTCTGAGAAAGGGTGGGATGGTAATAGGTCTGGAGACATACAGTGTGTGCTTTCTAATGTTGTGGTGAAGCTACTGAAATGTTCCAGTAGTACTTTTCAAGATAAGCACTGACTTTCTAATGAGTGTACTCTAATTTCATGTAGAGTGAAATAAATCATTTTCAATTTTGAAATTATCATACAAACATTTTGCAGCTGTAACTGTCAGACTTTGATTACTAATTAACTGCTGTGCACCACCTTTAAGTCTCGTATTCAACAACCAGCATCAAACAGTAATTTCAAATTAGATATATAAGTTTTGGCTAGTATAAGAAAGGTCCATGAGAAAGAAATTTTGATGGATGCGCATGTTTTTACTCTGTCACAACAGCTAGTAAGTTTAATATTGTAGGTATAACACCACGTTCATGATGACATGATTTTACAGTTAGTATTTTGGGAAGTTAAATGGATGGAGAATGATATGCTGCACTCTGATCCTTGATTATTCAGCACTGTTGGTTTTTTGGGTGGATGATGTGGAAGACCAGTTCCTCTCCTACTGTTTGTTGAGGGCTGAAGCCCGTTCTGTAGACCTTATGAGCCCTCTGTATGTAATATGCAACTTGGCCACCGTTCTCTCATCCTCATAAGCTCTTGCATAGTTCTTACGACTGGTGCTATGGCTGAATGAAAATGCCTTCGCTGGCCAGACTCATATTCATCTAGTCCTGTCAAAATGCAGAAAATTACCTGGTTTGTGAATTATATCACAACTATGGAAACATAGCAGCAACTACATCATATATTACATATAAGCCTAGTAAAGCAGCTCGCTTGTGGCAGTGGGAGGTCTTAGAAGTGCTGTAGAGAAATGCAAGAAATTTGGTTTTGAGTAATTGTGTTTCTTTATGCCTGGAGAAACTTGTTTGAGGTGTTGCTGGAGTGAGTGCAACAGACTGACATGCTCCCTGTTGCTTAATCCGTGCCTTTTCTTTTGAATCATTAGACCTCTTATGAGGTATGTGAAGGAAAGATACCTTGGTTTTGAAGCATATTCATTTCCTCTGATTACACGGTGTCTATTTTGCCTTTCTTTTCCCGGACAGTTGGCCCCAAAAGTGGTACTAGTGTCATTATTCCTGAGCATACTTTCTACAGACAGTAATACCTAAAAGGTTTTAGAGGAGTTCTTGAGCATATATAAAGAATTTTCTTGTATCGTTGACCTATTAGGTACTCCTGCAAACTGAGATAATCCTTGATTTTTCTGGGTTCTAGCTGATGTTTATTTGGTAAAGTTATGATAGCTGTTTCAAAAGAAAAATCCCCCTGAATTTTCTAGAATCCTTTTTACAGGAATACTCTAATATACGGCTGGAAATACAGTCCATTTTACTAAAGCAAATCACTGAGCCAATGTGTCAAGGAAAGAAGTGGGAAAAGTCCCTGAACAGATACGAGAAATCAAGATCCTTTGGAATCTCAGGTTGTGAATAAATAATTATCACCGTCTCTCCACTCAAATGGAAAAATAATAATAAATCTAAAATAGGAATATAAAGATAAATGCTTATTCTGGGAAACATCTTGCCTCTCCTGGAATGTAACTAGCTGTGTTCTGTAGGTTGTGCAGATTTTCACCTACAAATATGGATATTCCCACCCATCAGACATCACTGATTTCTCTTTTATCTCTTTGCTCTGTTGACACTGCTTTTTTCTCAGATCTGAACCACTTTTTTGCATGTCATGTGTTGTTTTATTTTCCCTGTTCTTTCACCTTTCTTCTTCTGTCGTTACTTCTCTCCCTTTACTTCTTTCCTTTGTTATTTACCAGCGACCTATCACTTTTTTCTGAATCACTGCACCTACTTTCCCCTTTTGCCCCCCCCCTTTTTTTTTCTTCTTCTTCCCTTTACTTTTTTTCTCAACCCTAATATTGTATGTTTTGTTTTCTCTTCCTTCTCTTCCACTGCAGAGCTGAGGATAATGGAAAATTCTGTGGGGGTATATATTTTAAGAAGCTAGTGGCTTGGAGGTTTCCGTGTTGGTGGTGGTACACAATTCAGGTGAATTTAAGGTTAATAATAATTCAGAAGGCTTGAAGTAAAAATAAAACCTGGAAGAAACGGCTAGGGTCCCAGTCTTAAAAGATGTGGTTTGTTCCACGCTTCATTGGAAGCTTTCTGTGATTATGAGCACTTCTGAGCTAGATTCACAGCAGTCTGTATTACTTCTTATTTAAACCTGTACTTTAGTTCTCCATCTGCAAAATGCCAAACACATTAACTTCTACTATTATACTAGTACTATTATTCACCATAATACATATTCCACTTGTATATGTATCTTAACAGTTATGAGATACCCAAATTGGGATCATATAGATATCTTAAGTAGACGGGCAGAAAATTTAACTCACGCCCCACTGAAATGGTTCATGCAGAATCATTGTAGTGCTGCTGTGTTAGTGACTCACTCCAACAGAGTATCCTTTGCACTCAAAATTGCTATGAAGATAAAGCAAAGAAATCAAGCAAGCTTCGTGTTCCTATTCTGGAAGCCGTTCTTGATGGAAAATATCTTTCCTGGTTCACTTTCACTAGTTAGGGCAAGAGAGTGCTGAAATACTAGGGACCTTTACACAATTTCTTGAAAAAAAATTGCAAAATGCAGCTACCAAGATGACACTGTTTTTAAGAAACCATGAAGTTACTGCATTTTAAGCTGCAAAAAGAATTCTCGCTAAAGGAAGTAGTTATATCTTACTTAAAATAAGAAGGTGGAAGAAAGAATGATGGGATTCTGATATTTAAGGAACTCATTGAAGTGCAGTATATACTACTAAATGGATCTTCTTCATATCATCAGACGAATAATTATTGAGATCTTAGGGTTTCTGTGTAACTTGAAGAACTTGGTATTTTTTTCAAATAAAAAATGAACGCACCTGAAATGCGCTGCAAAAATATTAAAATGTTCAAGAAAATGATACACACACACATCAATTTTGCTTTCTAATCATGCTTTCTTTCCTCATTTGAGACTAAATAGAATGAGAGCAGGAACATTACAAGAATATTAGCTGTGTGTTACAATACTTTACTGGGAATTGATTTTAGACCTCTTTGGGATCTTTTTCACCTTTTCAGCACTTTATCCTGCTGCTCAACTCCTATGCTTAATACTGCAGGTGTAGTAGTATTAAACCGGATTGGAATTTGAGCTATAATTTCAAGTGAAAATTCTACTCAGAGTATAGCAATGACAGGAAAAATATTTTCTAAGCCCACATCCAGCTGCTACAGTCCAGAGGTATGAGGGGGTGCTAGTATGCACACACTGGTCAGAAATGGGGATTCTCAGGGGTCTGAGGTGATTTAAAGTGGGTGGAGTTTTCAAAGCGTTTAGCTGTTAAAATCTGAATTTCTGTTAAGCATCTGTAAATGCTGGTAAGAGCCAAATTTCCATGAATTTTCACAGAGATGATAAAAGATACTTCCTTGTCACCAAGACACTCCTAAGATTTCAAATCCAATTGTCAATCACCTTCAGCAAGCAGGACTTCTAGTGTATTTTAAAAGAGGCGGGGGGGAGGGAAAGCAAGATTCTATGAATTTTTAATTTATTATCATTTTGGAAGTGGTATTTTTATAACAATTTTGATAACTGGGAAAAAATGAACGATGAACAGAGGTGCAAAGGAATGCCTGTTCATTTATGAAGTTAGCCAACATAATGATCTGAAAAGTAGTGTAAAAGAAAGTTGGCTGCTTATAAAAACAGTAAAAGTGAAAACAGTGTCTAAATGGAAGTGAAAATAAGATTTTCTGCCTGTGAGGTTGAATGAACATACTTAGTAGAAATGCTTCACCTAAGGAAATATAATTGTGGAAAGGAAGAGAAACAATTTTGCTATTTCTCTTCTTAAAGATCAATGCTTTCAAAAAGCTTTAGAGCTGGATGTAGTCTTGGAAAAGAGTTTTTGAAGTCTCCTTTTAAAAGAAAAAAAAGTTCTGGAAAGCTTGATTTATTGATATTTCCATCAATAAGAGATTAAAATATGGAACCAATAAGTTTAAGCAATATTTAGATGTATTTTGGATGGCTGGAAAGTATAAATACAGAACCAGGTAGCAGAACTCCTTCCTATTCAAATTAATAGAAATACTGTATAAGGAATTAGGGAATGATACTTAAATTGAAAGAAAATGAATTCAAGAGACGCTAATGTATAGTTTTCATTGAAAGACGACCAAAATATTTCAGAAGGAAACAAAAGAATGTCTTTGATAGTTAGTTCACTATAATGCTTTAATAATGTATTTGTAGTTTAAATGTTCTAATTTGGGCTGATTTTGGAAAGAGAAAGTTTGGAATTTTTCAGCAGTGCAGTGTTTTTCCATATTGCTTTTGTGCCANCTTTCCTGCTTCTCACACTGCCCCACCAGCGAGGGGGCAGAGGGTGCAGGAGAAGCTGGGAGGGGACACGGCTGGGACAGCTGATGCCAACTAACCACGTGGATATTCCGTACTGTATGACTCCATGCTCAGTGTATACAGCTGGGGGGACATTCGGAGTGATGGCGTTTGTCTTCCCAAGTAACCGTCACGCGTGATGGAGCTCTGCTTTCCTGGGGATGGCTGAACACCTGCCTGCGGGTGAACACCTGTGGGAAGTGGTGAATGAATTCCTTGTTCTGCTTTGCTTGCGTGTGTGGCTTTTGCTTTCCCTGCTAAACTGTCTTTATCTGAGTCCACGAGTTTTTTCTTGCTTTTGCCCTTCCGATTCTCTCTCCCGTCGCACTGTGCAGGGATTGAGCGAGCGGCTGTGTGGGGCTTAGCTGCTGGCTGGGGTTAAACCATGACAGTCCTGTAAAACAGAACTTGTAAGTTGTTACGAATCAGAAGTGCTCTAATAAGTGCAGAAAAGATCAAATTTGTTTTGTCAGAAAACAAAACCAAGCTGTCGTTCTGCAGGCTCATGATGTAAACAGGTGACTAAAAGAAAAAAAAATACTGTGCGAGTATCAGTAACTTTAATTGGTCTTAGACCTTTCCTGAGGAAGAAAATTGAAGCTTTAAGGACTAGGCATAAAGATAATTCAGTAACTTTCTAATTATTAGGATGCAAAGAAAATTATTTTTTACTGAAAAAAAAACCCCCAACAACGAAACAGATAATTACTACTTTTCTTGTTTATTGGTGAATTGCTTATTGTAGGAGATCTACTGTGAATAAAAGTAAATGTGACAAATGCAAAAAGAAAGCTGATAAAAAGATTTTATTTTTCTGTTGTGCATAATCACCCCATACCACTCCTGTATTCCCCTTTTTTTTATTAAGCAGACTTGTACCACAATTCTTTTGGGGAAAAAAATAGAATAATGCCAAGGTAATTTGTTTTATTGTGAAATAATACATTTTTTTCCTCACAAAGATGCGTGTAAGCTTTTCATCTTAAAGGAAGGAGAGCCCTGAGGTTTCATTCAATTTTTAATGTTTATATTTTCTACTTCTCTTAATGTGGGTTAATTCAGTCAGTGTAATATTTTTGGATGGTGGAAAGGTTCAAACATGAAAATTCCATTTGGACTGTCTATGCTGCATATCAGAAATCTCAAAGGGTATTTAATCATTCAGAATAAGAAAGGTTTCTTTAATTTTTAAACATGTATTGCATTTTATGTTTTATTTAAATTGTCTTAACATTTACATAGAACCCCTTGAAGGCTTGAAAACTTGAAATTTATGTTAGATTAAAAAAATAAATAATTATTAAGCATAGCGTATGTGGAGATATATTAGAGGAAGAAAGGGTACTGTTGGAGTATGAAGATAGTCTGATAACTACAAAATATGACTTGGAAAAATTATTAATTTATATAGTGATTATTTGTTTTAAAAGAACTGGAAACCAGATTCCCGAAGAAGTTTTGTGGTAATACTACCTCCCACAATAGTATGAATATTTAAAGAAGTAAGATATATGAGAAACTCCAAGTTGCAGAAGTGTGGTTAATTACACTGCTTATGAAACAGGGGAATTAAACCCACAAGGATAGTTTCTTTTCCCATATGTTAAGATATGGATATTCTTGGAATTACTCAGGAAATATGGGCTAAGAAAGCTAGGTTTGTGCTGCTGCTGACAGCCTTTGGGAAAATTAATTAAGCCAGCAAAGTCTAAGCATTGTAAACATGGAAAGGAACATCACCAGCTTCATGGTGAAATGTTGTACAGCCTAGCATGGTCCACTAGGGACCAGGACAGAGAGGAGAAATGAGGAGCATTGGGAGTAAAGTTCAAATAGTAACTGAAAACCCAAAGAAAAAGCATTTTTTACAGTAAGCTCATGTATCTTTAAACTGTGATTCCACTCGGAAAAATGACTGAAAAAGTTTGTGTATTTTCTCATGGTTACCAGTTGTATGTTCCAGGAATACTCATTTTGGCCGTGATTCTACTGACAGTCCCTTTGTTTGATGAGTTTCATAGCAAGAATAGGTACTGTCACCCCTTGGCTTTCGGTCAGTCCCCTGTACAGGGATTTAGGAAAACAGATTAACCTTCATTTTTGAACAAACAGTGCTAAAAAGAAGGTATTTATTTACTTCTGACTTAAATGTGCTAATGACAGTTTACCTGCTGTAATTTCTGAGCCTACCACCAAAATGCTAATCTGTTTGTGTTTGTCAGGTATTTCACTTCTAGTTCTGGTTTCTTCAGCTGATGAGTAAGGACTTACTCAAATCTGCCTATTGACAGCAATACACTGTATTCTCAGTTTAGAGTTTACTAAATATTTGTTACCGAACAACTTAGTTTCAGTCATGTTATGAGACTGCAAAGTTATTTCACATACTTTTGGTGGATATCTAGATGCGGGATCTTCATGCTGTTCATTTTCTTTTGGTCTTTCCTCTGCTGTGGCATTTTCTGGCTGGTAGGAACCTCAGGCTAAACCTGATTTGGTTTCTCTATGATTGTTCCTTTCTTCCAGGTTTGGGATATATATTGGCTTTTTTTTACCCGGTCTGGTCCAAAATGGTATGGTAATTTAATATGATTAATGTCATTGGGGGAATTGACAAAATTTATTTTCTATCTGATTTGAGAGCAGAAAGTTTCTTGGGAAGCTTGCATAGAAATGATGCAACGATTAATTTTAGACTTTCACTGTAACCATTTACTTGGTAAGAGTAACTCTTTAGCAGATGTTATTAGCAATGTTCAATGGTCTTTGGAGGGTATTCTTTGGCTTTTCCACAGTATACGAGTATGCACATATGTAACTGTGTGTAAGTTTACACCTTAAATGAAGGGTTCAAATTATGTTACAGACAATGGTTCTATATATAAATATACAACACTTCAGAACATGCTTTCCTTACAGCTCCAAATGTTTTCCTCCAGTACAGCGATAGACCAGCATAACGTTGCCAACGGATTGATACTCCTATGTAATTTTTAAGGAGAATACCCAGTATCAGATATTTGGTGTTGCGTTATTCTGTCTGTGGCATCATTTGTCTTTGATATTGTCAGACATTAGAATGTCTTCATGTAATTCAAATTTGCAGTATTTTCAGAGACCCATAACATGAAATGATTGTTTTATTGCATCATTTACTGTGAGGAGGAGGAAATTAATTTAAAATGACACATCTTCACTTTAAAAATTCATTTG
Source organism: Steatornis caripensis (assembly GCA_013398225.1). Taxonomy (NCBI): domain Eukaryota; kingdom Metazoa; phylum Chordata; class Aves; order Caprimulgiformes; family Steatornithidae; genus Steatornis; species Steatornis caripensis. The sequence goes on along the minus strand of VZSC01013678.1, from coordinate 88,401 downwards.
AAAACTTTGATATCTCTTCACGTAGAGAAACCTTTTGCTCAAAAACAGTTTATGCCTGTTTAGGCAGAGATGTCCTTAGTACCTTCACAGGGTGGACGCCATAAAAAGAAACGAGTGCTCGTAGTGGGGGACT
>VZSC01013678.1:31617-83522 GCA_013398225.1 Steatornis caripensis | reverse complement strand
GAGGTTGTGGAGTCTCCTTCTCTGGAGATATTCAAAACCCGCCTGGATGCATTCCTGTGCAACCTGCTCTAGGCTAACCTGCTTTAGCAGGGGGGTTGGACTAGATGATCTCTAGAGGTCCCTTCCAACCCCTACCATTCTATGATTCTATGATTTGTCCATGCAGTAGACATGCTCCATGATGAGCTGTCCTGTCCCTGTCCTTCAGTTACCCAGCTTTGGTGGTCTGCAGTGCATGTTGGCTCCCTTCTAGCCAGCATGTCTGGGTTTGCTTCCCATGGGTGGTGTGCACCAAAACCACAGTGGTTTGGGCTTACATCAAGTCCCAGAAGCTGTGAAATGTTCCTGCATGCCAGAGTTAGTTAGATACAGCCCAGACTTCCAAAAGAAAGGAGAACAAAAGGGAGCCTGTCACGAAGAGTGTTTGTTTCCCAAGAGCCACGTTACTGTGTTCTCAGCATTGTTCCATAAAGGGTAACTCTTACACATACTCTGTTTATGTGATATGTTGAACAACTGGTAATTACCTCTGAAGCAGTTAAAAGGTTGATGTACTTGCTGAGAATTTAGGACACGGGCAGGGCAGTCCTATGTACAAAAATCTGGTGATGAAACTAAAATGTACCGCCTTTGTCATCTTGGGAAAGATTGTTTTCTTTCTTAGATGAATCTGAAATCAAAGCTTATATTGTTCTAGTGTTAATACTTCCATTAACTTCCTTGTTTGGTCGGTTTTTCTGTGAGTGAATGTGGTATGTCTGACACCAGAAAACACTGTTGCTTTGAAATTTTTCTGTATAAATTAATTCTGCGTGGGAGGGCCATCAAAATCTTCATTAAAACCTCTATGGAAGATGTAAACAAGATGTGGTACAGGTTTTACCTACCCTTGGTATTCCTTTCATTTCAGCTACTGCACACCTTGCTGTCTTTTCCCAACTCCAGTCGACTGTGTAATGCTACATAGTAAAATATGAGATCAAAAATTGAAATGCAATTATTTTGAATTGGCTTTCTGTATTCATAGCCGTGCATCCTGGGTTTATTTTCTGAGGAGATGTGTAACCACGTTTCTGTCTAGCTAGTTAGTGTAAGTGAGAAGCAAAGATGGTCAACGTCAAGTATTAATCCCAAGCACAAGATTGTTCATGGTCCTCTTTCCACAGTCTTTAGTGACTGGACCTAGTGTCTAACTTCTGAGTATGTACCCCTTAGCTGTCCTTACCAAGCAGTAAAGAATCTGAGACGCTGCTTCCCTTGTTAAATTCACAGGTGATCAGAGTTCACTTGTGTGAAAAGGCTTGTGTCTGCCTTTATTAGTGCCTTATTTGTCTTCAGAGTTTCATTTAATATCTCCCTGGGTGAGCAACAGCATGGGAAGTAATCAGAAGTTTGATATCAAGGCTTTAGGGAGTGCATTTTGTTTCCTTAATTGGTCTACATTCCACCTGCACAGAATCTGACTTAAGGTGTCCAAAGGTTTTTGCAAGGTAAGCATCCCTGAAATTCAAGCCTCAAATTTTTGTCATGTCATATTTGTGCTATTTATTTATATATGGTTTACACAGTCCATTGTGACTATATATTTAATACTTTGCTTTTTCCTACATCTCTTTCATCTGAGACATCATTTGTTTCCATTTTTAAACAAATATTTGTCAGTACTATTTGTTTTCTAATTTAAAATATAAAGTTAAAAAAAGGCATTTAGTGATTTTAAATACTATGTCCAGATATTTGGACTTACTGTTTTCCACGGAACTGTTCAGCAGTAAATGATCAGAAAGTAAGTAAAGAATTTTCACTTACTCTTAGCGAACTGCATTCAGAGGATGAGAAGAACACCTCCACTAGATGAACTGCAGCCGCCTCCATACCAGGATGATAGTGGTTCTCCTCATCTTTCCTGTACGCCTTCTGAAGTCGGAGACAGTAAATGTGAATTCTCCCAGTGTAGCAACAGTCCAAGATGTTCGTATAAGTGCCCAAGTGAGGGAAGCACGGGACACGAAATAGAAAGCTTTCATAACAAAGGATACGAAGAGGATGTACCAAGTGATAGCACAGCTGTCCTTAGTCCAGAGGTAAACAATAACAGTTGAGTGTTCTGAAGTGTTCTGCAGTGCAACCTTTTAAGAGATTTTTTTTCTAAAGATCAATGTACAGATATATGAACACTAATGTTGCAACTCATTTATTAAAACAAAAATTAGTTTGTCAGAAAACATTTCAATAGGATTTCAGATTGTTCTTTATAGTTATGGCATCTTAGCTTTCAAACAAGCTACCAGTGAGAGTGAATTTTTTTTAAAACAAGTCAGAAAACTTCATTGCATTATAAGGACTGCATTCAAAATCCTTTTTCTTCCATATAATTTTTTTAACAACTCAAAAAAAAAATCTGATGACACTTTTCAAACCAAACGCCACATAATGTAAAAATTCTTTTATGAAAAAAAAAATTATTACAAAGAACTTTTAAAATTGTTGATGGTAGTATAGAGATTTGGTCCATTTAATTTTCCTTTTTTTTCTGTTATAAACTGTAATGATATATATTTATTTTACTATGAAGAAATCGTAATTTCTGACTTGTATTTCTTTGAAGTGTCTTTAACAACCAGTTACTGCACATGACATCTATGGATAAGTCTACATTAGTGATGTCTTGTGCAGAAGAGGCTCTTTTTGGTCCAAATTTGTCTTTTGTCTCTACCTGAAGTTTTGAAGTGCATATTAGGGCTCAGGCCTGATGTGCTAACTGCTGTTTGTCTTAGTAAACCTCTTGGTAAGTTGGTGTTGCATACCTGGGGTGTTGGTGCAACATCTGGAAGCCCCACCTGCTATATCAATGCAAGGTCCTCCAGTAGCTAACTGTTGGCATGTACCTGATGATCAGCTAGGACCATTATCTGTATGAACTTCATTACTGGTAAAGACATAGTGTGTACATATGGTCCTCAAACCCTAACAGATGGTGGCAAATCTAATCCTAGTTCTTCCTGCTTTCTGTCACACCAGTCATTAATGTAAGCATATCCAATAAGAAGTGAGAATACTGCCAACCTTTTTTACAGCCACTCAACAACTTGAAGAATTAAGCTTTCAGAGGAATGAATTCCCGTAGCTATGTAGCAACCAGTTTAACATAAAAACATAACATTTTTTAATCCGAAGGCTTTATTGTGGCATCTATTCGTTTACATGAACAAGCATATCTTTGATAATATGAAAATACACAGGAAATACACTTGTTTTACCTATTTGGAATAACTTATTATATGAACAGTAAGTTGACCTATACTTGTAAAGATTTTGTTTCAATACAACTTATCAAAATAGCTGTTTTAAAAATATAGAGGATCAATATTTTGTTCAAAATTTGAAGTGACAATAAACAATTTTAAAATTAAGTTTAAAATACAATTTTAGAACTGGTACCGTTTACAGAAAGTTCAGAAAGTGTGTTCAAAGCAGACACATCTTACACAGTTCTGGTACAATCACATTAATAAAGCTGTGGTAATTTTTGGCACATTTATAGAACCCTTGTGGACTGCAGCAAGAGCTGCGTGTGCAAGTAGGTGTTGTAATTCCTGCATTCTTTGCTGGCGTCTCACTGTGCTCTCAATCATTAGCCAGCTCTTAAAGCACTATAATACGTTAGCTTAAAAATGGGTGTACGCTCCCACTGAAATAAGGGAGCTCTATCCTGTAACAAATGTGTATGTATTTTAACATGTGGGGCACAGAACAAGAGCCTAATTTAATCTGAGTTCTGTCTGATTGGCTCCTGGCTTTTGGCAGTATTGGCCAGGTAAAGTCTTTTGATTTCTTCCTGGCTTCTAGTCAGCCATCTCCTCAGGCTTTCAGTGTTTCATTACCTTGTTTATGAAATGAACAAAAAGATCATAGACACTTCATATTCTTACAGAAAGCCATATATTTCCACGCAAGATTTAATAATAGAATACAATAAATAAATAAATAAATAGCTGCTTTTTCTTCTTCTTCCTCAGGATATGTCAGCTCGAGGATCATCTTCACAGCTTCCTAAACCTTTTGATCCTGAGCCAGTAGCTAAATACGGCACACTGGATGTGACTTTTGACTATGACTCACAGGAACAGAAGCTTTTGGTGACAGTGACAGCTGTCACAGACATTCCCACATACAGCAGGACAGGTGGAAGCTCGTGGCAAGTACACCTAGTTCTTCTCCCTATAAAGAAGCAGAGAGCAAAAACCAGTATCCAGCGGGGACCGTGCCCTGTCTTCACAGAGACATTCAAATTTAATCACGTTGAGTCTGAGATGATTGGGAATTATGCAGTTCGCTTTAGACTGTACAGCGTACGTCGCGTGAAAAAAGAGAGGATTGTGGGAGAAAAGATTTTTTACTTAACAAAATTGAATCTTCAAGGGAAGATGTCAGTGCCAGTGATACTGGAACCTTCTTACAGTCTGTCTGTGAGTATTGAATGAGGCAGAGTAAGAATACAGTGATATGCAGTGTCCTGAATTTTGTAAGAATAGTGTGTATCTTTATAGAGCCATCACGTCCACTTGACTTTTTTCAACAGTCACTGCACAGTATTAACACAATGATAATTTCCTTATAGCTTCCGTAAGTACATTCACTTTCCACCTGCAAAAGCTGCCTACATTTTTCCTTTTAATTACTTAGAAATTTCTAGTCTATAAATAGGGATATAGTGGTGAACATATGTATATATGCAAATATATATACACACACGTATTTAATAGTGTAATCTTTACTCTGCTACCCACAGCATTTCAATAGAAAAAAAAAGCTATACTAGTGAGTGTCCTCCACTATTAAATCTTGGTTAGAATACGTATTTTCCTTTCAAGAAATAAAGATAGAAAAGACCAATTTTGAGAGCACAAAGACATTTTTAATAACTTCAGATTAGAACCTTGTAAATAATTGATTTCTGGTTCAGTCTGAAGTGAAAAATAGTGTGAAAAACAGTTCAAACTGAAAACAATTTTTGTTTGCTGAAAAAAAAAAACCTCCCTGTCTGACAAACACAAATTTTGTCCCCCCAAATACTTTAATAAAGCAACAGTAATTAAGGGTAAACATGGGTATCACTATCAAAAACTACAGGAGATCACTGTACTGGCAGTGATCAACATCTCCTTTTTATTTTCTGTAAGTATTTTAAGTATGCTTCTGTCCAGAAAGAGAATGTTTGTGATGATGTTGTTACAGCTTTCTAGACTAGGAGTGCTTGAATGTTTGTTGCTTAAGAGCTGCATGTGTGCTAAATAACGGACATTTGGGGAAAGATAAGGTGATTTAGCAGGGACATCTTTATTGGGACATTGTGTGTGTTTTGTGGGTTTTTTTTAAACTGTCAATAAAAGAAAAAGAGGAGGAGAAAGGAAAGAAAATATTTTTTCAGGTGAAACAATGCAGTTAATTTGTTCTGCATTTTCAAAAAAAGTTTAGGTCGCTTGAAATCGCATGTCTGTTGAACAGGAGCGTTATTAAAAGACACTCAAAATAAATGCCATCGTATTTAATGACTAAAAATGTATTAATTAGAATTAGTAAAAGCTGAGACTAAAACTTGGGTCACATGGAGGATCAACTGGCAATAGAACATCTTTTTTATGATTCCTTAAGAAGTACAAACCAGTTTATTCCATGGATGAAGTGGTTGACTTACCTAGTGTGAACTTTCTTAATGCAGAGTTTGCTAGTTTCACAGCTAGTAAAAAGGCACTCTGTGAAACAAAACATTGAGTATTTTAAAGGTACTTGCTAAATTTGCGTGTGTTCTGAATAAGTTCTGGTATAAAGTTTCCCAAAGTCAGTGAAAAAGGCCAATGAATGGGCCAGGCTTTTGATTGATTGGTATATCCCATATGTGCATTGGTTATTCTTCTCTATTATTTTCTTGAGCTTCTGTGGCAGGGAGAATAAAAACAAATTCCAGAAGGCATCAAAGACAAGACTATTGTTAGTTATTTTCTGTGATGGTAACGGATGCCATATCTGCATTTCTCTTTCCTCCTTATTTTGGGGGGAAGGAACAAGAATAAGGAATATTGGTAGGAAGTGAAAGTATCTTCCAAAGTTTGTTGCTGTAGTGGGGTTTAGGTAGATTTATCTTATCCCTACCTGTTGCTGGAAAGGAACCTTCATAGTCTTTAAAGCTTGAATGAGGATCCATGGTTTTTTGGAACTATGCAAATCAGTTTTAAAACCTTTGGAAATTCATTCACATCTGAGTTTATAGGTATTTTTTAATTGTTATTTATAGCCTATATAATTTCAGTGAGCAGATTTATTACAGAATTTAATGTATAGTTTTTTTGCAAGAGTGTTAAAATTTATTTTGCTTACTGGAAGTGGGGGGGCATCCTGGGTTACTTGAGTTCAAGCCCTTGTTACTGCAAACAGGCAGGTCATCCTGATCAGAAATTGGTGAATTTTCATCTGAAAACATCAGGTTGTTTCATTTCCAACCTAAATTTCTTCATTGCCGATTTATAACTTTGTTCTTATGCCAGCATGATCCTTGAACTTAATTAGTTCTTACCCTTCTCAGGTGTTTGCCTCTGGGTCTATTTATACACATTGATCGTACTCCTTCTCAACTGTCCTTTGCTAGAATAAACCAACAACAATCTTTACATCCAACTAATCATAAATGCCAGGCAGGAGTTATTTAACAGGAGAAGGTAAGTGTTATTTCAGTTTGAAGAGATTCAGCTTTTCAGGGATATTTGTAATTACAAAATCCATGATGAGGTACATCATAAACTCTGAATTAAATTTGCCCTGGTTCCATTGAAGAGTGTTTTGTTGCTGTGAAGTGTTTATATTTGACAGCTTTTTAATGAAGATATTTCTTGGACACGTGACAGTTGCCCTATTTTTTTCTACTGCTTCTCATTATATGGATTTTATATGTTAAATATACCTTCTGTCATAGAAACATCCTAATCCATTGAAACATCTATGCTAATCCCTCCTGCAGAAACGTATTTTATTTGCTTCTGTCTTTGCCTGATATTATATTTATGTATTTTGTTAACTAATCTCTGCCTTCTGATTGTATAAGAATAGTTTATATCCTGTGAAGTTTAGTATTTTTTCTGGCATGCCTTAAAGCTATTCACAAGGGAATCTGGTTAAAGGTAGATCAGGAAGTTCAGTGCCTTTGAAGCATACTGGCATGCTCACATGAGTGGGCCTGCAACTCTCTAGTTATCCCTAAAATGTGGATAAGTATGTGTCATGGTGAGTACATGATATTAGAATGTTCCTTAAATAGATTTCAAAGCTATGCATGGCTTCAGATTTACAAATATATTCACAAATGATCTTCCTCACCCAAGTTTTCGCCTTGGTCCTCACCTTTCTACATTGCTGTGTTGGTAGGAAGCTTTTGGTTGGGATAGAGTTACTTTTGTTCCTAGTAGCTAGTATGGGGCTATGTTTTGGAATTGTGCTGGAAACAGTGTTGATAATGCAGGGATGTTTTCGTTACTGCTGAGCAGCGCTTACACAGAGCCAAGGCCTTTCCTGCTTCTCACACTGCCCCACCAGCGAGGGGGCAGAGGGTGCAGGAGAAGCTGGGAGGGGACACGGCTGGGACAGCTGATGCCAACTAACCACGTGGATATTCCGTACTGTATGACTCCATGCTCAGTGTATACAGCTGGGGGGACATTCGGAGTGATGGCGTTTGTCTTCCCAAGTAACCGTCACGCGTGATGGAGCTCTGCTTTCCTGGGGATGGCTGAACACCTGCCTGCGGGTGAACACCTGTGGGAAGTGGTGAATGAATTCCTTGTTCTGCTTTGCTTGCGTGTGTGGCTTTTGCTTTCCCTGTTAAACTGTCTTTATCTGAGTCCACAAGTTTTTTCTTGCTTTTGCCCTTCCGATTCTCTCTCCCGTCGCACTGTGCAGGGATTGAGTGAGCGGCTGCCTGGTGCTTACTTGCTGGCTGGGTTAAACCATGACAATTGCGTGTAATGTCTTGCATTACCAGGTATTATCCACAGTTCTATTGCTATTTGTCTTTAACAGTCCTGCATTGCTGCAGTTCTCCCACATAACAGGGAATTTCTCCTCATGCAGTATCCTCAACCCCTTATTTCTCAAACCAATGCTTCCAAGTTCAGTGCATATTTCAGCAAGGAAGAAGCAACAGAACCAATACGGGATAGCCAGAGTGTGGTTGTCACTGTGATCTGAGACTGTCCCTTTCAGATTTGATAGAAAGTGGCCATTGCATCAAAACCTAATAGCAGGGCTGTACATTGTGGTTTTGTCTGAGTATAGTTTGCTTAGGAAGACCTTTATTGATTATTTTAGAGAGAAATTTTCCTTTTAGTCTGCAATGGTAGACAAATTTTTGTTCACTCGCCTTTTAGAATTCATTGTGATGTTGTTTATTTTTCTTCAAGAAATCCCTATGAACCTGTTTTTAGTTGCTCTTCGTTCTTCTCAAGCCAATATATTTTCCTGACAGTGAACAACAGCCTCCAGTATAATGTGATTATAAAACCATATAAGCAGTTTATTGAGTGAAATCTGTTTGGAAAAGATTGAAAAAACAAGTGTAATCCTGTTCACCATCCCATAGGTTTCTTTTTGGTGTACAATAACAACAAACAATCATGGTTTAGATTTTTTTGATTGATTTTTGTAAGTGCGTTTTTGACGACCAAACTATGCCTCTTCCTGATAAGCAAATCTAGTAATCATTCATTATGTATTGTCAACAACAAGATGTTTGCTGTAGAGAATTAAATTTATTTTTCTTTCTTTCTATAACGTTCTCCATTTCTAACATACTGAACTCCCAGATGTGATTGCTATAACAAAGAATGGATGATGTAGACATTCATACCTGCTTAAGGGGTTATTTTGTGTGTCTTTACTGTAAATATCCAGTGTCCAAGAATTATTTTAATTATAATTTTTTTGAGTTAAGGCTTTTATGCATGCAGTGTATAAAAATGCTCGTTCCTGCACACGCTCGTGCATGCTCTCTCCACTTTGAGGACAATGGTTAATCGTCCAGTATATGTTGGTTTATGCATTGTGCTTCAGGCATTTGTTCTGTGTTGCCCTTTGTGTGGCCTATCTTCAGTATTCTTTCGACTGAATGTTTATCGGTTTATAAACTTAGGAAAAGAAAAGCTTTCAGAGTGGCATGTCTTTCTTGTGAATTCTTGGCCACTATAGAGTCAAGCTGTCAGGTTTTTTGCAAATCCAAATATTTTAGGCCTGTTGGTGACTACTACTGTGTTCTTATGGCATGATCAATTCAGAGTCATATTTGGAAGGCTAAATACTAACATTCATCTGTATGAACATATCTTTACTAAGTAGTAGCTACCAGTATGATACTTTAAAACAGCTAACAAAAAAATTACTAAGACATGTCTAGAGGGGGAAAAAAAGACTCAAAAGGTTTTGCTCACAGTACTTTCTTTAACTAGAATTCTACCTAAAAGGCTCAGTTCCTATGTGATTGTGCATAAATGCCTTCAGTTAGCTTGTAAAAATTATGTCCATCAAAGTAAGGGGCAATTATCTTTAAACACTGAGCACATTCTTATCTCAGGAATAGCTTGCTGAATTCATTTGAGCTAGTGGTGTAAAACATGGAAGATCAGAATTAGTCCTTTGACACAATAAGAAAGACGTCTCTTGTGATTTCTTTGAAGAAAATTATTAGGTGATTGGAAAATGGTGATTATGTTACTGGGGCTGCAGGAGAACTTGTCAGCAGTTGGCAAATGAAGTGGGCTCCCTGTGTTTGGCTGGTTCTGCAGGATTTCACGGCACTATTGGCAAGCAGCAGCTGTTGTCTTCTCAGTGTCATGGCTGCCTCAACTTGTGTGCCTTTGTGTGGTGTTCCCTGAGCACTGCTGCTGGCAGCTGAGAACATAAGTGCTAACCCATAGCACTCTCTGCTGAGGTCTTCATCAGCATATGGGGGCAGGAGAACCCAATGCCAACTGTGGCTACTGTGCTCTTAAGCCGATGGTATGTCTGCACAGTTCTGACAGATATAAGGACCTTCCACTAGATGACTTCGGTCATCACAGTTAAAAATTAATTGGCTTTCCAAATCAGTGCTATTTGCTCCCGATTTTTCCTTATGTAAATATGTCTAAGTGTTCATTGCAAATTTTGGCATGTAATTAGTGTATTCATCCAAGAAGCACTGTGCTAGGCATTGAGACTGTTTCAGTCCCATATAGAATAACCTTGATATTTTGTAGAAGACTTTTAGACAGTTTTCAAGATCTTTTTTTGTTTTTTACAGTCACAACTTGTCTCAGGTGACTGCAGCCATTCTATCATCTCAGGAGCAAAATGGTTGACCAGTTTCAACATACGCCACTTGTTTTTGATAATTGATTAATGTCGTGGAGGGTGATACGGTTATTTGTCACAGACTGAACAAGCCAGAAATGCTAGAATGTTTCCTCAACCTGTACAGAAATTCATATACAGTTATTTGAATTAATCCAGAGTAAGAGGCAATAGTCATTGCAAGTTGCTTTAAACTGTGTAACTAAATTCAGTACTTCAGCCTTTTCATGGGTTATTCACTCTCTCCACTGTGATCAAGAGAAGTTTCTTTGTCATCAGAATGCTCTGCCTTATAGCATCGTAGGCGTGGGCCATATTGCTGCTATTTGTCCATTGAAAATAAAGTCCAAGATCAGTTCAGGAAGCTTTCCACAAAGCAACAATTCAGGATTTGTCATTCTGCCATGTCTAGGCTAGCTAGGGTTGTGATTCCTGTTCTATCACTAATTTAAAGAGTATAAAGCTTTTCCAAATGAAACCCCCTAATTCTTCAGAAACAAGCTTCTGACTTCTTATGAGGTTCTGAGAGCTCTTAGTTGAGTCTTGTACATCCACCACATTTCTCAATTAATTGGAATTTCTAGCCTTTATTGCTGGGCTTTTTGTAAGTACAAGAACAATAATTTGATTCCAGTTATTGCTTACAGTCATGGATAATAGAGCTAAAAAAAATGCTATCAAAGTGGTACATACATACCATTTCTGGGTTATGCTGACAGTCAAAGCATTCTGAATGTAGATGCCGCTGCTGTGGCAGTTAACAAAGTCCACCTGGCCTTAAAGTTTTTAGAAGTTAAAAAAAAAAAAAAGCCAGCATAACACCAGGGCTTTCTTCAACACATCAGGAAAAACAGAACTTGAATTTAACATTAACTTTCAACTACCTTGCTGATAGCCAGATGGGAGGCAAGTTCCTGCTTTGGTAACTAGATCTCTTACCGTTATCATTTACTTACTGGGTGATTCTTCTTCTCTGCTTTGTAGTCTAACGCAAGTGTTCTTATTAGCATTCTTCATTTCAGACTTGAGGCTCTCCAGGTGATAACTTCTTTTGTATATTCAAGCAACCTGTATGTGGTATCAGATAAACATTTCTGTTCATAGAGTGCCTTTAGCAAGGAATCCTTTTAGTCTTAATGTGTTAGCCTCTTGTCAGGTTTGGCCGTCATACTGTCTGACTTTGAGCTGCATCTTTCACAGCTCCTGTCTTTCTCTTGGGCTTAATCAGCTGGCCCCAGGTGAAGCCAGCTTATCTCCTCCTCTTGCCCTGCTTTGTGGTGTGTAGGATAGCTCTAAGAACTGAAACAGATCCCTTCCAACTGCAAACACCTGGTCATCCTCTGATCGTGAGATTAAACATGACCTGGAAAAATCAAAAGGGATACCACTAGCAGATTAAATTAGAGCTGGATGAACTGTTAATCACAAGTAGTTTAACTGACAAATGTGTTAGAAACATACCTTTAATGTTGTGGATTTGTTCATTGTGAAAAGTAATTGCATGAATGTTTATGCAGTCAAATACTAGTCCATAGATTGACTACTCATAAATTGTGCTTACTGTTTGATCACTGAATCTTTTTCTCTTTTCCCAGTTTGAAAGAGTGTAATCAAGAGAGAAAAGAGAAAAATTGAAATTATTTGTCATTGATGTCCCCAATGCGCATAGAGATTAACTCCATCTGGACAGAGCATTGTCATTTAAAGAAGTCTATGGTCTTGGAAGCTGTACTTCAGTAACACCTCCATGGTCTTACAAGTTTGACAGGGAGTAAAGAGAGGGGGAGGCGTGGGTGAGTCTGAGTAGGAGCTGTTAGCGTAGCTTCCTCAGGAGTGCAGGTAAAACGTCTGCATTGTGTCATGTTCTTAACTAAATTGCCAGCACAAACATCCAACAGCTTTTAGTACTTGAGTGTTTCTTTAAGCCACATGTCTTATCTCACAAAACAGAATTCAATAATAAAAGGCCTCTTGCCTCTTTTCCTCCCCTTACCCATGGCTGTTTAAAAAGCTGGTAGAGTTTTGTAATGTAAAAACAGAGCACTTTTGTAAACGCTGTAAATTCCATTGTACATTCATTTCCAATTGCCTCCGCTGCTGCTCGGATTTGCTGTGCAAATTTCAGGCCCATTAAGTCTATGGAACAGCTGGGTGACCTTTCGTAATGTGGCAAGGAAGCCAAGGATGTAATTTAAACACAGACAAATAGAAGTTATAGAAAACTTAACGTGTTTCGTCTTCTGTAGAAAAGTAGTGTTCTGTTCTGCAGAGCTGATCATTTTTAACAACTTTTAGACACAAAGTACTAATAACAAATACCATGACATGAAAAGCAACACAGAAATCTCACTGTGAACTTGTTCAAAATCGTTCAGAAAAGTGGAATGTTGTTTTGCCGTTATTAAGAATACATACATTTTTGTTTTGTCATTTTTATTTTATGACTAAATTATGGTGTTCTAAAGTTTGAAAACAAGCTTTATTTTAATAAAACTGTATTCTTCTAATTAGAAAACCCACAAAGGCTTTAATTTTAATTAAAATTAATTAATTTAGAATTAAAACTGAAATCTGTGTAGTATTGTCATGTATCTAAGAAGGTTTTATAGCTCTGTACATTGTAGTATCTATGGTAAATTAAAGCTGTGCATAGAATTTTTAATATTTTAGTCCCTTGACTGTAGTGAATGAAGAATTATTATTTTTCGTTTGATCTCCATTTTCCAGTGTTTCATCTGTGAAAAAGCAATGCGTTTTGTAAAATTCTGCATCCAGAAGTTTTTTTTCTCTAGAGAGTAAAGAACAGGGTAGAGCAGAAGCTTTTGGTGAGAAATGCAAATTTTATTGCTTCAGATAATTTGATTTTCCAACTACATTAATAGTAGTTTAATAATCCAAAAAATTCCATATTTGATGTGAATGCCATCGATGTTGAATGTATTTATTTGCTAAAGATTTTGAAATTAGAATTTAAAGGAAATCCTGGTAACTTTTAAAGCGTACTATTCTACCTGAAAAAAAAATCTTTTTTTTTTCCCAAAATCAAGTTGCATAATGGAAATATTATTAGAATATTTGCTGTCTTTTTTACTTTTTTATTTGACTTAGATATTAATAATGAAAAGTGTTAAGTACATGAATAAAAATTCACATTATACTTAAATGAAATGTGCTTCAAGGAAGCTATTAAACAAAAAACCAAAATAATTACCTGTCATAAATAACAATGCTTTCCTAAACTTGAATCTTTGTGAGTAGCCTAAAACTGTATGATTCAGTCTTTGCAAGTTCAAGTTATTAGTTTAGAGCAAAATACTGATAACTATATGTTCTCTTCATTTTAGTATACAGGACAGCCAGCTGCAATAGGAATTGGAATTTCCTCCCTAACATGTTGTGAAGATAGGTAGCTTTGTACGACTTCAGAAGTGTTGGTTTTCTTTAAAAAAACCAAACAAAACCCAAAAGCAAACAACAAAACCCCCCCTAGAACATCCAGATTGATACCATTTAAAATCAGCTATTTTTTTAAATCTCCAAAGCCTCAAAGTGTACAGTATAGAAAGAAACCTTTTTTTAAAAAAGAATAAAAAACTCCCAACAACCTTTTTTGGACCTGCTCCTTCATTTAATTCTTATTTTGCAACATCTTTGCTAAATTTTATTATTAATGATCTTAATGAGAAGAATCTTACTATTTCAAACATCTAATACTGTTTTCAGCATCATGTAACATTTGAGTTCTACCTTTAGAAACAAAAGTTAGTATTTCCTGCAGGTATTAGTATACAGAAAGGGTATCAATTTTTTAGTTTAAGAAACTGTTTTGTTATGAGTATTGTATTTTTGAGGACTTCCTTTTTTCAAATATGTCAATCCTCACAGTTCTTCCATGAGTTAGGGGCAACAGAAGCTGAAGTGGTGAGGAACTGAGGCAAACACCTCTGCAAAAGCATCAAAGTGTCCAGTATGGCACGTAAGTGGGATTTAGATGCCAGAATTCAAAATTATAAAGCTCCATTCTTTGACATTCCAAATTATTTTACATCTCTGTTTTCAGGGCTGAATTCTTCAGGTGGTTTAAGTTCTCTTTCCCAGGAATTATCTTGATATTTTTTCAAAAGTATTTTAGCTTTGAAACATTTTTTTTTTTTAAGTATCTAGTGCTTAAGCCACTAATGAGAGACGAAGAGCCTCTAGGTTCAGTTTTCCCCTGCTCTCTGGCTCTCAGAACAGAAGTAGGGGATGGGCTCCAGGCTAAGAGCTGGTCTGGAGCCTGTTTGGTGCCTGGGTGCTCTCATCACCTCAGCAAGCTTTTGCCTCAAAGTGGAACAGTAGCTTCAGGGTTCAGCAGTGGGCTGGTGATTAAGAGAGATTAATACTTTTATCGAAAATGTTGGAGACCTGGATTCAGTTTCATCTTTTGCCTACTACGATTCAAATTTCTTTCCCTAACCTCTCAGTTGTATTGATATAGAAGTAGAAGAAAGTAATGTGCAAAAAAGTTCTGTAAGAGATTAGTGGTATAACATTAACATTTAAAATTTGAGAGAGACATTTTGACAAGTAACATGCTGTGAATCAGATTTTTGTTGCTGAAGGATTGTCAGCAAGGTTTCATCTTTCCTGTGTATATTTTGAAAAGCCAAGAGAATCAGATGTTCTTGTTTCATAAGCCTACAGAGGCATGATTTTAACCTGTGCCATGAGGAAAATGAACTTTTAACTGCCCTCAGATCATGGCCATATTATTCTCTGTGATTAACTCCAATTGGCTTAAAAGCAGAATTTATAAACAGAACTTCAGAGTATAGAAAAATAACAGTAGGAGATGAATATGTAAGTAACAAATAGCCCGTTTCCATGGAATTACGGTGAAGGAAGACAAATAAGTACATTTTGCATATATTATCATTGTTGCAAACAGAAGATTCTCTGTCTTGTCAGAGAGCAGAGAAAAAGATTATTGAAAATACTTCTTAGGGGTTCGGGTCTGACATCATGCATTGTATGTGTTCTCTTCCATTGGCACTAGGGAAAAAAAGTGTTCTTTTTATGATTGCCAACTTTTGTACAGTAGGAACGTGTGACATACTATTATGGAATTGGAATGTTTTTATGTTTTATTTTAATGGGAATGTTTTTAATTATAATTTTATTAAAAAGTAGTGTTTCTTTCCTAGATAATACGTGCAAAGAAGTCATCAAGGACAAGAGTTTGGAGAACTAGTAATTTAGTTTTTTGTAGAAAATAACACGTTACTCTCATAATCCAGTAAAAAGCAGCAATTCTTGCAAGTGTTGATTGAATAAAATCTGCCTAAATTTGTAATGAAGTACTATCCAGTGGTATGTATGGGAAAGGTTTAAGTCCTTTGCACAGAGCTCTGTGTTATAAAATTGAAAAGCTGAAAATTTGTAATTTACTGTAGTAAGACAGACCTTTGAACCAAATATTTGGAATGGACTTTACCTAATGTTTTTTTCGCTTGTGTTTACTGTTAGTAATATATTTTTGTAATGGCTAAGTTGACAAAAATAGGTTAGAGATTTAGCATTAGTATCCTGGAGACAACCTACAGAGTCAGATCCTTGCACTGTGGCCAGATCATCAATACCTTGACAGTTTGTCTAAGTTCTTAAAAATCTACAGTTAAGATTTTACAACAGTTCTTATTAGGCTATTCTGATGCTTCACTGACCTTGAAAGGCTTTTGCTGTTATGGAACCTTAGTCCTTTTTTTCCCTGCTTAATAAAATACACACAGTGTTTCTAGAGGAACAGAAGGAAGAGTTAGAAAAATAAACTTACGTAGACAGATTATTTCAAACAAATAGTAACTTCTGGTCTAAATGTTGCGTTTCCCACAGTGAAGCTTACAGTATCAAAGTGGCCTACAGACAGATTTACAGATAAATTGAATGCAGATCTGTATGGAGATGAAAAGCATCTGGTAGCACTGTAATGTTGTCATGAGATGAAAGCTTCATTGTAGCTAAGTTTATATTCATGTTGTACCAATTAGCAATTTCAGTGTTAATATTTTACAATTTGGCACGTGATCACGAAGCTTGTATTTTGAGCAGGTAAAAATGTAATGTCTTTCTGCTTTCTTGGTGGGTTTGTTAGCACTGTTCTTGGATTTTGACTATGTAAACAGAAAACCCCCTCTAAACAGAGACTTGAAAAACTGTTATTTTAAATTCTAGTGCAGCTTACAGACTTAACACAAAGTGGGGTTACTTACCAACAGCCGTGATTATCACAGAGTACCTTACTTTAAAAAGTGAATGCATTTCCACAATGTGAACAATAAACTCTGTGCTGGAGAAAATGCTTTTGAGAAAGCATCTAATAATACTCAGTATCCCTGATTTTAACTTTGTCCTGCAAAAGTCTTTCTTCAGTTGTTAATCTGAGCCCTATTGATCTCAGCTGTCTCTTTACCTTCCCTGATTCCTGTTTTTTCTTCCTCATAGGATTTCTCTGTTTTCTTTCAAAAGAAAGCTCACAGAATACAACCTCACCTTCCCCTTTTTCTCATGTCTTTTACCTACTTGCTCCCAAATTCTCTGTTTTCTCTAAACTGTAACATCAGCCTGTCTTCTAATCTGCTTCACACCTCAAGGCTTTGTTTTTGTTCTTAATTTGTCGCTTCCTTTTGTATTAGGATTTTCAAGTTCATAATTGAAAACCAGAATATTTTTTAAAATACGTTTGGGTCAGCATGAAACAAAATGGGTTTGAGTCCTCTTTTTCTGTGAAGTGGAAAACGAAATATGGTTTAGATTGTTTCTTCATTGAATTTGGTTGCTTTATTTTGACATCTTTAAAATTCTGTCACCACAACATTTTGTAGGAAGGAGGTTCGTAAGTTTATTATATGCTTTTGTTTGTTTCAAACCTGCCACCTGTCTCAAAGCAGAAGGCAAAATATTCTGTTTTAGGAAATATTGTAGCAAAACATTTAAGTTAGACCCTCTCTCCAGATTTTCATCAAGGCTACATCTACCAATTCATTACCAATGAAACAGTTCTAAGGTACGGCCACTTCATTGCATTTCCATCGACTTAAAGATCTGAAGCATCACCTAGGTCTTCTCATCCTACCATTCAACTGGTAAGATCCTTTTTGCTGGCCTTGACAAATCTAGTCTTATCCTTCTCACATCCACTCTGGATTCTGCTGTACAGGAATGACATTGCTAGCCTGTCCTTATGTAACTTTGTAATATCACACTTGTTTCATTTTTCAGTTGTTTTCCCCCTTACCTGTTAGATCACACAGAAGCTACTTGTCTTACCTTTCAAGGTACTTCAGAACTCATTCCTTCTCAGTCATCACTCATTTGCTATTTACTATTTCTAGCATTCTAAACCTCACTCTGATACCCACTGTAATCAGTTTAACTCTGTCATAAACTGGTTTAGGCTGAGTCCCTATTAGAACATCAGTAAACTGTACAAATAAGTTACAACTCGGAAAAAAGTGCTATCATCACCTTTTCTCAGTACAGATGTCAAAGCCTGTTGATGGTTTGTGAGGGAGCATTACCCAGCTGCTTGCTTTGTGTTACGTCTTTTTTGACTTGCACCATGGTCACAATCAAATTTGAGACCTAAGCTTTGAACAGTATTGGGTTGACTGTGGTTAAATTCCTGGCCCTTCAAAATAGTAAGATGAATAAGCACCTTAGGGATAATGTGTTACAATTTTAGAAGACCAGAAGACTTAAGTAATAGCTGTGACAGGCTGAGCCTTTCAGATGTGCAGTGTGTACTGTGACTGCTGAATCAAGTCATCTTTCTTTTAAACTTTCCATTTTGTATTCTACTGTTGAAGTCAGGAATCAAAAGTTTCCTGTTTTTTTAGTGCCAAGAACCAGAGAATGAATGTGTACTTGTAATTCATTTTCAGGAATTTACAATTTGCAACCCATTTGAAATTTATTCTTGGAATTGAATAAAGAACTCTTGGAGAAGTAACTAAAGAATTAAAATTCAGAATTTGCAGCTTGGGGGATGGAAGTCAGAATTTTGTTGAGGTCCTTCTTTAGTAGAAAGAATACATGTGCTAACAACAGTGAATGTTTATTAATGAGGAACTGGATTGCTACTTGAAACTTCTGCCAGACTTCTTGGGGATGTTCTGTTGAGAAGAACTAGTTAAAATGTCAGTATGAAGGATATTATTGTAGGTTCATAATTTCTTCTTGGTAGGTATCATGTCTTCTGTAATTTGAGATTCTGTATTGCATTTGGGCTTTATATGTCAGATTAAGTTACTTGCTTTTAAAGTTAACTTTTATCTTGATGAGGATTTGTGTTATGTAGGTTTTAGGACTGATCTCGCACCCGTGTCAGCTGTTGCTGGAAGTGTTAGAGACATTTGGAATCTGGAAGAATCAGCTTTACAAAATCCTCATGACTCCTTGAAAGAGTGCTGCCAGATTCCCATATGAGTCAAGCCATACTTGAAAAATCTGTGGATCCAATTTGTGTTTTTTCTGAGACAATCATAAAGGGATGTACTGATAGTCTCTTCCCGGTTACCAAGCAAATTGCCCTGCCATTGGCTAGATTCCATCCGCCTTTTTGTTTTCAGTGGTACAACTCGATGTGCCAGTGCATGAAATCAAGAAATGAAAGTACAGACAACTATGGTATGAGTAGCATTAGTCTAATTTTTTTCTTTAAGGCCAGTAATGAGGGGTTAAAATGATAAAAATTAACATTAGAAGCTCCCATCAAAGGTGTGACATGATGAGAATGCATGAGAGGTCTGAATTTTTTGGAAGCTTGTGGGGTGGAAATTAAAGCATCGCTTGCAGAGCCTTAAGATGGTGTTCTTCCTTTCCCACCCAAGACAACGGGTCTACTGCAGTCCTGTATCCCTGGGTCAATTACATTCATTGTAAGCTAATTTATTCTAGACAGAGTGCATTTTTCTATTTGCATATGTTCTGTTATTTTGCTACTCATAAATTCTCAGTCTAGAGAACAACCTTTACAATGGATGAGTAAGAATTTCCTGCATTTTATTATCTTTAAAGTTCCACTAGTGTTTTCAATTTTTGGAAAGTAAGAGATGCAAGGTTTAATGTTCTCCAGGATGCTGGCAAATTATGATACTGGTCTTATCTTAGCAATTGAAGTAAATATGGACCATAAAGGCTGCTCTTTTTCTGCTATTATTTCTCCTGAATTATGAAGCAAGGGAAACGTAAAATTAAGACATATTTTAATTTGCCTTCTTTAGTCTTTATTTCCTCTAACATGTGCAAACTGAGTATATATTAAGGATGTATATCTCTTCCTGAGTGATTGAATGGAACTTCTGCTATTGTCATTCAGTTGCTTTCAGAATTTTCCATGCATTATTCTAAAAATTGGCTTCCCAATAACATTGTTCCATAAAATACATAGAACTTTTTATCTGTTTTATAGGGTTGCGACTCGCAAATGAGCATGTCAGAAGTGTCCTGCAGTGAAAGTACCTCCTCTTGTCAGTCTCTGGTACATGGCTCAGCTCCAGAAATCCTCATTGGCCTCCTTTATAACGCTACAACTGGAAGACTATCAGCAGAAGTGATAAAAGGCAGCCACTTCAAAAACTTGGCAGCGAACAGACCACCCAGTGAGTGAAAATCTTTTTTCATCCTAATGCCTTCTGTACTGGTGGGGCTCTTGGTAGCAAGAATTTCAATCCTATCATTTAGTCTTACCCGATCAAAATGAAATAGAGCAATCATCAACTAATCCGTTTCATGTTTTATATTTCTAGTCAGTTGGGAAATAGCAAAAATCTAAAATTCAAAATATTAATTGTAAGTTGACAAGACTGTTTTAATTTTTCATGATGACTGACTAATAAATTACCTTTATCATAATGATTAATTGCTAAATTACTAATGCCTCACATCACAGGCCAAGAATAAAAAGTTAGTGTTTAAAGAGAAGGTACATGCCAGCTAATATTAATATAAACACTGAATAGTTATTGCTGTTCCTACAGGAGTTGATACTGCAGTCTTTAATTGCTAATGTGCCTGTGTATGTGTGGTAGTAATATATGTAACTTGGGAATGTCAGCGAAGACAACAGAGAAACAAATTGAGACCTTTGGCATATTTACTCTGCAGAAGTAATGTTCACCATCAGAAAGGACTTGAACTGTGTGTTCAAGCATTTGTTCAAAAATACATTTATCTGAAATATATGTGAACTTTATATACTTTTAAATTGGAGCCAGATGGAATGTCACATACACAGAATGTTTTTACTGTCTCCAGTTCTTTGATATAGCTTGAGAAAGTTCAGTAATGAACTTTTTTTAAAATTATTTTTATTGTTTTTTTTAGATGAAGAGTCTGATTTACATAGGCTGTAGCCAGACATACCTACCTGTTCCTCTTGATTTCATCTGGAGGCTCAGGTTTTAGCCCCTCGTTCTGTTTTTTAATCCCCAGATTTGTATGGCCCTAGCAGATTATCTGGCACTACTAGATTATGTAGCAGACTGCTGACATTTTATAAGTGGTTTGCACATCTCACTTTGTCTTCAGAGTTTAGGAAGTAAGCCAAACAACTTGAGACTGATGCTATCCTCTTCCTTTCTTGACCCGTGTTTTATTCCATTCATTAATTACATTTGGCTCAGCCTTACTTCACTTTGCTTTCTCGGTACTTTTCACACCTATGGAGCCAGACTTCGTTAACACCGCCAGAAAAGGAAGGCGAAAGAAGAATCTCCAGTGCTTTTATATAATGAGGTAGCTGCCCCAGAGTCACCTGTTTGGAAACAAAGCATAAAAATAGATAGGGAAGGCCAGGAAGGCTCAAGGACTCTTGGGTGGGGGAAGGAACGAACAGGAGAGAAGTCCTGAAGAGAAGGCACCATGTATTCCCATAAGGCAAAGAACAGTAGGTGACTTACGCTTATCTCTCTGGAACCTCTAGAGAAAGCCAAGTTTTTCTTAATATTTAGAATATGCAAGTTAGATGGAGGTTCAGTCCTTGTTTTGAAGACAGATACGTTCATTCCCTGGCATGTTAATTCCCAAAATGTGCTCTGTGGGCCCATGCTATCTAGCTAACAGTTGTGTGTGTCACTCAGGTCAAAAATCTGTTTCAGATTGCAAGAAAGCAGCGTAGAACATGGCACATAGCCCTTTAATACCATGTTCTGTCTAACCTTTTTGGAGGGAAGATCTTGTGTTACGTTTTGTCATCCCCGGTGAAGGATAGGGGGAAGTTTTGATATTCATAATAATAATTAGTCCAGGTCTGTTTAGCTAAATGTGGGTTTGGAGTTCTGATGTTTCTAGAAAGATGGAAACTAATGCACTTTCCGAGTCTGGTAAGACCACGCACAGAATATTGTGGAATCCAGATTTCTGCTGTGGGCTGTTTTGTGCTGTCCTCCTGCACCCTGGCAGTGGTAGCACCTTCTTGTAGACTTCTGGGCCCAGATGCATCCCACTGCCATTTCCTAACTCTCTGTCAAGTACACGGTGGGCATGCACATACCAGCCTCTCTGTGCCATCATTTCCACAAAATGAAAACTAAGGCACATAGGGCTGATGATGAAATGTTCTGATCAGATTTGTTGTTTGGCTCGTCAGTGGTCCAAAATACTGTGAAATGCTGCGAAGTACATGCATAATGCAGTTTTCACTCAGGTTTTGAGAAACTATGATAAGAACGGGAAGCAATTATTCTTTGCCACATGCAATCCTTTGTAGTCTAGGGGTTGTGAACCTGTGTGATTTTCGTGAAATGCATCTGCAGCAAATGAGGATCGAGTCCTACATTTCTGCTTCTTGGTAGTATATACCTCTCTGCTGCCTATTTATGTGTTCCATACTAACTCGTTTAGCAATTGAGTACAGGCAAATAGGCCAAATCCTGCAGGCAATGCAGTTGATGCTAGAATGTGTCTTCATTTCTCTGTGTGACAGTAAATACTTTGTCTTGGAAAAAGATGCTTCTTGGTGTCCTTTAAAATTTTGCTGAAACGGTGTACGAGCTTTTGCACATCAAATGCATGTATGTGTATGCATGCACACACACATTAAATTCATGAATACTTGGGTCTTAACAAGTGAGATCTTTACATTTTAAATAGACCTATAGTTGAATTTCAGATGTAAGTGTCCCTCAGCTATTTTTAGACATTAGATGAGAGTCATTCTCATGCCCAAGTCCATCACCGCTCAAGAACTAAAGTATTATAATCAAATATCTGTAACTATAAAAGCTAGGAGCAAAACCAGCTTAGTTTTCAGTTCAGTAATTTTTCGTTTTATTGCTTGTAATATATGAAGTAAAGTTACTGTGTGCAGTTTTTCTTAATGTGCTGGAGTTTGCATGAAAAAGCATAAGGTTTGGTAAAAAGGGTACAGTGATTTTTACCCAGTCTTCTATAACCTAATCGTTTGCATGGTTCTTCCTATGTTGAGTGTGCTTTAGAACCCAGTAGCTATTAGCACTAAGATAACCCATTATGTAACTGGTGTAAAAGATTACACAGAAACTGCACAGAATTTTCATTTCATTAAATTTTACCCAACAATCCTTATGTTCAATCCTTTTTCTGATCTATGCTGCTTAGGTTTTGTGTTCTTCCACTCCAGTGAATAGTGTTTCCTCTTAAACTTTAACCTTTGATCCTCTCTCACCCAACTATTGACATCTGGTCATTATTTCTTTTACTGCTTTCCACCCCCTGTTGTCAGACGGACTGTTCTGTTGTCTAAAACACTTGATAGGTGGACAGGTTTATATAATCCGAGGTGAGTTCCTGTAGAAACTAACTGGATGTTGTCTTTTTCATGCAAAAGAAAACTTGCCAGCAGTAAAGCTATGAACGGCTGCCTACCATATTGGTTTATAAAAGTATATGTTTATTATTTGTGGCACTCTCTAATGCAAAAGATGCATTTATCTCTGAATATGGATGTTGGGATTTCAGTGTACCTGCAAAGTGAAAATATTCAATATGTTTCTTTTTACATAAACTCCAAGCTTTTAATAATATTGTTCATTAACATGAATATGACAGGAATAAAGAATTAAACACTGGATTGTTTTATACAGTTTTATCTTTCTTAAAATCAGTTAACTTCGTGAAATGTGCATCCTTCTGCAGGAGCATGGCATGGTGCCTCTTGTCAAATGAAAATAGAGCTTTAAAAATAAGGGTTTAAAACAACACCCAGCGTGTGCTAACCACTTTTACTTGCATCAGCTTCTTAAATGTACTTCCTAAGAGCGCTGCACAAGCTATATTTTAAACAATCATCATGAATTACGCAAAAACTTACTTCTCTTTAAGGGTGCATTAAGTGTATTCCTTCATGAACCTAGGAATTTGAGAGGTTTTGTGTTGTGTAAACTTCCACCTTTGAATGCACTTCACTACATTTTGGTCTTTAAAATAAGTAAAATTGAAGAGCCCAAAGTGAGAACCGCATCCATGCAGAGATTATTCTTAAGCATTTCATTCTGGCTGGTTTGATAACATCACTGCATATCAACATTAATTTTTTTTTTCTCTTCATTAGTTGCCTTCATTCCACTTTGTTTATTCTTATTCTCTGAAAATTCAGTGGTACGCTTTACAGTGTTGTGGCTAGTTGGAGCTTGCTAAGTGTTAATGTAGTTGTAAGTTTGTTTAGAACAAATAAGGGGGGTTGACGGGAAGAGGATTATGAGGTATACCTTTAACTTCACACATCTACATAGTACTGAAGCTAGTTAATTTGTTAGTGTGTTTGTAGTATTTTGCTGATGTCATCTTTTCATGTGTCTAAACTAAGCTGTGTTCTGTCGGCCTGGCATACACCATATCCTTGTATCTTGTAAATATCTCATTCTCAAAGACTTTTGTTCTAAGATATCTGACATTCCAAAATATGATTTTATTTTGTAGATACATATGTTAAGTTAACACTGCTAAACTCAATGGGGCAAGAGATGTCCAAATGCAAAACTTCAATCCGTCGAGGACAGCCAAATCCAGTATACAAAGAAACCTTCGTTTTCCAAGTGGCACTGTTTCAGCTTTCAGATGTGACACTCATACTCTCTGTATATAATAAGCGCAGCATGAAACGAAAAGAGATGATAGGGTGGATTTCCTTAGGTCTCAACAGCTCAGGAGAAGATGAACTCAATCACTGGACTGAAATGAAAGAATCTAAAGGACAGCAAGTATGCAGATGGCATACTTTACTAGAATCGTGATGGACAGTATAAAGTGCAGTCGTGGTTTCAAAGGAGTTTCGTCTCTCAAGAAGATTGTCATTCCTAGTCACAATCAACAGATTTGTTGTGGAAGTGGAAAACGAAAATTGAGGTCAACATTCCATCATAAAGAATGTGCAACATGCAAAATGACGGGATTTAATATATAACCTTCACTTAGTGTCAGACACTTCCTTGGTGTCAGAGAAGCCTTGCTGTACACAGATACGTTAGCGGTCCCTTCCCCATCCACCTGATGCTGTATTTGTTTGGGTTTGTTTTGTGGTTTTCAATTCAGAAACATTTTATGTAAGATTCTCCAAATTAATGTAAGCTCCTCCTTGTGTACTTTTTGTATTGCTATAATACTGTAGCTTTTGACCTGCCTGCATTCAAATTAAAGGTCAACAATTTGCACTTTGAGAAAAAGTTAATGATCTGTAGAGCAAAAGAAAAAAAACCTCACTGGTGGAGGACACTTAGTAATATAGGAAATATGAATGTACTGTTGTTTTACACTGAGTTTCTTTCCAGGAGCTTAGTACAAGTAAGTTTTCATTTTTTGATACGCAGTTGGTTTGAAAAATACTAGCATTTAGGCATCAGGTGAACTTTGACATCAAACTAATATTTCTTCAATCCGTAACAGGAATGGGCTCTATATATGGCATAGATTGGGGGTTTCCCTCTTGCCTGTACTTCTGCGTATTCCAAAGAGACCAGATGATTAGTTTGGTCTTTCCAAATCTCCTTAGACAGGTTGTACTGTAGAACTATGTAACTTTCTGTTGAAAGCACTTCCTGTATTCATGTATTCCAATGTAGGAAGCTCATAGAGCACGACTTTACTAAAATATATTTTCGTTAAACAAATTGATACAGATTTCTTTAAAATGTCAGCAGTTGGAAGTTAGGTTGAAAGACTGTGAAGGAAGTGGCAGCAGTTGAACTACTCTGAGTGCGAAATACTGTGACTTCAGTTGAAGTAGGTATCCATTTGAGTCTCTTCTGAGCTGTTTTAGGGATTACCATATGTCGTTTGTTGGAAGTAGAGAGCAGACCAGGAGTTTTTACCTTTCTTCTTGGAGAAGAGAACACCAGTAAGTTATTTTTGTAGTGATTTGCCAGCAACTGAATGAATGTTCACACCCAAAATAAAAGTTTGCTTTGCTTATGTTCAAGTTGGGAAACAGCTTTCTATGACACAGTTGAGGAGCCACGGTATCACGAGAAAGTTTGCCATCAGGTCAACACTCATGGCTTCCACTGAAATTAGGGAAATGTCAGTGCTTCTGAGATTCTTATTTGCCCCAAATACTTCAACTGCAATCACACTAATTTACTGACTGCTGAATCTAATTCATATTACTGAAATTGTGGATTATTGAGTAAACATAGTTTCAAAAACGCTTCCCAATTCAGATATTCTTTTTGCCTGTAATTGTTTTGTTTACTTTTAATCATTGCTGTATGGAAAGCAAGCGGTTTTTTTTCTTATAGATGATGGTGATGTCTTACAAATATGAGACCTCACTGATGGTTGTAGCACTTGGTGGGTGGAAGAGTGAAGTTTTGGATCTTGAGAGAATTAGTGGTAGCCTAGAGCATTCTCATTAGGACAACTGTTTTTCACTTGAATTTCTTTATAATACCTTTGAACAATCCTGGCTTTAGGGTATACAGACAGCCAAGTACAGTGAGTTTGGAGACAGTAGGTATGCTGTAATAAATATATTTCATATGGTTCTCAAATTCTCACACTACTTAACAATTTCATTAAGTCCTTT
Source organism: Steatornis caripensis (assembly GCA_013398225.1). NCBI lineage: Eukaryota > Metazoa > Chordata > Aves > Caprimulgiformes > Steatornithidae > Steatornis > Steatornis caripensis. The sequence continues at coordinate 57,112 of VZSC01013678.1, read as the reverse complement.
TTAAAGGATATTGTAATTCCACTTCTTGGTTTATTTGGTGCCTTTTGAGGGCTTTGTTTGAAGAGCCAGGCTTTCAGTTTTTATTGATTTAAAAATTGAAAACATTATTACAGACCTTCCCCCCCACCCCTCCCCACCCAGTATTGCGCTGCTGCTTCATTTGCAGAAGCTTTATTTACTAAATAGAAATAATGCAAAAACTTTCTTTAAACAGGAATGATCTTGCAGTAATACAACACAAGTTGTATCTTTCAGTCCTTTTTGTTGCTCAGTTTATTAAATGTAGTGTTGAGTGTAGAATTTAATAAAAAAACAGCATTAATTTTATACACAAAAGGAAAATGCTCATATTTTCCCAATCCTTTCAGCTTTCCATATAATAGACACACTGACTTAGAAGCTGATAAAAAACAATTTTTCAATGGATGTAGAAGTGTTCTTACTCGTTCTGTTTGTGGATATTCTGTTGCTCGTTCCTAAAGCTGGAAGTTGCCTCTTGATGGTTGTATCTTTGTACAGGCTTTGCTTTATAAAATAATGTACAGTATTTAATGTGAAGAACTGAGGAAATTAATTCCAGTGGAGAATATACTTAACATCACCATTGAACAAATGAAGAAGTCAATTTGGAAGGTGCAGCAAATAACCTCTTACAGAACCAAACTAAACTAAACTGTGTCATGACTTCAGTTTCTGTTTGTAGGTTGCATGGCTTCAGTTTTACATCTAACCATTCAGATTTCTACAGCACTGAAATCTTAATTTAGACACAGCAGAGATTCATGGTAGTCTGTGTTAGGCACATTTGGGAAGAGGAATCTCCCTCTAGAGCATGTGACTTTTCCCAGGGTATTCTGGTCAAATCTGTGCTTTACAGGAGATTTTGCTTACTTGGATTTATATTGCGCAAGGACTGGGAACTGAATGTGTAAAGAATGGAAATGAATGTTTAATTTTGAGACAGTAGAACATGGATTTGCCATGTAAAACCAGTCTACACCAATCATTGGATTCACCCTGGGATTTTTATGAATTATTTATAGTATCAGTAGCTGTCATGTTGGTTTTTTTCTTCCTGGATCCCAGTTCTTATTATTTGTTTGTTATTTTGTTTTTCTTATTCCTTTATGCAATCCTATACTTTTGTATTTGAAATCTGCCTTTAGATATTGGGAGTTTTTAAACCCTGCATAAGGGCTTATACATACAGTGTGTTTTTGTGCGTTCAGTTAAGTCTTAAGCATGAAACAGGATTTCTAAAGAACAGAATATCAGAAACAAATTAGAAAGAGGCATTTGTGTTTTTCTCATAGTTGCCTGTGCTTTTTTTTCATAGCTTTTTGTTGTTTACCTTTGTTCAAAAGTACCGTAAGTACTTGGAAGAGTTTATCAAATGATTTAATTACTTTTCGGTGTGCCAGTATACCACATAGAGATTACAATTCTTGAACTAAATCCATTTCCTGACAGTGTGGCCTTAAATAATTATAGAACAGTAACGTTCTTACAGACTCTATTCTTGAAAACACTGCTTATGATCTGTTTGGTTTAATGTTTAGAACATTTCACATAGGTCTTAAAGTATTGTAAATATGAGAAAAGTTGGTTAGTTCCTTTCTGTGGTAACAACAGCAAGATTGTGAAGGGCGATACAGCATGTGTGAAATCACTGCGCAGAAGCATGAGAGGTTGTACAGCATCTGCAGGACATCGCTGTCTCCCAGATATGTGGAGGCAAGGAGTCTGCAGAGCCATGCTTCTGTTCCCCGCTCAGCCAGGCGGCCCAGGGAAGGCGGATAGTGCTGGTAAGATTCGAAGCTTGGTCCCTGTGGTGCTGCCTAGTGCTCAGGAGTTGAGACAGTCACATTGTAACCACACTGCGAGGTCTGACTGCAAAGACAGAAGTTAGGCAAGGTGTAAATTCTGCTGCTGGACAAATATGACATAATTTCTAAATCAAATTAAAATCCTCTAAGCTCATTAATCATTAGATTTCAAAACATGGTGAGCCCTTGGAATAAATATATGTGGGTTTACTGGAACTGAACATGGTTTTTCAATTAAGAGAATACTTGAGCTGAAAACAGATTTTGTGGCATTTACCGTAGGAGGTATTTTCACCTGTAAATTTTTGCAGCCACTTCTGATGGCAAATGCATTGCCAGCACCAGTACCTTCCTACCTTTTTCAGACTTTTGCAGTGATTTTTTTTTGTTGTCTAAAATTTGTGTTTGTGTTACTGTTCTCCCTAATGACTTGCTCCTGCAAACTCCCCAGCAGCCTGAGAAGCTGTCTATGGCAGTCACTGGACCTTAGAAGTAAAGGGCACTGTGCACCTCTTACAATAAAGTACTGGTGCAAAATTTCTGTGACCTGTCCAAATCCCTAAGATTTCTGAAATGCAAACCATTGGTTTTCACCATACAGTGAAGCAGCAGAAGAAAACTTTTTTCTTTGAAGGAGACATTTTAATGTAGGAATTGAATACAGATCGCTCTTACACATAGAAGTTCTAACGAAAAGTCTGTGGTGAAATCAGAGAATTAGGTCCGAGGGGAAGCCTTTTGGCTTGAGCTGTTCCAACTTGAAACTAACAGCAGAATGCCCTTTCATTTAACTGAGAGTTGTATTGAGCCCTTTACTTATTCATCAGGGTTTTCTGGAGGAAAAAAAAAGCTGTCCTGTTTAAAGCAGTCTTTAAAATTATGGCTTGTCACTTGTAAGGCAGACTGACTTCCTCCTGAAGCTGAATTTTCACTAACAGCTAAACATTCATTTAATTCTCCCACTGATGTGCATGCCTACTTGCCGTTAATGTTACTGAGAGGAGTCCATGGGCATCGACAGGAGAGTAGACCTGAACCCTGAAAGTGTGAAGGGCAATAGAATCAGTAGGTTAGAGCAGTGAAACAGCGTGGCACCTGCAACACAATCAAATGTGATTTAAATTATGAATGGAAGAAAAAAGCGAATACCCAGTTACTGTCACAAACTTGTTATTTAATCATTATCTCTTCTTTTTCTTTCTTCCTCAGCTTCTGAAATATTTCTAAAACTTAGTATTAAATATGTTAAAGCAATCCCCAAACATCTTGATCATTTTAACTGGAACATTCAGCAAAGTTTATTGTTAGAACAAGCCATCAAGAATGTTCTGTGTTTTGGTCTATTTAACTCAACTGCCAGATTTTGCAGTGCATTCACATCTGGATTTCAGACTACTTTGTTCTGCTGGTAGTTTTTGAGGGGAAAGTCACAGGACTGTTTGCTTGTCAGTGAATCACTGCCTGATGAAGAGATGTCATCTGAGAGTGAGAGCGTTAAAATGAGAGACGGCTTCATACAGTGGCAGCGACAGTGCCTCAAATTCCACTCGTGGAGCCTTGTGGCCCTTGGAGGGCCCTACTCGGAGGAACCGTGTCACGTGAACTGTGGGAACTTACACGTTCAAAGCAGCGCAGGTCTGTGTGGGCACTCCATGGCTTCTAACCTAGTGTATTTTACAGATGTAAGCAGGGTAGGTAGTGTTTATTTGCCTAGGGTGAGTACCAAGTGGCCTACAGCAACGTGGATTAGTTTAGCCTTAAGAACTTAATCACTGCCCCTCCTTAAGTTCAAGCAGGGTTTCTTCCTTTCTGCAGACTGTGCAGAAATCCTACACGCCAGATATATCTGCTTATATTATGCCTGCCTGAATCTGGCACAATTATATTAATGCTAGCAAGCCTTGTTCATACATAACATGGTGTGACTGAATTAATAAATTGGTCTGATACGTGCTGGACCAGGTTTTGCTGCGCAGGCTTGTGCTGGTGTAATACAGAAATGAGATCCTTATGCAGAGGTATGTGCCAGGAGTCAGGAAAATGGGTAGTATTGCTCCTGTAGGAATGAAGACCAGGAAACTGCTATGCCCAGAAAATGGGCAAGACTAGCCTGAGAATAGCAAGAAGGATTCATTCACTTCCTTGGAAGCATCTACTGACAGAGCTGGTATAAAGTCTCCAAAAGCTGCCTGTCTCTGAGAGCCCTACTCAGGGGAGCAGAAGCAGTAATACCATACCACTGAAGGAATACCTCATGGACATTCAGGGATGTAATTACTGCCATCCTTTTTCCTCGTATCTGAGGACTGGAGTCTTGCCGATTGTATCGAGTTAATTTTTTTGTGCTGTTTTGCAAATCGCGTGGACATTCACTGCATGCCGAGGGTCTAAAGTGGATTGCTTTACAACTTTTGGTTTATTTCCAAAGCATGAGTTTGAATGAATTTACAGAATTAACTAGGAGCACTATCATAGCTTTGAGATGTAATCTCTAGGCCATAGCGCAAGCAAGGAGCAGGGCTTTGAACAAGTTTTGATAGTAAATTTTGCAAATGGCTTATTATGATGTTTTAAGAAAATTTCTAAGCAGTTGAATGTATTAGGGAATATTTTCGAAAAAGGAGATAGAGCGATGATCTTTTCTTACTGTGCAGCCAGTTTGCTGTCCTTTCAGTAAAGGTTCATTAGTGCTCAGTACTTTTTCGTTTACAATAATGGTTTTTAATGTGATTTTCATGACAAAGTGTAACTAGTGAAACCTGTTACTCAATTTTTCCCTTTCTTTGCTTTTTTAAGGAGAGATTTCTCCTTATATAGTATATATACTTTCTTACAGAGCTTTCTTACCTATTTTTATATAAGATGATTTAAAAATGTAAAATGAAATGCTCTATGAGCAAGCTATATCACTGTTACACAATCTAAAGTGCTAATATAGTGACTAAGGGCCTGAACCTACTGCCTTTTACTCAGGCCCTGGTTTAACCATATGTCTTTCGTGTTGTGTAGTACCTTTCCCAATCAGCAGTTCCATCTCATTTTTCAAGGATGACTCCAAGAAAGGCACTATTTACATGAATAACAGTGGTAAAACTGAGCCTCCTCTCCATTCTTAGCGGGACATCTGTCATGAGTAAAGGCTGCTGGCTCTGTCCCAAAAGTATAGTTATAGATTATAGTTCCCTTGATCTTCAGTAATTTTGAACTTGTTTTCTGGTGACTATAAGCTAATAACTGATCTTAGTGAACACAAATACCGAATTGTGCTGTTATCAGCAAGATTATTAAAATGTGTTTCACATTTTAATTCATTCTTTCATTGGGATATAAGGAATTGGGTTTGTGAAGCATCATAATGCATAGAGATAGCACACATTTGCCACATTTTCAAAAACTATATGAGATATACAGTATGTAGCATTTTCTTGCATACTTTTATACTGTCTGTATGCCACCGGTGCACTCGGTGCCTTCTTTCATTTGTATAAAACTAATACCTAGAGAAACTAAAGTTACAGTGTGTAAGCAATGTCATCACGACTGAAGAGATGTCTTAACCTGGTTATTCCTAGTACAAGAGATTTCACATGGCAGTTCAGTTTAACACAATGCATTTCTTTGAATTTGAAGTTTCCCCCTTTCCTTCCTCGCCCCCCTTTCCAGGAAACCTCCTCGTACGACTGCGTATTCTTAATTGATTCCTGTGTCTGATGTAAGTCACATGGTGTTAACCAAAGAACCAAGTCTGTTTCTAATTCTTTGGACAAATAATGTTTGGACTTGCTGTTACTTAAAAACAGAAGTTATATAATGGATCTCTTTGAACAAATATAAAATAGGCTTCTGTAAATGTGACTCACAGCTGAGAATTCAAGATACCTCTTTTCTGACTGGTTGTGCATTATTGTACCAGTAGCAAAGTGTTTGGGTTGTATTTCTTTGTGCATTTCAATCAGAATCCCATCACAACCAAAAATATAAGTCAGTCAGTGCTGTCAAATTAGCTTGTTTTACCCGTTTGATACATATATCTGAAGTGTGCAACTTTGAGAACAGATTCAGCTTTTCTGTGTCTGAAGTCCTGATATTACATAGTAACCGTCTGGTGTATGCTGGTCTTACAGAAACAGACTCTTGCTGCATTGTATGTACGTTTCCTACCAGGATCCCTTCATTGTGTAATTTATGTAATATAACACAGTTTTCAACCACTGTTTCAACCTGAAATTCCTTAAATTTCGGTGCATGTGTAGCCTTAAACATTTAAGACACCGAGTACTATTTTAAATGGAATAGGTTATACTTGCAAGTCCTGTTTGGCACAGAAGTCAGAGAATTATTTTTATATATCAGTCAAAGGTTGTAGAAAATTGAGTATATTGCAGTCATGTTACCAACCATGCTCATAATTATATGCATTTTTAAAAAAGCATTTTTGCTGAAGTTTGAGGTGAAATACCAGTGCTCATTTCCTGTCTTGAATTTGCTTATTTTGTTTTCATGCTTTCGTTTCTGTACAGAAGCTCGGAGCCCCAGCCTGTGACTGAATTCACCCCTATGTTCAGAATTCCTTGAGCTTCTTTTGTTTTCTGCTACGTTTTTAAGTTGAATAAGCAGTAATTAAAATTCTCTAAGAATTGTTTTGTTTACATTTTGACAGTAACATAATTAGAGCAAATGACTGTTTGCAACTGTTTATGCAGCTGATTAAAGTCTTAGGACTTTGTTTGAAACTGTCATTATAATCCAGATGAAGACATAATGTTTCATGGCATTTCGGTCCACAGCAGGTGAGAACAGGAGTTCTGGTGATGAATGTGCAGATCTGCATATTGGGTGTCAGATTGTAAATCCCCAGAGGGATTTATAATTAAGTGTCACGTATCTACAGTATCTCCAGTTGTGTGTTGTCAGATACTTGTTGTTTTGTTTTCTTTATTATTACCTAGCAAAAAAAGACTTTTATGATTTAGTGCTACTGTATATTAATCTTGAGGGTTTCCAGTATGCAAGATTAGTTTAATGTTGTCAGTTCTCTTTTTGTAAAAAAATGCTGGACTTTCAGCCTACACATCCTGTTACTTATTCTGATTTTGGGGAGAGGCAGAATGCCACCAGCTGGTTTGGGTTATATTTACCTGTACAGCACAGGTAACTTTAATCCTTGTTAGTTTGATTAAAACATGCTATAGTATATTTTCAAACCACAGATGTGTCACACCATTAAAACAGTCATTTTGCATATCTGAAGCTTTGCAGGTGTGGTTTCGTATTTTGTTTGCGCTCTCTGTTTGTATTGGTTACCTCTGTGAAATGTATTTTTGTCAATTTGAGGACTGGAATGGGTATCCTTTGGTTATTTCAAAGTATTTTCTGTATGTGGAATCAGCTTTTTGCGTGTGAACTTAATTGCTGGAAAGTATTTGGAAAAAAAGGAAAAAAATCACTTTTAAACCCAGTTGTTGTCACTTTCCTTTGGAATTCATTAGATCGTAAACAAATGTAGTAGACTTCACTGTTCAGATGATAGTGGCGCTTGGTCAACCATTTGAACTGCTGTCTGCATTAAAGAGAAGAAAAAATATTTTAATTTTGGCAAGCCAACTAATCCTAGCCCTTACATACTTTTTGTCTCCATTCCAAATTTCCCAAGTTTCCCCAGTTCCCTTTCTGTTCCTTAAAGTTTATGTTGACATCATGAATCTTCTACTTCGCAAATTTTAAATTAACCCGAGTGATGACGTTCTTACAGATATGACGTGTATACTGGCAAATAAAGACACACTCAGGTGATCACTCTGATGGACTTTATACAGTTTTCTTGTGGGGTCATCTGCGGTTCTGCTTCTTTGTCCCACGTGTATTTCTCAGAAGAGCTCTCATCTAGCACGTTTATGCTTAACTTCCACTTTCTAAGGAATAAGTAAGCTGAAATAATTACGGTTTGCTTTAAACATGAAAGAACACTTTCTGTAAGTAACAGTTATAATTTTACTGTGACCCAGCTTAGATCTCCTGTACTATCCTCTAATGATTTTTGTGGTAGGTATTGGAAAAAAGCTTTCTGGGCTCTCACTGCAGCTCTGCTTTAGGATGTGCCTGAGTACATGTGTGTTTTAATACATATTAGCATATACAAAAAAAAATTGTCACAACAATTAAAGCTTTTTTTCCTATCCTAAAGGTAGGAAGACTTAGTATAAAAAGCTTCTATCATTTCTTCCCATTTCTGCAGATGAAAGGAGCAGAGCCCAGTGACTTTTACCAGATGAAAGTGGAGAGAGGGGTGCATTTCTTTGCTATGTGATCCTGATCATCTGGACCTATCCTCATCGTCTGTGCAAATCCTAGGACTTCTACAAATACAATAACATGGTACTTGCTGCTCTTAAGGCTGGCATTTTCAAAAGGCTATACACTTAAAAATAACTCGTCATTCCATATGGAGACTGGTACATCTCTGGTACTTGAGAAACTTCAAGAGGAGCATACGTTGTGTCCGCATTCTTTAGAAGATGTCACAAGACATTTGGTACATTTGTCTGTCACAAAAAAAAAAAAAACCCACAAATGTTTTTCTCCAGATTGTATGAGATCTATTAAAAGGTGATAATATGAACTATTAGATTTTTTTTTTAAAGTGAGGATTTATGAAGCTGTGAAAACATGGCAGAGTAAGTGAAATAGATACGTTGTCTGTATGGCGATACTTGTTCACCATTTATCAGCAGCTATTTTCTACTCAAAGATCACAGAAAAAAAGAGTTAATACGCCTGTGAATCAACTTCAACTTTCAGCTGCATGTGTGGCGCCTTTCAGTCACACGTTTCATGCATGTAGATGAGCCGAATTATGTGTAACGCTCACAGTTGTTACATAGTTTGTTGTGCAACAGTAATTGCTTCAGACAGGTAGAGCCAAGTTACATTGCTTCTATGCACATACACCTTTACCTGTCAAAGGTTTTATCTGAACAGTTGTCTTCATGTGGCAAATTCCACATCAGATAGTATTTAAAGTCGCTTTGAACCCACTGGTTACTTGTTTCCAAAAACTCCTGTGGCTAAGGGCTATTCAGCATTTTTCTTTCTGAAATTTGTAGTGTGCATTTTCTTTCCCTACTACTTTTGTTTTTACAGTCCAGCCGTGCAGTTCTAATTTAGTGTTCGATTCATATTAGGCATTTCATTTCGCTCATAACTTACTCTCCCAAAATTGATGAGACCATTACTAAGTCATTTTGTTACCTGCTAATTGTTTTGAGTAGCTACATTTCAGCATAGGGATTCTAAAAAACAAATTTGCTCTTGTATCAGCATTAAGAATGGTAAGGATAGGAGGAAGCAGAAAATGCAGAAATGGGCCTTAGATAAATGATTTATTATTAAATTCAAAACCTAATAAGTTTTTGTGTTCCGAGTATAGTTTACACTGGTTTGTTTTCCACTTAATTAGAAGCCTTACATTTCATCTTATTAATAATGAAAATCCTGATGTCAAATTGTGTAAGATCATGTTGAACTAATATGGATATTTTAGAGGCAGAATAAAATCTACCCTTGTAGCCTTTCATATTATTTCATTGCATTATGCAAAAATGACACTCTGCTTTTAATTTTGCTAGAATGAAATAAGAAAACTTCAAATAATCCTTCATTTCTGTTTGAGAAGGTCCTGGTTTCAAGAACTGTGGTGAAGACAGTTCAATCTCTGTAGCTCACTGTTTACAATTAATGGTTAACCACAAACAGAAATTCAGAATACCAGGCCAACTCAGCTTTATAAGTGTAACAAATCAAAGATAATAATCAGTCAATAATCAAAGCTTAAGTTTTATATCCTGTCCTATCAGTCCTTGTTGCAGCAGTTCAACAGTTCAGAAGGGCAACAGGCTGAAACACACCAAAGGAGACCAGATTTGAGCCCCTCTTGTTTATTAAAGTACCCATTTTCCCTGATACCACAGCATTTTCATCTGCCTACGCAGAGACCTAAAGTACCAGTAGCCTAAAACGTCGGTCACACAAGCCTTCGCTAATTAATTCCTTCACCAGAAAATGGCATTCTTGGGAAATCAGGGAGATACAGAACGTAGAGATCATTCATATTTACATATTATATTTTTTTAAAAAGGAGGAAAAAGAAAACATATTTAATCAGCTATTTGAATAAGCTCCAAATCAGTCAGCTAAGCTAAAGGTCATGAAAATGCAGCTAGATCTAAGCCTCAGTGGCAAATCATCTCACAAGCTTGTTGCAGTTTTCTGAGACAGTATAAACCACTTTGGAGCACACGAGCCAGGCCAATAGGCTAAGTAATAGCATTAACCATTCAGCCTTCGCCATCTGCTACACACACAGCCAAGCTGACAGTTGGGACGAAGTCGTTCTATGTGTTTCCTTATTTCTAAGCACATGGTTTTTTCACTGAACTTCACAGAAGGCTTGCCAGCGAATACAAGCTACTGTCATCGACAGCACCAGTGTATGTTGTAAAGTAGTAGCAGTGATTGGGAAACGGCAATCGGGCTGTTTCCAGACCCCTGAGCAGACCTGTTAATAAAGCAGGGTGAGGGTGTGGTGGTATTTGTTGGTCTAAGATGGGACTGGGAATCAGGAATACCCTTTAATTCCACGTTTGATGCAGACTGGCTTTGTAGCCTTAGCTGGTTTACTTGGCCCTTACTCTCGTTGCCAAAATTCCCATTTTCTTCCATGTTGTTGATACATCCAGGTGCTAAATGACCTGTCGTACTATTAAATTAATGAGTAAAACTGATGCACGTCTTTTCTTCTGTTGAAAGATAGCATGAAATACTCTCTCTAAAGCATTACCATATAGAAATTGCTGCACGTGGTACGATGTTCGGAAGGCTGCTTTGCTGCTTATGCTTAAACATGCCAAATACGTATGCTGAATACCTCAGTTATGCAGTCTTTTTGTGATTCTTGCTATTAACAGGAGTAGTCACTGAAGGATCAGGATAAAGCCTAAGAAGATTCTTAAAATTTTTCAGTGGGATCAGTTCCCCGATGTGACTGAATTGGAGCCTAAAAGAGTGCCCGTGCCAGCGCAAGGAGGGGGGTGGAAGTGCACAGCTGGAGCTGAGCTGTCCTTCCCCTGGCAATCCACGCTTAGCTCAGCTAAGTACGATGCTGAAACCACTACCGGAGAACTGTTATGAATAGGGAGGCACTTTACCTTGGTGGCTGTTGCCTGTGAAGAATCTATCCAACCGCTTATCTTGCTCTGAAATAATCTTGTAAAAATTGTTAGACGTGAAACTCATGGGGCAGGCAGAAACTATTCTAAATACTTTTGAAACACCATAGAGTCATTTCGATGGGACATAAATTGCTACGTGATTCTGGTATAATGCATCCTGTCAAAAATCAATTAGAAAATGTATAGCAATGTCATCATTTAAAATTATGTACTTTTAATATGGTTGATCTTAGGGGTTCTCCTAAACCTCCGACAACAATCTCTCTCTTTTTTTTTTTTTTTTCCTTCTTCCACCCCCAGAACGCTTGTCCCACAGCAGGACCCGTTTCAAGGATGTACGTAGGTTGCACTCGTTATCTGACACAAGTCACTGTAGAAGGACTGCCAGTGTTGGTACTTGGACCCTGGGAAGCCCTTTGAGAGTAAGGGGGGTGGTGCATGGCCCATGTGGGAGCACCAGCACCGCTAGGAAGCTGAGAGAGCGCAATTGCTGAAGGTAATTTGAAAGAGGTGTTTCCAGACCATCTGTAAAGATCCAAGGATGCTGGTACCGTACCTAAGCCACCACACATCTTGCACACACAGATTTGCTCCTCCACTTCCTTCTTGGCTTTTCCGTGGAGTGGGGTGATCTGCCCTTAGGCAAGCATTTCACTCCCAGAAATATTTCAAGGAATTGTTCTTCTCTGAGTGCATATCCCACCCTCTGTAATTATGCATAATATTTCACTGAAAGCTTTCTCAAAAGGTAGACGTGTGGCATAAGATCTATTAAGTCAACAGCCTCAAATACAGAATACACGTAAACTGTTCATCGTCATTCCGGGCAATCCAGATTAAACATCCTCAGTAAATGCTGCAATCAAAAGAACAAAAGCTGTAAAATGATTCAATGAATTTACAGTCCATGTAACCACTAGGTGACAAACATTTCTGCCTTAGTACAAAAAGTAGAAATGTTGTAGTTTATGCAGGGGGATGGGTCTGAAAATACGTTAACACGTCACGGTGGTGTGCAGTCAGATCTTCAGCCTGCGCTTGTATCCACTAACTCTATTTGTCAGTGGATTTCTCAGCAAGTTAATGCACGTGATGTTACCTGGTGACTTTTCTGGATACAATGTGGAGCTATGCTTTTCACTTTAACGTTTCCTTTTGTAAGTGGACATTGAAACATTTAACAAATACTAATTCTAGTATATAGTGCCATGTCAGGTCAGTGTATTGATATTCTTAACCCAACCCTGAAATGAGCCAGTTTGAAGATGAAGCCTAGAAAGATCTTAGCAGTTCCAGCCACCGCTGCACACCGGTTTAAGGGAGCAGACAAATACATCAATCCTAATTTAATGGGAGAATTTTCAGGTAGACAGTAATTGAGTTGGAATTTGGCCAAAGCCTTGAGGTTAAAGAACCTACTCTTGTGAAATGTATTAGAGGATCTGTAATGAATGCAAACAACTGAGATCACAGTTTCATCTCTTCTGCAAGGGGTAGCAGAAAATGCTCGTTTCCCTCCAGAAATACTGTGCTGCCTCTAATCAGGCTGGGGCATTTAAAAAAATATGCCACCTTCTGAAACACCAGAGCCATTTTCTCGTTGACAAAGATCTCGATGTGCTGACCTGTAGGAGGAGTAGCTGGCTCATGTATTTTTAGTAATAACCCTCACATCAACACTGAGAAATAGCCACTAAGCACATAAAGAAATCCTGAACTAAATTGAATTAAACTACATTGGATTCAGCTAAGTTGGGGGGGGGCGGTGTCCTATTTCATCTCAAAAATCCTGCTGATTTGCCGAATAATTTTGAACAAGTTTATTAAGCTCTTCAGGCAGACTGGACAAGAGGAAGGTCTCCAGACTTGCTGCTTTCCATAGACAGATATTTCCATACCCATCAGTTCTTCTGGATTTCTTATATATTCATTTCTGAATATAGCTAATGGGTGGGAAGAAAGAAGCATGACTGAAAGGGTCCTTGGCAGCATAAAAATGAAGGAAAATTGATGTTTTACAGATACTAGAATTGTTTGCCTTCAATGCTCTCTGGGTGGAAAGAATTGTGTCAGCCTGCTGAACCCCAGAATGTAAGTTACTGTATGTACAGAGGGAATTATATTTTGTTGTTTTAAACCACCTTTAGTGTGTGACACTTTTTCAGCTGCAGAAGTCCCTTTAAAAACGACAGCCTCTAAAATGCATATGAAGGTATTTGCTTCAGAGATTAAAAAAACCATACAGGTCAAAACTGTGCCAGTGCTTAAAACTTTCAATATGGAATTTGAAACACTGATGCATTATGCTGCCTTGCACCAGGATAGCCCCCGGAGCAGGGACGATAGGTAACTAGCCTGGTGGCTTTCACTGATGAGAATGAGAACAGAGCAAATCCACTCATTTAGAAGTTTTCAATGCTATCTGTTAAAGCTGAGTTCTTGCTAAACTAGCAGAGATAATGGTTTGTTTGTTCCTTCTTTAAATATGCATTTACTTCTATTTCTAACCTCATAGTGGGTGTGTAGTTCCTAGCACACAGGCATAGAAGGGCCTGACATACCAAGTATCGTTACCAACTCTGGAATTATTTAAAGCCTTAATGTTTGCACCTGTGTGTGGCATTGCTAAAGTCATACCAGGTGAATCAGAGTTAGGCTAGCTGGTACGCTGCTGCAGAGCAGAGTGGTCCTGAGAGCAAACCCCAGTTCTAAAAGCTGCATTCAAATGTAAGTATTTAACTTCGGGCTTTTATTAAAGTGATTACTTCCTTTGTACAAGTATACTTTGAAACACAATACGTGTTCTGTATTTCCTGGATCAGATTTTGGGGGGCAAAATCAACTTTCTTTTAAAAAAGTATACGGTATGTAAACCGAGTAAGAAACTTGATTTTAGTGCCCGACCTGAGATTCACTGGATTCCCCTAATGCTTTCCTCTCCAGCCTCTGTTCTTAGAAACAAATAGAGGGCAAAACCTAGGCAAATGGTTAATTTCTTCAAGATGACATGGACTTGGAATCCAACTAAATAATATTCTTGCTTTTATATTTGAATTTTGGTTTGGATTATTCAAAGATATTTATCCTTCTCTCTTGGAATAATTTTGCTTTTGGAATAATTTCAGACAACAAACGGCCTCCGGTTTAACTTACTGTGACCCGCTCTGGCTCCCAGAATAATTTCTCCTACCAATTTATTTCTCAGTCGTTGGCTATGCTCTGCTGTTTTTAAATCCTTTTGTGTCCCTCGGATTAGGAACTGCTGCCGAGATATTTTTCTTGAAGACTTTTTATTTCTGATTCACTGTGCTTCTGTAAGTAAAGAAATTGCCATCATTGCTGTAAAGCGGTAGGAAGCTGCTAATGCTTTTTGAGAGCAGAACCACACACAGGAGGCTCATATAATTTACTTCATAATTGAATGGTACATTTCTCAGCATCTAGATTTTTAGCTGTTGGGATTTCTTTTTTAAGATGATATATCCTTCAGAGCTTGCGATGTACTCCTATATAAGACAACCGGGGTGTATTTCCCTAGCTTATAATAATAAATTGCTTGAGCGGACTACTGCCAGCGAATCACCCTTCCAGTTCTGCATAATTCTCCGGTAACCTTGCGCAACCTTCTCCTGAGCTGTAACAGAAACTTGGCACCTTGCTTCTGGCTATCCTCAAGTTGGGCTGGAGCTTCTCGGAGCTGTACCCTGCAACATTGCTGCAACCTTGTTTTTGTCTTTGGACGGATTGGATCTTTCTTTTCCGGGCCAGGTTCTGCCAGCTTTATTCAGGCTGAGTAGTCCCACTGTGCTCAGTGGGACTTGTTCACGGAGGGAGGTGAGCTTGAGGAACGGGAGCTGGGCTGGCACTGTCTGGTCCTTGGAAGCAGGGAGAGGAAAGTTTTTTCCTCCTTTTGTGAAAAGCAGAGAACATGTGTAACGGAGAGGGACGGCAAACAGGAATGCATCAGGCAGAAGTAGACATGGGAAGGAAATGAATCTTTAATTCATTATCATGGAACAGCAGCAGCTAAGCCAGAGCTAAAAAATACTTCAGAGATTTAACATGAGATCTAAATTTTATTTTAATGTTCATATTGCAATATCATTGCAACGACAAAAATGAATCAACTGAATAATTGAACTGAAGCTGATCATTATTCAGTTTTTCTTGGTGGTTTGACAGATGAACTGATTGTGAAGTTCAAAAATCTCTCCCCTTTTAGCAAAAAAAAAAGTCACCATTGAGCTCCAGAATGCATGCTTGAGAAGGACTGGATATACACTGAAATGAGTATTGCTGCGCAGGTTTGTTTAAACTAAAGCAATTGCGTGTCCCCAGCCATTACTCATACCAGTTAGAAAACTTCATAGGACTTAGCTTGGGCACCTCCCCAGTCCCTGGAGCCTAGATGTAGTCCAGCACACACCGTATGGATAAACAAGAGGGTTGACACAGCTGTGCAGTAGCTAGATGGAGGGTTTGGAGCAGGCAGGCAGGAATGGCTTTGGGTGATTGCCATTGCACCGGATTCTGCTCTTAAAATGCCGTCCCTCCCACACATCAATGCTGTCTTCCTTTCTGGACATTAGACACTACTCAGGTCTGGGACAGAGGAAAGTAAATCCTCTTCCTCAGTGCTGGGCCCAGCATTTGGTTATCTGCGCTCTTTTTGCCTGAAGCTGCCTCGGTACAGAGGAGGGGCTAATTTTCTGCAGAGAGCTGGGTTGCTCTAGTTTGAACGTGCTGGCGTTATCCCCTTCCCCAGACCCTTATGTGCTCCTTCTACCAGGAGCATGCACATGGTCCTTCCTGGTCCCTTCGAACGTCACCCACGCTGGACTGCACTATCCTTATAAATAGTCCCTACTCATGGCAATAAAAGCACTCCTGAAAAATGAAGTGCTAATAAAGACCAACTTCCAGCGCTAGAGGAAGAACCACTTGTGTGGATCACAGAGCTGCAAGTCCCAGCCTCGATGAGGACACGTGCCTCAAAACAGTTCTCTAAATGGAAATTAATTCTCAGAATAACTTCACGGTTTTTCTGCTACTGTTCAAGAAAAAGGAATAATCACTCTCTGTAGCACCAGCTAAATAACTGAATGCAGATCTTAGCAGAATATTATCAGTCCAAGGACAGTCAAAATCTACATCTCTGCTTTTGCAATGACAAGTTGTGCAGAGGAATGCTTTTCTTGTAAACGTCTGTGATCTGCTTATATTAACTCTCTCATTACCTCAGCTGCTTTTCTCACCTCAATTTTGTCTGTACAAGATTTCTTTTTTTTCTCACTTCCCTTGGTTGTGTAATTATTTCACATGATACAAGTATTTTATGTTGTTTTTCCCTGGTTCTAAGAGATGACTTTTTCCTTAGCTAGTAAATCAACAGGTTGGACTTAAAATAAAGCAGAACTTAAAATGTTTTATTTTTAAAAAACTTAGTCTTATTGGGTCTGCATTTTAAATTGAAACACAAATAAAGCCTTTTAAATTTTGATGAAATTGATCATTTTTGGTTTGCTTGCTTTTCTAGATGATAAATATTGAAGTCTGAAAACAGGGACACAGACAAGGGACACTGAGAAATGAATGGACAAAGTCATGTTAGTAAGAGTCAACCTGAATGCTGTAAGTCTCAAAAAAAAAAAAACCCTCACTCAATTATGAAATTCTGCATCAAGATATAATTTTTTGTCTTAACACTGTAATTTGTGATGCTACTCCAGAAAGCCTGATTTTTGGGAAGATGTCTCCAGCACACAGAGGTGAATGACTAACCCATGCCTGCCAAAAGTGTCTCTTACCAATTAGGGGTCATTTGTGCTGCTCAGTTGCCTCATGAGCTATGTCGTGCATTAAAAATGGATACTCAACAGCACTGGTATCATAATTTTATAATCTTTTCATTATTTAGACATTTATTTTTCTAATATATTTTATGTGCATTGCAAACATTCAGAAAGAAAGCGTCTTAACTTATGTTTTTAAATCGACCCCTTATATCCCATGCAACAGTGGGCTCTCTCCCATCTCTTCCCTTTCCAGCTCCTCACCGCAGACGTGCGGTGCTGTTGCAGCTGAGAAAGCTTTATTTATGAGTTTATGACTAAACTCATTCTCCCTAACCTTTACAAAATACATGAGAGTGAGTCCCAGTGTCTCTCGCTGGGAAGGTGCTTCCTGCTGGTGCCCCCACCCCAACCGCGGGTCAGTGCTGCTTCCCCTTGCTCAGTCGTTGTGGAGCAGCGAGGTGGAGGAGCGGCAGTGCCCGAGTGGGATCAGGCCCTGGCTGGCCTCGCGCAGCTGCTCTGGCTGCTTCAGGAGGGAGCTTCCAGAAAATGGGAAAAGCTGAGCATCGCAAGGGGCTGAGAATGGGCGTAGGCCAGTTGATTACTGTGATTTTTGACTTGTGGATAACTACGTGTTTTCTATCATGTGCTAGCATAATGAATTTAGTCCTAGCAATGGGTCATTTCTTCTTCTTTATGAAGTCCATACATTACAGCGTGAAAAACCTGGCGAGTGACAAGACTCTGCTACCTTTTGCCTTTCTTCCCTCTTTCCACTCTCGTTCCTGTTTCTCGCCCTCCTTGGCTTGGTGTTCGTCCCTCTGCATCTCCTTCCCTGCAGCAGCCGCCACTTCCCAGCTGATCCCTTCTTCTTGTCACCAAAATGACCGGCCGTGCAATTATGAGTATTAAAATTCACCCATTAGCATTGCAGTGAGGTGGGGTCCAAGGAGCTCCTACCTCCCAGCTTGCTGTGCCACCCTGCCAGCAGATTCGGGAAGGCAGCACCACACTGGTTTATCCTGGTTTTCTTCCCAACCCTGACAGCTGGTGATAACTGGTTGAGCGATGGCTGGAGTTCAGCACAATTCAGATGTCTCAGACAGTCTATGTAAACATCGTTCCTACTTAGAGGTCCTGTTGGTAGAAGTGTCTGTTGGGCACTTAGTGAATTACTGCTTAAGAAACTACCTGGCAATGCTGGAGACCTTGAACCAGACACAAAACTTCCACTAATGCTGCCTTTAGCGACTCGAGTAGGTACTTGGCTGCCAGTTTTAGGCACGCTGTAAAGGGACTTTCTAAAAAAAAAAAAAAGTCTGACTCTGGACCAGCATCCCTGTTTGTTTCATCTCAATTTGGAGTGGTTAAATAGGAATTTGCAAAGGAAATGAATAAGGGGACCAGCTCCTTTCATTTAAAAGGCTTGTCTAAGTAGAACCAAGCGACAAAGGAACTCAGTGTAAGGTTTGCAATTTTTGTCGCTCTTGTCTAACCAGATTTACACCGTGAAAACCAAAAGAAACAAACAAACCCCCCAAACCAACGTGAGAGAGCACGAGCGTTTCAGAATGTGTGCATGACAAGTGATACAGAATATGCATTTGTGATTCAAAATTTTAAACAGCTGAAAAATAAATATGCAAAGTAGATTGTTCTGTTTGCAGATGGTAATCCCGCCACACTGATTTTACTCAGCTGTCTGATTTTTCAGTGTCTGCATTGCTGGTTCCTGGGGTTCCTGATTAAGAAATAAAATATGAGTCACGGTGCACGGTTACCTTCTGCACATCAGAAAGGGTAACTCGGTGACTGAAAACAGATTCTTGGAGGCTGATCCCGCCCTGCTCAATTCAACACAATGTCAGAGGATCGGAAAAAAAAAAAAAATCCCTTCCCCGCTCTGCCCCTCATTTTCACAGCTGCCAGCTCTTGTAGATGGGCTTGCAGTAAATCGGCTGCCCAGCCCGGCTCTCCGTGGGGGCTCTGCAGGCAGGGACGGCCGGCGGGCAGCACGCTGCATGGCAAGGTGAGGCGCGTCCCTTTCCCTCCCTCTCCTGAGGATGACTCAGTCGGTTATTAAAAATTTCCAGCTTCCAGCTAAAAATGGCATCAGAAGCGGTGCCCCGGAGGGAACAGGGGGAGACGTGAGAAATGGGTTCTGTTCCTGTCTCCGCTTCCTAACACACACGCACACACACACACACACGAGCGCGCGCAGAGCTGATGTGCAGCTCGTCTGGGAAAAGTTTATTTTGCAATAAGAGGGGTTAGTATTCTGCTAAAGGCTTTTGCGAAGACTGGATCCAATTTTCGGAGCCTGTTGCCAATATTTGTGAGTCATTTCCTTGGAATCCTACCTTTGGTGTTTATTTCCCTTAGAAGGAAACTTGTAAAAGAATAATAATAGCTCTCCTTCTTCGGGGAAAGTAGCGCACAGCAAAGTGGGAGACAACTGGCTCTTTATTCCAAAACACTCTTTTGTTTGGTTTACTTTCTTCAGCAGACAAAAAGTGAAGGCGGCAATATAATTAACCCCATAAACCATCTAATTTACGGTGCCAGCGACATGCATGCGCCGCTGCACCGGAGTGAAAGTTAAGCGGGGAAGCGGTTTTAATTGGTACCTCTTTTAAAGAACAAGCGAGGAGAACTGCCCTGTGATTTGGGAAGTCTCCTTATGTAACAACAGAAGGGCTTTGCTTCCTCAGCCCTGCCTGGCTGCTGGGACCCCTTTGTCTCTCTGACTTCAGTCCCAACAATAACATCTAGCACCTATTTGGTGTCAAAACCCATTGCAAAGGTGAACTAACCATAAATAGTGTCAGTTATAGTTTGCAGCAACAGGAGCACCTCTTACCCCCAGGATACTGAAGTGTTTTGCAAACTGAACTCCCACTGAGCTGAGTGGATCCTAGACGGAGCTTTGTCGGTCTAGCAGGGCCACACAGCCACCAGCGGGGTGGAGGCAGAGAGCACATGAGACATTTTGGCTAAGAACACTGGAAAAAATATTTATGCTTACTGAAATAAATACCATGGGGCTTTATTGTTCTTCCAGAGCAGGCAGGCGAAGCAGCCGTCAGGACCTGGCTGCAGTAAACTTGATGTCATCTTTTCTTGTATCTGCCGGAGCCCCGTGGCAAAAAAAAAAATAGATTGCAAATTTGCTTGTATTTTCATATATTTGCATAAATTCTAGTGAAAACTGTAACTGTTAGAACTACCATTTAAGACTTCATTGCATATAGGCTACCAAGAGTACTGATAGGCGACATACACCTACAAAGAAATAGAAGAGGAAACCTCTTCTCTGTCAGTATAGAAACCTTCTCTGGTTCTGCTTTATAGAGACCAGAAGCAGGAGAAAGCACAACTGTTAACAGGGGGTTTTTTCTTTTTTCTTTTTTCTTTTTTTTTCTCTGAAAAAATGCTTGCTAAGATAATCAGGGGACCCAGACAAACTGGGACAGAGCAACTCCAAAAAGTCTTTCTGGGAAGAATTCAACTGAAAAGTATGAAAAGAAAAAAAAAAAAAGACATGCGGAAATTAGGAAAGTTAAGGAAATATTTGCTTGGAATTCAGTCTTGAGAAAGAGACACTCGAGCATCTGGAGTTGTATAATCTAAATTAGGACAGAAGTTAAGTAAAGATACCTTTGAAACACTTTCACGGAAGGCTGCGTCTTGACACAGAAATCAATTTCTGATCACCGAACAGTAAGTCCAGCTCTAGCAAAAGAAGGGAAAAAAAGGAAAGCAAAAAGAAAAATAAAAACAGTGGATTCCTTGAAATTCCCTGAAGTGAGGGCCAAGAAATACGGGGAAAAACACTTAGACTTGGCAGGTCTATAGTTTATCTATACATCCGAAGGATGAAGAGCTGAATTGACCCTGTTGGCACACAGACCTGCTGTTCTACCAGCCCAGTTATTTCAGCCAGCCTTAACCCTTGCACTTCGCCCCTGCATTGTGCTTATGTTAGATGGTGGTATATGCGTTTCTGATATGAGGTGCGGTTGAAGGAACAGAAAATCGTCGTTATGCAGGGCCCGCACTGCCTCACTGCCCCCTGTCCGCGTTCCCCTCTTCCTCTGCCTCCTCCCTGCACTCTCCAGCTTGCGGCTCAGCATCTCCCTCACCGCAGACCAGTGACCGCCTGCACCGGCGCAATGACATACTGCCGTTCTTCTCAGCTTTTTTGTATCAACAGGAGAAGAAGGAGGTCTCTCTCTCTCTCTCTCCGTCTGCTCCCAACGCATAGCCTGTCTCTTGGAAGTCCAATTTTCAGTTTAAATCTAGCACGGCCAATTCCAGATGCTTTTCCGCTTCTTGCAGCTCGCCTTGCCTCCAGAGCCCTGCAAGCGGGGATCATCTTTGGCTCTTTGCTTTCATTTACAGTGACCAGGCTGCCACAGTGTGCTGCGATTCAGCGTCCCCAGTGTTTCCACTGCTTCATTCATAACATTACTACAACTCCATGCACCTCTATCCAGACAATAAACATTTTCATCAAGGCCCTCATTATCTCCCATCTCTGTTTGTAACTTCCTCCTCCTTGAACTTGTGACATATCAGCCAGTTCCATCTATTTAAACACAAGCTCTCAACATCCTCTTCCCTGTCCACGGCTGTGGTCAGAGCCAAACCGCCTCAGAGCCAAACCACACCTTTCCTCCTTATTTGCCTGCATCTAGGCTTTTATTTCCACACGCGCTAGGTTGTCACAGCTCCGTCTTAGCTGTCATCGCTCCATCGTTGTCTCTGCTGTACAGCTCTGCTCTATTCGCCAGTGATGCTGGCGTCCTTGTGCATTTATCTGCTGCACGCGGGGAGCTTTTATGCCCTCTTCCATGACGCTCTCGCCCAGAGGATGCCCTCAGCTAAGCTGGTGCTACCAAACTTTGTTGCAGCAACCGTAAAGAGTAGATAGTTAACAATGAGGTTATCCTGTGAATTGTTTAAGTGCGATATAGTTGGGTTTTGTTGGTTTCAATGTATGTACACCAGTCTGGGCATGTGATTGTGCCTTTCCCCTTCCTCTCTCCGGCTGTCACTTGCTTGCTTAGTCTCTGGGTTGGCACAGCCTGCGTGCAGTGCTCGTGCAGTGGGAATTCTGACTGCTTCTGCGGCGTACGTTTCCTGTAGCGCCAAAAAGGTAACAGCTACCAAAATGATGGCCATTTTCTTTTCTAAGCACTGCAATCCAGATGTTAGCAATGGTATAGTACGGTTAAGAAACGGTATTCTGTCCTCAAGTCGTGTCGTTATGCAATGGAAATACTTCAGAATATACGATCGAGACCGAAACCGCTGCAGTACTTGGGTACAAACCCAGGAGTAAAGAAAGGAATAGTCGTCTTAAGTCTATCCCCTTGTCTTTCTTGATCTTGGTGAGACCTGCAGCATTATTGTCGCAAGCATTTTTTATTTAAGTTTGGGTTTTTAGAGGCATTCTGGAACTGTATAAAGAGCCCTTTTCACTGACATCACATCAGGCTTGTTATAATGTGAATGGCATCGTTACAGTTCTCTCATTAACATCATAATGGCTCTGGAGGAATAGTGAGTGAAAAAACCCCAGCAAATGGAGTAGCGCGTAGCAATGTATAGTAGTCTTACTGTGTAAAACGGCATACGGACAAAGTTTGACATTTTAACCTTCAGGCTGCTGTAGATGCCTCGGGGTGTCCTCACACTGCACGCATTTGGCTGACAAAATGGAAAAATTGTGGTGGCCTAAGGATGGAGGGCTGGGTTCAATAAAAAACCATGCCTGGCTTCCATGCCACTGAAGCCCACACAAGGCTCCCAAATGGATTTTTCAAAATTGAATCCAGCCCTAAGTGTCAAGCTTTTGCTGTAATTTTGTATAGTAAATGTATTCTATGCTCAAATGTACATCTTTCATCCTTTATTTCCAGTGGCGTTAATGGAAATGTAACAATGCGTGTGCTGTTCTGCAAAGTCTTATTGAAACGAGCGGGATTTTGGATGAAATCCCTCTGTTGCACACGATAATGTAATATAAATGGGTTGGGCTTACGGCTGGAGGAAGATGAGATCTGGTTCTATTTCTGGCTCTGACACGGATTTGCTGTGTGACTTCTGGCAAGATACTCAGGAGTGGATTTTGCCACCCTTAATGGGGAGAAACAGTAGGCTGGCTCTTCGGGAGCGATGCCAGAGGTCCCGTTTACAGACCTAGGTCCGGTAGCGCTTTTTCAGTAAATACCATCCCGTACTTCGGGCTTTCAGTTTTGCCGCGTCCAGCTTCACCTTCAAGGAGGCTGACTTCTCCCGTGTGCCGAGCACTCGCAGCTCCCTTCCCGCTCATTTGCAGCAGCTGGAAATCCGTGCTTCTGAAAATCAAACTGGAACAAATAGCGTGCCCAGAGTCACAAGCCCTTTTAACAGACTGGTTCTCAGCTTCTGTGCGCTGGAGCAATTCCTGTGCTACAAACGAGGCTTCTTTTGTAGCCGAGTGCCACCTGTACAGCTTTGTATCACGTGCTGAAACCTACAAGCTTGGTTTGGGGCTTTGGTTTTCTGGTTGTTGTGGGTTTTTTTTCTCCTAGGGATGCTCTATTATTTATGCCTTGCTCTTACACAATTTGGAAACATGGAGAATGTGCATGGACAGTAGCTGTTTATAGAAGTTAACTGGCCTGCCTCTATTAATTTTGCATGTTGTAGATAGCAGAAGCAGTTCATTTACTTTACTGGCTGTCCAGAGAACTCAGTTTTTCAAGATAAATCGGCAGCACTGTGCAGAAGGCATCCCAATGCTTCCTTCCTTGCTTCCTTTCTTCCTTCCTGTGTGTTTCTGCTTAAGCATAGAAAGACCTATTTGTGATGAAATATGGTAGAAAAAAATGCACAGTCGAAATCTCCGATTCTCATTAAAAAATTCCATAAAGAGATGCCGAATTCATTACGAGCAAAGAAATCATGACTTTCCCAAAGCAGCAGCGAGTTTCTTCCAACCCCTATTCTCTGAGGACAAACACTGAATGTTGACATCATGCCAACACGAGGAGATTGATGTCTCCCTGTGAGCGATTCCTCGGTGCAGATTAATGAGAAGAGTCCATGGGTGCTTTCTAGTGACAGCGGAATCTTTTCAGCCACAAAATATATGACTTCTTAACCGGTTCTTGGGCCAATTTTTGGCCCTGCTCTTAGGTCAGCAGACCGACCCACTCATTGTTTTGACCGCTCTTTCCATGTGTCGGTACTCAGCTGGTAATAAAAGGTGCGGGGAATAAATAGTATAGATCGTCTGTGTCACGGATAACTTCCAATGGGCCGGTCTAGCAGCCTGCCATTCCCCTGTCATTGTTTCTTTGCCCAGGAAAAGCAAGATGGCATTAATGGGCACTGCAAGAAAATGACCGGGGGCCTTATGCAGTGCACGATCAGTAGATCGATTCTGAGGAGGGGGTTTAGGCACCCTTCGGTATGATTGCAGTGACGTCTGGCAGCCTTTACTCACGCAAACTGCTCCGGGATTTCAGCTGGCTTCCCCTTCACCTCCCATTTTCTGCCCGGGTGAGGAGCGTAGGGCAGACCCGCACGTGCATGCATCGAAGGAACAGAGCGTCAGCGCGTGCTGGAAGCCGATTTCTTACTAAAGTAGCAGCCTTGTGCATTCTTCCAGGATTTAAGAAAACAACTGGCAGATGTGAATGATTTATTTTTCCTCCCTCTTCTGCTGCGGTTTATTTTTTCCTCTTGTTAGAGAGCGCTCAGCCGCTAACACAAACAGTTGCTGAAATTCCACCTGCCCACCTGCAGCCCTTCCTTCTCGCTGCTTTCTCGGGCCCTCGTCTTCCTCCGGGAGGGCTGCACCGAGGGGAAGGAAACTACGTCCCGCTTTCTTAGAGAGAGGAGGAGGAGGGAGGAGAGGGAGAGAGAGAGGAGGAGGAGGGGCCGGGCCGTGTCTGGGTGCATTGTTCCGCGCTCCCCTGCCAAGAAGTAGGTGACTATGAACTCATCCCTTGCCCCTCGCAGAAAGTTTGCTCCCTCCCCTCCCCTCCTTCCCCCCCCCTCCCCTCGCTCCCCTCCCGCCTGCTGTCGCTCGCAGCCTGGCGCTGGCCCTGGAGTCCCCGCTCCTGCTTAATATTCCGCCTGCCCCGCCGATGTTGTGCTTGGCTCCGGTGGGACTGCAACTCACGGCTTGAAACCGGAGCCAATTTTCTGTCTTAGTCTCGCAGTGTTTTGACTGGAGGCAGATCCAGTTCACTCCGATCGGGGCTGGTGGAAACAACTACCTAAGTCTCTGCTGTCTGTTTCGTTCGGGAGGGAAGANCCCGGCTTCTCCGGCGCGGTGGAAGCGCCGGGGCGGGCAGCTCCCCGCCCGCCGGGCCGCGGGCCGCAGCGAAAGTTTTCCCGAAGCCGAGCGTCCCGGGCACGGCCCCGGCGTTCTCCCGCGCTGTCCTGTCAGCGCAGCCCAGGGCTGCCCGGGCCGGGGCGTCTGGCGGGTTGGGTGTTGGTCGGGCGAGGGTCTGGCTCCGGTGGCTGCAGTGAAGATACGTGAAGATAACGCGGTGGAGCGCTCCTGTAGCGCGAAGGGAAGCGAAAAGTATTTTGTTTGGAGAACCTCCGGCAAACCGCGTGTCATTTGTCATATCTGATTTATTACCCACAG
>VZSC01013678.1:0-22968 GCA_013398225.1 Steatornis caripensis | reverse complement strand
CACAGGCAGTTCCACCTGAACATGAGGAGGAACTTCTTTACTGTGAGGGTAACAGAGCACTGGAACAGGCTGCCGAGAGAGGTTGTGGAGTCTCCTTCTCTGGAGACATTCAAAACCCGCCTGGATGCATTCCTGTGCAACCTGCTCTAGGCTAACCTGCTTTAGCAGGGGGGTTGGACTAGATGATGTCTAGAGGTCCCTTCCAACCCCTACCATTCTATGATTCTATGATTCTATGATTCTATGATCTGCTAACACTAAGGGGGCTGAAAGCTTTTTGACCGCGAGGGGGGTCTTGGTCTTCAAGAGCAAGAACACACACAGAACCCATTGCGGAGCCTTCTCAGTTGAATTTGCACCAAGCAGAAGTGACGGACCAGCAGAACTCTCTGCTCTGGCCTCCCTAACTGCTTCTTTAATCCCAAGGACACCTAGAAATTAACCCATTGCAGCTCTGGACAGTCTTACTGAGTGTCATCAGGGTCTGTAAGGGGTGAAATGTCATCTGATTTGTGAAGGCTGGCCTGAGGGTAAGTGGTCTTTTCTGCCTTTCTCCAGACCCTGCCTCATAAAATAGTGACAAATACTGAAAGTAGATGTACTGGACTCAGGAGTCGACTAAGTTACCCTGTTTGTTTCAGAAGAGGGAGTTAGAAACACCCTTGTCCAATTGCCAGAAATGCACTCGACCTTATTGGGATTTGCAACCTGGGCTAGGCAGAATGAATTTCATGGTTTAAGTTTGGTTTGATTTACGGCACGTGGAGAATGTAAAGCGGATAGGCCTTTTCCCCATTGCACACTCCAGTACTAAGGGCTTTTTGCTAGTATCAAAAATTTTCAAGAACTAGTTACTTTCCAAGATTATAGTAATGCCTTTCATCCGTATGTCCCATGCATAACTGCTAAACGAATGCTCCTGAACTTGATCCTGGTCTACCTGCCTGGAAGAACTGGACGGAAAAGCTTTTCTCTAGGGAGATTGTTTTACTCTCTATAATAAGAAACTTTGCTCCTAGAGTGTAAGACTATAAAGTACTGTGCCTTTCAGTGGGCTAATGCCTGCTTATAATGGTACTTCAATAATACATGGAAAACAGCGACAGAAAAAGATGTTTCTGTTGTCAGGTCTATTTTAGCGTCACTACGAACAGAAGTGTCATTTTATCTTTGGGATCACTTACCACCAGGTAATACATTTCTCTTGGAAATGCATAGTCCATTTGAGTTTAAAAAATTACGCTCCTTTTTCAAAACACACGGCATAATACCATTGTGCTTCATATATACTTAATACTTTTGGTATTTTTACTGGATTAACTAAACTGTTGAAACAGCTTAACGTGGTTACTTAAGCATTCCCAGCACTCAAATAGACTCAGCTGGCACCGATTTGCAATGCCAGCGTAGCAGCTGGCTCCACAGAGAAAACAAACGCAGGCTGAGCCACAGAAATGAAGTGCTTCTTTCAGTCCTGAAGGTGTTACGCCCCAAAGCAGAGTTGTGGTAAAGAGATGTTTTTCACCTTTCATGTTCCTGTGCTCCCTCCATCCTTCTTTTGCCGTGTCTCGTCTACTGACTGTTCTTTCGCCGAAGGCCGTGCCGTGCTGCCGGAGCGCCGTGCCGGGTGCCACCACCCTTCAGCTTTGCATAGGGGAAGCAGGGAGCTGGTTCAGAGTCGCAGCGTGATCTAAAGGGTGTCAAAGGTTTAATGAATTTAAACAAACTAACCAGGCTGCAGTGTGTGTCTCGCTGCTTTCTGGCGCCTCGGGAGGCCCCTGCCTGTTGCAACCCACCCAGCTAAACCGCCTTTCCAGCTGCCAGCAGCTCAGATGATTGCCACTGTGGTAGTGATCTGGTGATTAAAGGGCTATGGCTGAAGCAGAGAAGGGAAGGTGATTTCTGGTCTGCGTTCGATTCACTCATGGCCTTTCATTGCCTTCTTGAGATACAGGCTATAGCCAGACGTGTAGCAAATGCATTTGCTGCTTGCTCGTGCCAGGAACCTTGACGAAAGAAGGTCCTTAAGTTTTATCACAAAAAAAGCCACTCAGTCACATCAGAGAAAGGTTTAAATTGCTGTGGGGTAAAATATTTCATCTAGCATTTTATTCAGTGAATGTAACTCTCACATGGAAGCCTCCCAAAGGGACTTCACCTTTTTCATTGCCTGTCCCTCACTTTGCAACCTCAAAGGCAGGGGCTGCCCTTGCTTTCTGGAGGTGACCTTTCGGGCTCCTCTGGACTGGTATGAGTTTTTCCGCAGCTGCGTGAAACACCCCAGAGGCTTTTCCTGGCAGGGTGTGCAGAGCCTGCTAAAAGATCGCAGCCGGGGAAGTGCTGCAAAGGATCTTGCTGGAAATGTTAGGAGATGTGAATCTTCCACAAGGCATCCCATGTAACAGCCAAGCCGCTCAGTCACAACTACTTGGAATACACAGTAATTTCCTGTGTTTTTTCAATCTCACTTTAACTTCTCTGACAGATGGGGAAAGATGACTAAACCGAGGGAGTTTACAAAAGTTCGTCTTGTGGTGTTTGCAAACTGTCTCTGGGAGGTCCGTTTTCTCTAATGTAAACACAGCCGTGGCAGGGTGCCGAGCGCCTTTGCAGCAGTTAATCCTGCTCAGCTCAAGGCTGCTAACGTTAGGTGTACCCGGCCGGCCGGGTCTGCTCTGGGGAGCCGAGCACAAACCAGCCCTGGGGCTGAGGGGTGTTCGGAGGAGACCTTCGCTCTCCACAGAGAGCATGGAGCAAAGCAGCTATGGCTGTAAGACCAGACTGAATTTACCACTCGGGGGTCAGCGGCTTCCCGTATCAGGGGGCCTGGGGCCTGATGCAGAAGGTTAGATTAAACTCCAGGGGAGTAATCATGTGAAAACAGTTGCATTTGGGGCTGTAGTTGGCCTGTTGTTGCTCTCCCTAGTCTTTAAGTCATAGCAAGGAAGCTGGAGCACCCCGGGGGAAGGTGGTGTTTCAGTTCTTCAGCTTTGAAAGAGTGGTGCAAGCTGTAAAGTATACAAAGCTTTCTCACCAGATCCAGCTGAAAGGCCAGGTAGGCAAGTACCTAAACTTCTTTCAATCGCTGTGTTCAAATTCCCCTCTGAGGAATGCAGGGAGTGTGAGGAGAAGTCACAGGTAGGTGGTCTGCGTACATTTAGAAGCATGCACGACGAGCAAAGAAACTCCAAAACAGGGAGATACAGAACTTGGAGAAAAACCTTCTCTTCCATGGCTAGTAATTCTTCTCAAGTAATACAGCATCAGCCTCCCATTTACTGCAGAGAGCATCTAATACGTCATACCAGGATTGCAGGAAGGAGACGAATGGTCTGCCTGCTCAAGGTCAGTCCAGTTAGTGCTGCCTCCTTGCAGTGGTACTTTCCCTGCCAGGCTCGCCTTTCCGTACCACGGGCTGTGTCTGCCTCCTGAGACAGTTAAAGGCTCTGGCTGTTGCGAAGGAGGGTTGCGGTTGTCGGTGGCTGTGCCTCCTCCAGGAGAAACTGGCCCGTAGCTGTCATGGCTTAGCGCCTCCAGCAAGCTCAGAGGGACCTCCCAATGGCACTTCTGCTGTCCCCTCACCATCTTGTATTTCTAGTGTAGCATTTCACTTGTGGACTATGACTGGTGTCAGATGCTCTGTGGCAGTTTGCTGGCTGGTGTTTCGGAGACTTTTTGCATCTGAGTGACAGGCGATCAGACCCTAAGCTGGCGTGAGATGATCCTGTGCCATTGATTTTTGGAGAAGTTGTGCCTGGTCCTATCAGGTGACCACCCACACCTTTGGTTACTGTTAGTTTTGTCTTTTCCAACTCCCTCACTCTCTTAATTCACACAGGGTTGAGATGGCAACCCCCATGCAGTGCGGGACTGGTTGCTCCATATTTACACCTTTAGTTAGGGAAAGCCTCTGTCTCTGGGAATTGGAGTCGGGCAGCACATGATTTTCAAAGCCGGTTTTATTCCCCGACTCCAAATCATAGAATCATAGAATCATACAATCATAGAATGGTAGGGGTTGGAAGGGACCTCTAGAGATCATCTAGTCCAACCCCCCTGCTAAAGCAGGTTAGCCTAGAGCAGGTTGCACAGGAATGCATCCAGGCGGGTTTTGAATATCTCCAGAGAAGGAGACTCCACAACCTCTCTGGGCAGCCTGTTCCAGTGCTCTGTCACCCTCACAGTAAAGAAGTTCCTCCTCATGTTCAGGTGGAACTTCCTGTGTTCCAGTTTGTGTCCATTGCCCCTTGTCCTGTCGCTGGGCACCACTGAGAAGAGTCTGACCCCATCCTCTTGACACCCACCCATCACTTCTGTCTTTCAATATATGCATAAAATCTGTGCTCTATTCCTTCATGAACCCTAAAAATCCTCGTAAATTTTTTTTTGCCTCTATCCATTGCTCTTTCAGGGTGAAACCCTCTGTACTTATTTCTGTGAGTAGGCCCCACTTACCAGCCACATCCTCTTAGCCATACGGCTGCCATGGGGCCATTTATTCCCTTCAGTAAAGTAGTGCGGCTTTGGCTCAAAATGCAATTACCCTTTATATTGCAAATCAGCAGACAGTGCACATACATTAAGTGCTGCTAGCCTGTAAGCGTACTGTACTTTCAGTATATTATTTTCCCAAAATTTGTCTTCTCTGAGTCTCAACAAGTATGACCGAAGTGACATACATTTATCAATTTCTATTAATATTATCATGATTATTATTCTGAAAATGCAGTTTCATTAATTTTTGAATCTTGAGCAGCGTATGTTTTACCTGCCGTGGCTGAATACATATTACTCCTTCTTTGACCCCTTCCTCTACGTGACGGATTGGATTCTGGTTTACCAGCAGACTAATTAGTGTAATAGTGGCACGTTTTGTTTTGTGTTTGCTATGAGAAGTAAGGTGCATAGTGTTAATGCAATCCTGAAATGTACCTTCACCGAAACTTTAAAATAACCTGTGTAATCATCGCAGTCGTGAAGAAAATCTTAAAATACGAGTAGGGCATAAGCTACTGTCAGATCATTTTCCTCATTCTGTTCACAGGCTGAGACAAGGGTTTTTACTGTATGAATTTATCCACCCATTGAAAGCGTCCGTTTGCTAACTCTGAGGCTTAAAGATGACAGTGTAATGTCAGCTTTTGAGGTATTTCACTAGTGACCATTATAAACAAGGCATTCAGCTAACGAGCTTGCGCCACACTCCCAGTGGCCTTTCTCAAGCTGCCGGTGGCCCCCAGTAGCCCCTTTCCAGCTGCCCAAGCTCCTTTTTCCCTTTGAATATTTCCACGTGCTATCAATAAAATATCTTTCTAGGCTCTAGAAACACACAGACAAGATAAACCCTTTTAACTGAGTATCAACGTAAATAATAGAAAGGCAACCAGGCAGATAATTTTATTGTTTTAATTTTGAATATGTGAGACCTATTATTATTATTATTATTATTTGGAAATGTAATTTTAATTTGAATAACGCACCACAGCGTTTTCTGGCTGTCGTGAATCTGACACCCACGCACTAAAAGTCCTTCATGATCACATAGCGCTACCCTGGCAGGTGCCAAAATCCGAACCTCGGCAGAGCCTCTGAGGTTTTTGACTGTATGTTTTCCCACACTGCCTCATTTTTCCCCTTTGCTCAGAAGTGCTGAGAAGATGCATGTGGAGGGGGAGGGGACCAGAGAGAAAAAATGTAAATCATGGCAACCTGACTGTCAAGAGGGTATCACTTTTTAATTCCTAGCTCATGTTCCCAGTGGTGGTGGAGCTGCAATATTAAATTGTTTTGTTTTACCTCTAGGCTTGGTTTACAGGTGCCGGAAGAGATGCAGCCCCAGCCCCTTGAGCGCAGAGGTAAGGGACCTTGCAGCGGAAAGCTCGCCTAGAGGTTTTGTTCCCCTTTGATAGGTCGGGCTAGCGCTCATTGCGGGAGCAGCTGGGAAGAGATAATTAGCATAACAAAGAGCTATATTATAGCATTGCATTGTGCATTTTGAGCCTTCAGACACCTTGACACGTTCGGCTGCATGTTACATAAATCTGAATTCCAGGTAGAACTGGAAAAACACAAAATGAAATGAAAATAAATAGATCCCCCCACATTTAAAGTTAGCACAATTTGAATACTCTAATTGGAAATGTAGAAATCCTCCGTGTTTTGAGTGTAGCCATGCTGCAAGCGCGTCCATCTAAAACCAGGTGCCAGGGGCCGTCGGCGTGGCTGCCTGGCACATGTGGTGAAGGAGTGTGGTTCTCCCTGGCTGGCGGGATGGTCCGAGGGGGACGCAGGGTGAATTCTTGCTGATGGACTTGGGTGCATGGGGCACGTGGGCTCGGGCCAGCAGAGAGGAGCGGGATGGCCTCAGCCACCCCGGCAGCTGCTTTCTGCTGCTCTTGGCTTGGAGGTGGAAGAGCCACGCACAGGCGGTGGGTTGCTGAGGAGAAGGCTGTGGGTGCAAGCACTTCATATTTTGCACTGTTTCCATCATGAGCAAATGGCAAACTTGCACTGTGGGGGCGTTGGTGATTTGTACTGGTTCAGTTACTCAAGAGGTTACAAACCCCGCGGATAGCTTCTGTCCCTGCCGGGCTGCCTTCCCCTGGGCGCTCCCAGGCATGGTGTGCTTCTCTCTTGCTCCCCTCGCAGCAAAGCTGCCCCACGCATCCACTCCGGTCCCATGGCAGAGGACAGACAGAGCCTGCTATGGCCTGTAGTGGTTGCAAAACCCGTGCTCCCTTCCCGATTTGTGTGAAATAAGCTGCTTTGTGCTGCTTACGTGCGCCATGCCCACCTGCAGTCTGGCTGCCCACTCACTGCAGCCCACTCACTGTACCTCTTTCCTCCCTTTTGTTCCCCTCCTCTTGTCTGGATTTTGGCTGAGGAAAATTACCCACCCCTTGAGTTAGAAGAAATGCAGAGAAGGAAGCAAAAGGAGCAAAAATATCCCGAGGAAGGTTTTTCAAAGCTGATCCTCCCCTGGGTCCAATGTCTGTCAGACACCTTGCAGCACACAGCTGCATCATGCTGTCGGAAAGAGGGATTTAAAATCTGACTCTCATATGCAACTCTTTCTCTTGCTCCCTTGGATTGAGAGTCTCTGGCAGGGCAGGAGAGCAAATCCCAGTTTAGGAGGGCGGCTCCGTCAGCCCTGCAGGCAGTCTGTATTGCAGCGGGG
Organism: Steatornis caripensis; assembly: GCA_013398225.1. Lineage (NCBI taxonomy): Eukaryota > Metazoa > Chordata > Aves > Caprimulgiformes > Steatornithidae > Steatornis > Steatornis caripensis. Next base: position 15,791 of record VZSC01013678.1, on the reverse strand, counting down.
AGCTGTGCAAGCGCTGTCATCTGTGGTGGTGGTGGTGGCGATTTCTGCAAAACCTGAATATACTTCACCGGGTGTTTTTATTCAGCACAGCCTCATCAGGCAGGGAGATGCGGGTTGAGCAAAGAGGACAGAAGATCCTACTGTTCTGTCCTGGTTGTGTAGGGGATAGGATGGCTGCTGAGCCTCTAACAGAGATAACGTGGGGGAAGAGCCAGAGGTAGGCTTTGAGAAAGGACAAAACCAGGGCATTACGACAACATGTCATGGTTCTTAAATGGCTATGGTGGTTTTAGGAAGCCGTAACTTCCAAACAGTTACTGAAAACCCAACATTGTTTTGGCTTTATGCCACTGATAGTATAGTAAAATTTATCAGAGAAACATATTTGTCAAAGCTAATGAGACTTTGTACATCTAAAACACACCGACATTGTGTTGCGCTTTCCGTCACAAGTAACATCTGAAATAAGAGTTGCAGCTGAAAGAGATTCGTGAAGAAAAATTACATAGATCTGTTCTTTTGTTTACTTTGTGCACTTGACAGCCCCTGAACACAGTCAGGTTCCCCGCTTTGCCTTTACAGTCTGTCAGTCAGTTTTCTGACATGTGTTTGAGCCTTTCACATAGCGGCGACGAAGATGGAACTAGTTTTTATAAGGAAAATATGACCGTGAAAACAAAAAGGGTGCCTATGGATTCAGCGGTAGGGAGTGTCATTGGGTGATGCTTTACATTCATTCATTTTGTGGTTAAAAAAAAGAAGAAAAAAAGATTTAAACAGACTGTTTCTTTTCACAGCAGCGAATGCTTCTTTGCAGCCTGAGAGCATGAAACACCACACAAGAGCACTGGTGAGATTTTGAAAAGCAGGAACTGAAAAAGCAAGAATCTCAGGTAAGCTCCCTGCAGGGTTGGGAACGTGGGGCAGTGCCACCCCACAGTGCTTTAATCCTGTCCTCACAGAGCACGGCCACGGCCCCTGAGGCAGGCTCCTCTGTCCGTAATAAATACGGTGCGTGCCATGTGTGAAAAATCTCTTTCTTAGGATCTGCAATGGTGCTTACTCTGGGTCTTGCAGAGTCACCATCAGGTCTGTTCTCTCTGCCGTGGCTTCAAAAAATGGGTTGTCTTTTTCTGTAACAACCGTAGAGCTTCATCAACCATATACATCGCCAGTGTCCGTTTTCTACAGCTCACGCTACTTACATGGGAAAACAGGCTTTACTACTTCTCTCATCCTAATTTCACTCTTTCATAAGAAGTGTGGTCAATTTAGGCAAGGCTTGCCAGGCTTAGCAGAGGACGGGCATGTAATCCGCTCTGGTACACCTCCAGTGAGATCAGTAACCCGGCATGGGGGCAGACCCCTAGGTGAGGCTCATCGGAGGGGATCTCCTAGGCATAGCAGGACACCCATGGAGTCGTTGTTTCCTCCTCCTGACAGAGCTGGATTGGGGTCCGTGAGAGCAGCTGCCTCAGCGCTTTAAACCCTTGATGCTTGCCAGACCCACTGTACTGCTGTTGGGCCAAAAGTATGCTGCAGAGGTCTGTAAGACATACATAACCTTCCCTGAGAAAGGGGAGTCGATTAGAAAGATCAGAGAGCTTCTGAGTGTGGACTTCCTGTAGGTATATCTGTATGCAACTCCTGACACGTACAAGGAATGGCAAATATTTGGAACTGTTTGGTAACAACCAAATCTGCACAGTACGAAGGACCTCCATGCCTCAGCCCTGCGTGTTGGCTGAGTGGTCTTCTCCCACCTCTGTCCGTTTGTCCTTGCAGTTAGCCTCGGTTCTGACTTACCTGGGACATGCAGATTCTGCTTGAAAGACCTTATTGGGAAGAAACAGCTGCCTTGTGGCTCTCATATTGTCATCTGGAGAAAAGCTGCAGTCTTGCTGAGGCTCCCGGAGGTGCGTCTGCACGGCACCCAAAGGTGCTCCGACAGGAAGATGCATCTTGGGTGCAGCCCTCCACTGCAGGTGACCCCATGCGTCAGCGCTGCTGCCCTGCTCTGCTCCTTTCTAAAGTCTGTCTGATGCTCAGAGTCTGTTGAAGGGACATGACCACATCAACTCCTGTGCCTTTGAAGCTGGGAAACTGGAAGTGATCCAGTGGTGTCTGAACTACAGCCTTAACTCTTATTCTTTTTTTTCCTTTGCATCGACACTGCTTTGACTCAAATTCTTTTAAACTCCACATTGTTGGACAAGAACTGCTGCCAGACCCTCTGTTTAAAGCAGAAGAGAAACACCTCCATAATTTCCCTAGCCAGTGCCAGAATACGGAGGAAGCCTGCCACAGTGCATGCCCTGATCCTGCTTTGGGGAATCACTTAGAGCTGTTCCTGTTTTGACAGAGCTCATTTACCTCTCCCTAACTGCTGTAATCTCTTAAGAGTGCAATTCAGGTTGTTAATATGAGAACCTTCATAAAGAATTTCCATATGCAAATTCCCAGTCTGAACTTTGCTACAACAAAGTCTGTGTTGCTGGAATATATTTCTCTGCACCCACAATCATCTTTTTTTTATCCTCTGTGCACCATGCCCTCCCCTACCTGCTCCAAGCTGCTTTCTGCAAGCTGGAAGTTGTGAGTGTAAGTCTAATTTCACCCTTCAGTAAGCAGGGAATTCAGAAAATTTAGAAGTGCTGGGATCAACACCAGGCGCTCGCATTTGTGATAGCTCTTGGAGTTAAAACTGCAAGTGTAGCCATGTAGCTGCTACGCTGTCGTTTTTCTCTGAACGGGAACCTGAAACCTCTCCGAAGTCAGCTGCCCGCCGGCAGTAGCAGTAGGCTCTGTTTGGCGTGCCGCAGGGAGGCTGGGCGCAGCTCGTTGGAGGACACGCACATGTGTGCACACATTTGCTGGGCTGTTTCCTGGAGCCCTGGCCTTGTTCTGTCTTGTCTCTGGGCTCTTTAAAGCAAGGGTCATTAGGACTGTTCGCTCTGGCATTTGTTCATCCCACATCCTTCTCTGTATTAGACAACGTCTACCTTATAATGTCTGATCCTGATCCAGCAGAAAATATTCCATTAACGTGACTTGAAGAGAAGAACATATTTTTCCCGGCCTCAGTCTGTGAAGTTAGTTGCAGCATGCTGCTTTGTACGTTACGACCGAATCAAACTTCCTTTCATCGGCACCAGCTGCTGCACTTTATGCCTAAACCCAGGATGCAGAATAAAAAACCTAGGCATCTAAGTCAGAGCAGGACCTGACCTGAAGCCATCCACGGGGCCTCAGGTCGAGTCGGCATGTCTCTCCTGTCGTACTAAGCTGTCAAAAACAATTATCTCGAAGAAGCCTTTCGTGTATCTTTATGTCTCGTTAATTGGTGGGTCCTGCTCTCTGTCATGCTGGCACCTCATGAAGAGTAAAAAGTGGGAGCAGGAAATGACACGGTGAGTCAAACCACACAAATTCAATGTCATCTGTCCAAAGAAAGACTGGATTAGTTTAATGGAGGTTGGAAAGGGCATAGCGTACATGGAAGTATGCTATTTACTCTGCTGATCTTGATCATGGGAAATGATGACAAACAGTAAAATAAGATGTGAATTTACGAAGTGACATAAGGGCGGAAAACAGCATCATGAAGACACTGGTAGGAAAAAGACTATTTGAGGTGGCTCTTGGCTATGGAATGGTGCAAGGTAAAATTAAATATCAGGTGAACATCAGCAAGATCTGTTTGAGTGTGGAACAGCCTCCAGAAAGAAACTGGGAGAGCCTTTGCTTGAGCCACTCAAAACTAGCCTGAACAAGGTGCTGGGAGAGAGACACCACAGAGAACAACTCTGCAACTGCCATAGGGCTGCGATGACCTAATAATTCTTTCCCACCTTTAATCTTTGTGATCCTGCAGTTAATCATCGCATATTAATTGTGAAATCTCTGCTCAAACCATTTGTTAAGGCTCTGTCTAACTAGTGAAATTTTGTATTCTCTAGAAAGGACAAATACAGGAGTTTTAATCCAAAATTACGCCAGCCAGTGGGCTTGAAGCCATGATTTTGCCGGTAGAAATTTGGATTCAGGTCCAAACTTTGTGTCTCAACAGTGAGCAGATCTGAAACACAGCTTCTTTGTTTCTGCCTTGTGCCACTGTAGAAGCCATTGCCAAGAGATATAGATAGTGAATCAGAAACAGGTTCTTTTCCAGAGCAGTGACAGTGACTGGCAATTACAAATAGCATCGGACATCTTGAGTGTAAGGGCGTGAACAGAGGCTGGTTTTTTCCTTACGCTATTTTTCGTTTGCATCTTCCCCCACCATTTCTTTACAAGTGCAGAGGCTGGGACTTGGGTTCGATGAAGACGGAGGTGGCCAGAAGAGAATCCAGACCGTTTGCATGATTAAGCCACATTCCTGGAGCTACAGGAAGTGCTTCCGCTGGTTTGTGAGCTGCAAAGCATCGAGGTGGCAGGGGCAGCTGCGATCCAGAAATTTGTTTTTGTCACTCTGAAAGATGATCATAGATCTGTTAGCAACCCCCTGGCACTACGTAGGCTTGCACAGCAATTACTTCTGCAATTACTTCTATATCACCCTGCTGGTTGTAAACTTTAATATCCCAGAAATAATGTTCAGTTTTGGACTGATGTGTTCCCAAGCAATGAACTGTCAGATGAGCTCTGGCCTGTTGCTCTTCCTCATTTGTGGAGCAGGTGCAAAGGAAAGCACCAGCGTCCTCCCCAGCAGCAGTCTAGAAGGACCCAGAGAGAGGAGAGAAATGTGTTGTAACTGGGTCATGAATTGAAATGTATTTCTCTGAAACTTGCTGCCTCCCTCCTCTGACTCCAGTCATGGACAAGTAGCTTCTCATTAGAGTTTCAATTTCCCTCCTTTATTTCACCACCAGTTTCATGTCACTCTTCCTTTGGTTTTCTTTAAGCTGGTCTTCTCCCTGATGGTGCTTTTCCTTACGTATAGGCTAGCCCTTACGCAGCCGCAGAACCAGAGAAGCCTGCCCTGTTCTTACCTTAACCACAACTGTCTGAACATTTTTATTAATAATTCCCTTTTCCTTGCCACATTACCAGAGGGTCCTGACAAACAGATTGGGTAACTGACTTCCCTTGTAAACTTAGTATTCCATGCTCACTACACACAGCACAGATAAAAGCAGCCAGGTTTTTGCATAAAAGATGATACTTTTTTTTCTGTACTTCCCGCAATGAATATGACAGGATATGGTTGGAGAATGCACTAATGTCTTGATGATTTTTGCATCCAGATTATGCACATTAATAACATGAGCAGTTCCTGGGTATGAATAGATGAGCTTCTTATGGGATTTTTCGCTGTGTCAAGCATGGGAAGCAGGTGAAGCTGGAGGAACTGGAAAGAAGCAGTTTTGCTTACAAAGGCTGTCATTCTGAGTTTGGAGGTGGGTTTTTTTCACACAGAAACTTCATGATCTGAAATCTGCAAGTAGGTTTTGGTTGTGAGTTCATTTTCTTCCCAATGGTGCTTTTGGGGTGCAAAGGAGAGGTTTGGAGGAGCTGAGGCAGTTGGGTCTTGGGAGACAGTGCAATGCTGGTGATACTGTCCACCCTCCCCAGCGCCTGACTCATTCCTGGTGGCTCCAGGAGCAAGAAGCAGCAGTTTGTTATTCAGGAACTGCTTCAGGAGAGGGACTGCACATCATTCTGCAGCTTCTGCAGATCAGCTGATAAAAGGCTAGAAAGAAGCTCTGCGAAAAAAGAAGAAAGAAAAAAAAAAGTAAAAGAGCTTTGCCTTACCCAGCCTTAATGATGGCCCAGAACACTTACTGGGAGGGCCAGACGACCCATAAAAAAACCACAATTCACTTATGCCTGGGAATAGAATAAACTGAGATCAGCAGTAAAGCAGCTTTTGTACAAGTTGGGAGGATGCTGTAACATGCCAGGGTATTTTGCTAGTAGTGCCTCTCAGGGCTGTGTTATGGCAAGTTACATTTTGCCTGGGCTGTGTCCAGAGATGATCTTCCTTTTGCGTTTCTTCTTTTTCCATTAGTAAATTTTCTGCTGCATTCAGCCATGGAGCAGAGGCGGTTTATGTGCTTGCCTGGCATTCTTAAGCAGTGGAGTTGGAAGTCAGGCTCAAGGACTCCTAGGTAGAAAGGGCAGAGGAGTGTATTAGCGTAGTAGCGCGGCATCTGCCAACAGATGTGCTGGTTAGCAAAGGTTATGAGCTAAAATCCACCCCAATATTTTGTACTAGCTTTCTCAGCGGCCCCAGAGAGGGATGTCTTTTCACCATCTTTCCAGTTACGCTGCAGATTACTGATGTGTGCCTTTCCCGATTTCTTTCATGATCCTTCCCTTCAGTGGACTTTTCCTGGACTGGTTCAGGAAAGATCCTGTCCTATTTAAGAACACTGTCTCTGGGCATGAGGCAGGAATAGCCTTGCCCTTGCACATAACTAACTTCCAAACCTGCAAATACAACCTCATGATGAGCGGATGTTGAAGTGGGGCTCTGTGTCCAGGGCAATCCTCGGATAATAGCCCAATTCATCAGGAAGTATCATGAGCATCGGGTCTGGACCACAGTGTCCAGGTAACTCTGCTCTCCTCTTGTCCTCCCATAGTTGGTACAATTTATGACTGTGTTAGGTTGGCAGTGGCTAGCTGCCAGACTCCCACCCAGCTGTGCTCTCACTCCGCCTCCTCGATAGGTTAGGGGGAGAAATAAGATGAAGGAAAGCTCACAGGTCAAGATAAAGATGGGGAGATCACTTGCCAATGACCATTATGGGCAAAACAGCCTCAACTTGGGGAAAATTAATTTATTGCCAATTAAAATAGGTTTGGATTGTGAGGAAAAAGAAGACAAATTAAAACACCACCTTCCATCACTTGTTTTCTCAGGCTCAACTTTATTCCCAACTCCTCTACTTCCTCTTCCCAAGCGGCACAGATGGGGAATGGAAGCTGTGGTCAGTCCTTAATGGGTGTCCTCTGCTGCTCCTTCCTCCTCGCGCTTTTCCCCTGCTCCAGCATGGGCCCTCTCCATGGGCTGCAGGCCTTCACCACCTTCTCCACCGTGGTCTCTCCACAGGTTGCAGGGGGACAACATGCTCCACCATAGTCCTCTCCAGGGGCTGCAGGAGAATCTCTGCTTTGGCGCTTGCAGCACCTCCTCTTCTCTGACCTGGGTGCCTGCAGGGCTCTTTCTTACATTTTTCCTCACAGCTTTCCCTGAGGCACCACCATCTCAGCTGCTGGGCTCAGCTGTGCCCTGCGATGGATTTGTTGGGGCCATCTGGAACTGGCTGTATCCGGCACGGGGCAGCCCTGGCCTCTTCTCATAGAGGCCACCCCGCATGCTCCCCTGCCAGCACCTTGTTGCACACCCAGTGCAACGACTTTCACTCAGATGGTCAGAAATTCCTTTCTGAGGGGCTGAAGTCAAGTTTTTGCTCCCTGTAACCCAGTGATGATGTGTTGTGGGTGCTTGCGGGTGCCTGCTGCTGTCTCCAGCGGGTGCTGCTGACGGAGCCGTGGTCAGAGACACCAAGCATGGCGTGTGGGCATGCGCCAGGGCAGATGCTGCTGAGCGGGGCTCACGGTGGAGGCAGCCAGAGGTACGGTAACAGGGTGTCTCTGGAGGAGGGAGAGGGGTGTGTGAGGGTGGTGGTGAGGCCAACCCTGGGCCACAGCTCCCTGTGGCACGAGCGCTGCTGCATAGAGCGTACAGCAATGCCGGTGCGTGAGCGCACAGCGTGTGCTACGCCATGGCGAAATCATCGCCATGGCCTCAGAGTGCTTTGTAAGTCCCTCTCTGGCACTCGCTGTCGGTCAAGCGTTGCCCACGCTGGTGTGCCCTGTGGATGATGACGCTCAGCGGGGATTTCTCAGAGCTGAGACGAAGGAGGTGAGGGTGGTTTTTTTCCCCTGTGCTGGAAAAATGGCAGCAAGGCAGAAGCTCTTGAAGAGCAGTATTTCAGGGAAAGGCGTGGAGGAGGCATGTGCGGCCGGAGGAGGGCTGGGGCTGAGGATTTTTGGATTTCCTGAAGCTGTGGGATGTGGGAAGCACCGTGGGTGACAGGCTTGGATAGAGGTGAGGAAATGGCCCAGCACGCGGTGGGCACCGGCCCAGGAGGCGTGTCGGCTGCCCTTCTGCGGGGAGCGGTCCTCCCCTGTGCCGGGCAGTCACGGGTGAGGTGTGCTTTGGCTACCAGCTCCAGCAAAGCTCGCACCCAGCTGTGCCGCCTTGCAGGGCTGGTACCATCATTCCCACACAGCAGGGCCACGGTGGTCTCCTGTCCCCCGTTTGCAGCCCGGTGCAGCCCGGCCTGCAGAGCTGGGGGCTCCCTGCCTCGGCCTGCAGAGCTGGGGGCTCCCTGCCTCCTGCTGCGCAGCCCAGGGTTGGCACGCACACCCGGGCCTTGCTGCTTTCCCAGCTGCAGGAGCCGAAATCGCTAACTGTTTGCCAGCATGTCTTCTGACTGTGTTGTATGTAAGAAACCCAGAGCTTTAGGTCTTTCTTTCCAGTCAAGAATTCATCGAGGCAACTGCAGTTGAGCGTGGTTTAAAGTAACATACTAATAAGGGCTCCCGTTGAAGTTCAGTTTTGCAGATGGTTGTGTTTTGTAACAGTTACTGGCATGAACCAAACTCCTAGATCCAAATATTTCCCAGCTTTTAGATCTGAATCCTCTGTGTTCAGAACACTTCTACTTAATCATTAGTAAACCAGAATATTAAATGGCATCAAAGTGTGGCCATGAGCTAGAGATTTTGTCAGTGAGGTTTAACCTTTGCAATTTCAGAGCCAAAGCTTTACATAAAGGAGAAATTCTAGGGTGAATGTAAATAACGCACGTCTGGAGGATTAGCTGTCTCTTGTCCAGAAATGCCACACCTTGTAATTAAAGAAGAGTCTGTTAGTATGTGACATAGGAATGCAGAGGGTGTGGACCATCTCAGATTTACAGGCTATCAAGTTTACGAAAGAGACTAAATGCTGTTTAGTGTTACAAAGGTGGTAAGACCTTTGTTCAGCGTTGCCCCAAAATTCTGGCAAGCCTCTCATGGGAAAACACTTTGCAAGTAAGGTCTTGCTAGAAAAAAGATTCTGTAGGAAAAATTCAGTAGGGAAACTCCACTAGCTTCTGAAATGACTGCTTTTCTTCATGCACTGCAACAGAATAATGGTGTATAGGCTGAATGTGTGTGTGCAAGTTGCCTGCTGTGAACTGGAAAGTTTGAACAGTTTAATTTAACTTTACAAGCATCCATTAAAATAAAAGTACGTGAGTGAAATTTAGTGCCAAAATAAGTGCAACAAAAGCATTTCGGTTTGTGAAAAACAGTATCTGCAATGAAGATCTGAATGTAAGCACAGGGCTGAGGAAATAATTTTGGTCGTGTCCTTTCCAGTGACTTGCTATACCTCAGGATATTTATAGCTTTGTAGAATAATGAATATTAACACTTGTCATCTCACATCCAAAGTGTCATGTTAAAAAAGGGATTTGAACTCTAGAGATGAATGCAGTGAAAATTATGACAACAGTTGGCTCAATGAAAGAAAAGCTTTGAGTTAACCGTAAAAGGCTCAAAACAGGTCCAAACTCAAGGCAAGCCTTTTTTTTCTTTTTTTTTTTTTCCCTGCCAAACACCATGGTGACTCTGTGCTCCACTCCGTTGTGTCCACTTCTCAGATCTGTGTAAGGCTGCCTCCAGAGCTCCTCTACAGGTCAGTCGTAACACCTGTCTCTAAATCTAGTGAGTTTTGCAGTGATTTTGGTACTCATGAAAGAGCTAGAGAAGAGAACTGAATCAAATGCGCTAATAGGGTACTAGAAAATAATCGGAGACCTACTCTTGCGCAGCCATGCTCACTAGAAGTTTGCATCGAGTCTACTGCAATGAATTAAAACTAAAGAGACTTGATTGCCTGACTCTCCCGCCTGGTGAACACGCCATCTTTTTCATTCTTTTTGCATGGGCAAATGTTTCACTTTTCTGAAAGAATCACAGAAATCCCCTTCTCTCAAGGCAATTGGACTTTAATGGGATAAAGAAATATTAGCTACAGTCCTCTGAGTGAGGTGGGAAGCAGCTGATTCAGATATCTGGAGTCTGGAGGGCACTATTATAATTCAAAGCTTGACCTCCAGTTGGATGGCGTTTCCCTTCCATGCTAGGCCTGGATTTGGTTGTGTCGTTACAGACACACTATTGTGAGGCCAGATTTTGCCCAGCTGCTACACGAGTACACAAAGAGCTGAGAAAGCTGCAGGGAGCCTCTTCGTTGTGTGTTCCTGGACGGCGGCCAACCTACCATCAGAAGTTGCTCCTTCCTTGAAAAAGCACAGGCTCCATCCCCCAGCAGTGCCATGACCAAAAGGTGTCCGAAGAGAGATGGGAAAGGTACTTCCAGTGTCCCAGTTTGTGGGACAAAGTGTACAATGTGGGCTGGACAGGGAAGTCTGCAGTGACGGCAGAGATAAGCAATGCCTGAATGGGAAGGTGTGGAAAATTATCTCTCAGGGACAAGTTGTAAGGCATGCTAGAGCTTGTAATGGGTGAGCTGTCATCAAATTTCTAGTAATCTTTAGCAGTGTGTTTCAGTATGCTTCTAACTGATTTTTACATGCATTTGCAAACACCCCAGAAAGTCTTCCATAAGCTGGCCTGCCCCTGACCAGCGCAATTCTTTGTGTGTGTTAGTTTGTATCAAATACAGCCCAACTCTTATGTAAAAATTCCATGGGAAAATCCAGGAATGACTGCATAACTGATTTGGTATGGCACTGGGCTTTAATTGTTTTCAGATTTCAGTTTTCAAGGCCGAGAAACCAAAACCCTAAATAATGTTTCATTTCTATCCCTTTGCAAACTGAGTCTCTGTGGAATGCACAACTGTAGCACTCAGCGCTGTATATAGAAAAGCACTTTCAGTGTCCTGCAGATGTCTGCTCAGTAGCTTCCATATGGCAAATTACTTGTTATTGGACCAGACTCTGCTCATGCTTGTGCAATTCTGTTGCAGTTGGCGAGGAGGTAAGGCAATCACAGCTCGATCTGGCCCGTTGGGTCAAATAAACTCTCTGCACACTCGAGTAGGGGTTTCAAGCTGAATAACGTCGCTGGAACAATTTCCAGCCCTCACTCGCGCTGGTGCAGCTCCGCCTTTCAGAGCGCTTGAAAGACTGAGGGGTTTGGTGCTAAGTTAAGAGCTCTCTGCCACCTGAGCGCTGGGCTAGGGTGGAAACTCTTGGATATTCCTGGCACCTGAGAAGCCTTTATTGGCCCAATGCAATAAACTGGTGGTCTGAGCGAGGCAAAGGACCAGATAATTATAGAAACAAAATCTTCTTCCAGAAACTGTTCTGCCTGTCAAGGCTGAAATATTTTGGCAGGGGCAGTTTCCTCAGTGTCTCTCAAGCGCTGTATTTTTTGTGGCTTAAGAGAACACTGCATTCACTCGGGGGGTTGAGCCACCAAACTCCATTCTGTTTTCTATTTATAGTATTTTCCATGTTGGTTTTCGTGAGACTTCTGTGGCCATGTCTGAAACAAAGACCAAAATTTGAATTCAGACTCTGCAACCCAGTCTTGCCAGTCCTGGTGTCTGCTTGGTCTGGCTCCACGCCCATTTGGTTTCATGCTGGTGGCACTACAATATGAGGAGGATATGTTTTGTGATGGTGGTGAGTGACGGCTGGAAATTGTTTCTTACATTCAGAACCTCATCTTGAAATATTTTTGATGGAAATGTGCTGACTTCAGGTGCGTTACACCTGCCTAGTTCAAGTCAGGTTCAACCTAACAATTACAAGCTCATGAGAGCCCACTCTAAGCTTTAAAGATCCTTCTTCTTATTTAATCAAAAGCTTTGCAGTAAATCAAAGTTTTGTCCAATTAGAAAAGCTGATTTTGACCTAAAGTTTTTAGATAGGTACTGCAGTTAAAGAAGAGTTCATGCAAGGCATTAGGGCGCTAGATAGATAAGGCAGAAATTCAGTGATCCTAACTTATCCACCTTTGCAATACAGACGGTGGGGTCACGTAAATAAGGAGGTTTGTTCTTTTGGCTACCTTGTTTTGGTTTGCAATTTGCAAATCATATTTGTAGCTCAGCTAATTTGGAAATGGCAGGAGACTCCAGTCTAGTTAGGAAAAGACACTCGCCATCTGCAGTCTAGCAGTACTTGCCAACTATATGTTTGGGACGCAGCAGCCTATGCAAAAGTGGTATCATCTGACCCTAATATATCTATTTCTCAGTTTACGGTGTTGTAAGCATGTCAACAGAGCAGCTCTCAAACATGGCACATTTTGAAACAAGTAAATTATAGCACTAATCTAATGGCTGATTTTGTTTTTCTGACCTACTTAATTAAAAAAGTGTCTAAAAATGGAAATGCTGTTTAGCTTAACGCGAAGACAGAGCTGGCTTTTTTTCCTCCCAACATCTGTGTCCAGAAAGGAAGAAAAATCCTGTTTTGACTGGCCTTCCTCCACCAGTCTTTTTTTAATTTTTTTTTTTAATTTCTTGTCTAAAGCAAAGTAAGTTACATAAACATTCCACCTCTTTCCATAAATTGGCTGCAGTTTCTGAACAATAGAGTTACTGTGAAGAGAAGCAAACCACAGACACACCCCACAACTGTTGGTCACACAGCCAAAGAGAACTAAAGACGCATTCTTTGAAAGTACCAAAAAGGAAATCCATGGTCTTAAGGCAAGACCTTTTATGTTATGTTTGGAAATGTTTCTCATTTCTCTCTTTCTTCCCCCACCCCCGCTTCTTCTTCAGCTTTCTTAGTTCAACATGTTTGAGGGAGTGAAATGGCTCTAGACATTCATTCTTTGTCGAGATGTGTTGATAGTATTTGTCAGTACTCACTAACCTGAGACTGGATAGTGAAAGAAAACTGAAAAGTGGGATTTTAGAAAGAGGAAAGAAAACATGTTACTAATAACGCCTCTGAGGCTTCCTCAGTGTAAAAAAAATATTTTGCTTGCGAGAAGAGAGAGGCTACGACAGAAATCTCTGTTTAAAGCTGGTAGTTCTCAGTTATAAAAGTAATAATTCTCTTCAGAGAACAATAACTCTGTAGAAACAATTGTTTGGCTCTCTGAAGCATCTCAACGTGCTTTCCAAATGGGAATTCACACCCATCATAGCCTGTGTTCCCCAGCTGGGCAAGCTGATGCACTAGGAGGTTAGATGGTCCTGTCAGAGTCACGCTACAGCGATAAATACACCCTGAATTACTCTGCTGTATCCACCAGCCTGCACAGCCTTCTAAACACAGAATACCAAGTGGTTTGGCACTGTCTGTTGATATTCCCTCTTGGAGGCTCCGGGATTATGATCTCAATGAAGGCAAAGTTGCTGCTGATCTTACTGGGAGTTAAGCAAGCGTAAAGTCAGCAGAATCCTGCAGGCACCAGGAATGCACACAGAGCAATGCCTATAAATCAGCGACAAGGTGTCTACTCACCTCCTGCTTACTGGTATGTGCCGTGGATACAACAGCAGGCTTGCACGCAGCTGTAAAACCCAGCTGCTCTCTAGCCAGCGAGAGGGCACAGCAGAGTTCACCAGCTTGCCTTTGCAGCAGCCCACGCTCAAGTCTCCCCCCGGCAGACCCAGCCAGACTCGAGCAGCCACTCCATTCTCCGGATGGCTGCCAGGGCTCCCTGCTGCACACCAGCCCTGCCGTTTCAGCCCTCGCTGGCGGGGGCACTTCCCCTTGCGCCCCCATCTCTCGCTCCAGAGCAAGTCGGAAGCAACGTCCAAATTATCTGCAAGGAGTGTGCCTGCGTTTCTGAGTGCATCTCTGGATATGCTATTGAACATGCTTTGTTCAGGAAAGCAGCAGAAGTGAGCAAATGTTATGCTGTGTAAGGAAGAAAACAATGAAAATATCTGTTCTTCTGTTAATGTACCAGCAGAGAGCACGTTCACTTTTCTTCAGAAACACCCCCCCCCAAAAACAAAAAGAAACATTCAGAATAAACTTCAAATGCAAGGAAATAAAGACAAGCCTTCTGAAAACTGAAGATCAATTTTAGAACCTCAGATGGTTATCAGCAATTTTGTTCTGTAGTCATAACTTGCAGTTGTTTGTGTCATGGCACTACTGAGACATTTAGACAGGATCGGGCCCCTCTATATATACATAAGCTGCTTCCAGGCCTCCAGCTTAAGACAGAACACAAATGAAGGAGGAGAAAAATGAAGAATTATAATCACCTGCATGTTATTAAGCCCAGATACATACAGAAGCTAATCTGGTTTTAGCCCCTGCAGTAGTGCAGTACGCAGTATGTGGACTGAAAAAGGTTAATTTTTTCCTTTTGCCTGCCAAATCATTTCTCTACTCCACCCTTGGTGTCCAACTTTCCAATCCCTGAGTCAGTGTCTGAAGTCAAAACAACCAGCTGGGCCTCACTGAACCTTTCACTGTGGGAAAGCTCAGCTCAAAATGGCTGCATTGTTTCTCTGTAATCTTATCCTCAGTGTTTAATATCCTCAGCAATTCACAGAATTTTCAGGATTGTGTTTTGGCCCTATGGGAAATGCTGACCTAAATGGTGTGAAGTTTTTGCTCTTGTGTTATAAGGGAAAATATTATGAAAAAGTAAACTATCCATTTACTATGTCTGTTAGTATATTTTACTTATCAATTTGAGCAGAAAGCTGCAGGATTGAACTACATACACACACCTTTTTTCAGAATAATTCCTTAAACAGAATCTGATAACCTGCTAAGATGAAAGACATGACACTGGAAACGTACCTGTCATACAGAATGTGTCACAGTAACATCTGCTAACGGAGAATAGTTTGTCCCAGGATTTTCAAACCGGCTTACAGAATTACTCATGGGCAAAGTGCTATCTGTTAATGTCTAAAGATCTTTATATAGGGAAAAAAAAAGGCAAAAAAATGTAATTAAGAGTAGGATTTCAGGGCACAGGAAGGATCTGAGAACAAGAAGGCACACATTAATTTCGGGGATGCCGTTGTGTTGCAGCAACACTTCCAAAATTTTTAATATTGAGGTCCAGCAAACAAAGGCCATATTTGAATAAAAAACCCACAGGAGGATCTCTGAATGTAAAGAAATAGAAAAAGTGGCAGTTCAGTATGAGCGGTGCGTTACATTTTGAAGGTTGGGGGGAAAGTTCTGCAAGTATTTGCTGTGTGTTAGGCAAACAAGCGTGCTTCCCACTGAAGAGCCTATTTTAGTGGTGCTAGCTAGTCTCATGGGTGCACTTGTTGGAGCAGGTGTCAAGTCAGGTCTTGCAGGCTGACCTCAGCTTTGGCAAGGAAAACCCGAGGAGAATCCTGTTAGTACAGTCTTATTCTCAGCTGTGAGCTGAAGGCTGGAAATTTGGCGGCGAGGGTTTAATATCAGGCCAATATTGCGAACAAGGTCTTTGAAGTCAATTGCATGGTGAGGACCTGTTCGTGTACCTGTTGTACAAATTGCTTGTGTGTAGCTGGCAATGCAGTGGTCAGGCAGGCTGGGAAGCAAAAGCAAGACTTGCCGCAGCCAAGGTGGAGGGTTAGGGGTTGGGCAAAGTCCCTAGGGTTTGGTTGGTTTAAACTGATTTCCTTTTTAAGAACCTGATATTAATGCTGTGTCCATGATGACCAGCTTATGATGATGATGGTGTATGAAAATCACGTGGTGGAGAAACTCTGAAAAGCTCTGGACATTTACAGATGGGTAAGTACTGCTGGAGACCAAGTGTGACAGCTGCAGCCTTCTGCTGCTGGACTTCGATCCCCAGTCTATGCCTGTTTCCATCCCATTCCACAA
>VZSC01013677.1:106248-212053 GCA_013398225.1 Steatornis caripensis | reverse complement strand
TCTTTTCTCTGCGTTTTGTCGAGTGTTCATTAAAGCTGGCTGAAAACCCAAGAATTCTGTTGGTGCAGAAGAAAAAAAAGTTCGAAAACAGGTGATTCTGTGAGCCGTCAAATACACGAAGGCTGTTTTCCCGGAGCTTTTCATTCTGCGCAGCTTTCACCTTCATGCTCTCTCTGGTTTCATATAAGGGCTGATGGCACTCGCCTTNATTTGACAAAGAGTCTTACTTTTACGCCGCTTCTTTTCTCTGCGTTTTGTCGAGTGTTCATTAAAGCTGGCTGAAAACCCAAGAATTCTGTTGGTGCAGAAGAAAAAAAAGTTCGAAAACAGGTGATTCTGTGAGCCGTCAAATACACGAAGGCTGTTTTCCCGGAGCTTTTCATTCTGCGCAGCTTTCACCTTCATGCTCTCTCTGGTTTCATGTAAGGGCTGATGGCACTCGCCTTCCTCCTACGGACACACCTGGGCTTTTCTCCTTCATCCGAGCGTTCCCACCAAACAGCAGCAAAAGCCGTTCGGGGTAGTCGGATGAACACACGGTGGGATTTTCTACGTTATCATAGATTTATAGACAGAATTATGACTCTTATGGCAATTATCAACAAATTATGATGAGTTCCAAGGGGAAACAACGTATCGCGTTCGGCAAGAAAGCGAAGGCTTTGAGTTTGAGGTTGGTTTTGTTCATTTGTTTGGTTTTTCACAGACAGATCCACCCCAGAGGAAGGAAGCGATGGGTCACAGCCATGAAGCCGAATCTGTTACAGCTTTATCCAGGTCAAGATCTTAGCGTGAGATCTCTCGCATCTGAAAGAATTGCCCCAGCCATCTGATCAAAGACTATAGTGAGATGGTTTTTCTGTACTGACACAAAGAAAATTCCCTGCTGGAAAGCTCTGAATGTTTTTTTTTATGTGTGTATCTATATATAAAATATATAAATCAACACATCAAGGGAACACCCTTTAAAATCATCTAACCCAGTGTTACTATTCCCTCCCCCTTTTCTTTCCACAGCTTCCGCGAAGCCAAATATACTCACTCTCGGTACCGTTATTTGACTGAATACTCAAATTTATACGACGCAGATTCCCATTCTGCGTAACGCACATCAGCATCACACACATCCTTTTCCTCCTGACCCGATAAGCCTGCCTGCTGTGATATATGCAGCCACACAACTAAAAGGAGGTGTCATTTCGCCTGATGGATATCGCAATTTTAAATACAACCAACTGTCCCATCCCAGTTAATCTTGCAGCTACAGTTCATTTCAGATTCGCAAGCTGAAAACGTTCATTTCTGTGAACTCTTTCCTGGAGAATTTTTCCACGGTTGTGATCGTTGCTTCCCTTTAATCTAAAAATTAGTTGCCGGAATTGAGAAATACACGCTTCGCTCTTTGTTTATGAAAAACATACCATTCATGTTTATATCCTCTTTACACTTCCAAATCCAAAAAGTGTTTCAAAAACTAGTCAGGGTTGCTAAGTAACGATGGCATTTACAAAACCGGTGCTGCACTTAAAGGTAAGTACATAATGAGAACATGTAAGACGATCATAAATTTTCTTATGAGCAAACAAACCCATTATTCTCATCAAATGACATTAAACAACCCTGCGTATGTTCCAGGGATTTAAAAGTATTTTTCCCACTATTTGGTTCCAGTCGGTGAATATTTGCTGTGAAGCGATGCAATTAGATGGGAAATCATTGCTCTGATTGAAACGTAGCTGTTATAATGCAACCGTTGCGGCGGTCGTTTTCGTTTGGGGTTGCTTTATTTTTGGGTTTTGTTTGGGTTTCTTTTTTTAATTGAAGGGCTTCCAATTAAACCGAAAGCTGAGAACAGGCTGTGGTGTTAATGTAGGAGAGTAGCGTCACCCGGCGATCCTTCGAATGTGTAGAAAGCAGATGCTTCAGAAGGAGCAGTGGGTGGCACCCACACGGGGTGCTGTGGGAACCCGGCAGCCACATCCAGGTAGCGCTCACCGGGGCCAAGAAAGCAGGAGCCTGGGAATCAGCGTGTGCACGGCCCCAGGACGGAAGCCCTGAAGAACCTGCGCGTCAGCCTCTTGCAAAAAACCCACGACGTACACGAATATACACAGGAAAAATCCCCTCTTTCCTCCACCTTTTGCCTCTTCCCTCTGCCAGCGGGAGGCAAGGTCACATGGCAGGAGACACGGAACTTCATTTTGCTTTTTCCTCCCTCGAAACTCAGACGAGAGCCGTCAAACACGCGTGCAGCTTCCCCAGCTACGCGCGAGATCAGCTAGAGAGGGGGCACCACGGGGCAGAGCTCCCAAGGCATCCTGGAGCAGCGTTAGAGCGAGGAGCCGCAAACAAGCAGCAATGACTTGCTGCCATCTGCTCCAGGGCGGTTTCCACGCAGAGGTGGCGTGACCCACGGCGTCAGAGGCGACGCACAGCTCCGGCGCTCGCGGCGTGTTTTATTCATCACCGCGTATGAGCATCCCCGGCAGGGCTGCATCTGCAGCACCTGCGATGCCGTAAGGACCGAGATCCCTCGGGGAACAGGACGCGCCAGAATCCTGACCCCAGGATGGATCATCGCGACTTCCAAAACAGAAAAACAGAAAATGGTTATATACTTGAACTTGCTTATGAATTCGAATTACGCTCGAATTCTGCATCTTGTTCTGAACGCCTTTTTTAAATTTTATTGCAGTGCTCTGACATCCCTAAGTCATTGCCTTTCCCTGCCATGAGCCAAGAACGATCGCTGTTTCTTCTTAGCTACGCTTCTCCAAGATGGAGGCTGCTGGATCCCAGCACATCACAGCAGCACGCAAATGCAAGGATTACAGAAATATCAGTTGGAAGGGAACTCTGGAGGACTCCGGTCCCAGCTCCGGCTCCACGCAAGGCTCCTGGCAGCAACGAGGCCATCAGTTTCAGCTTTGCCTAGCCAAATCGTGGAAACCTCCAAGGACAGAGATGCCCCCACTTCAGGTCTATGTCGCTCTCCTCCACCATCAAACAGCATTTTCCGATAACTGACCTGAAATTCCCAAGTCACAATTTGTGACCCTCGCCCCTTTTTATAATATCCCACACTACCAAAAAGAGTTTTTCTCCATCAGTTTCAGAACTGCCCTTCAAGTGCTGGTGGGCTGCCGTGGGATCACCCCTTGGCTCCCTCTTCGCTGTGCTAACACGGCTCCCAGCCCCTCCTCGCAGTCACACTCGCTAACTCTTGACCATCCTTGCCACCTCCTCTGGGTCCTCCATGCTTCCGCCATCCCTCAGAAAGCAAAAGTAATGGAAACACAGCAAAAGTTACTCCTCGTTGCCTCTATAATCATCTCCAAGCAGAAATCAAAATGAGCTTTGTTTTGTCCAAATAGTGAATAGCCCTCTCCCCAGTTACAAAAAACAAAAGGGCAAAGAAAACTCAATGTCTCAAACTAAACCTTTGGATTTTCCAACAGTTGATACTCCACAGAAGAACTTCTTCCCTTTTCCTGCGTCACTTCCTTGTCTACATATTTATTTGAAATATTTTTCATGCATAGTTACATAGACACATGTTTCATTACCGGGTTAAAACCCAGCGCATTCACAGTAGTTTTCCTGAGCCCAAGCATGTTAAATGACCAGAACAGGACCTTATAAAGAAAGTTCGCACCTTCATTTTGGAAATACCAAGTGAAAGTAGAAACTTCATTTCCCTATGGCTCTTAAGAGTATTTTGGTGTAAAATTCACATCTGTATTCAAACAAAGGAAGGGAGTACATCATTGCTGTGAGCCTAATGTTTTCTCCCAGAGGAAAGCTATTTCTGCTTGTCACCTTTATTATTTCCACACACTTCGTAATTCAGGTATTGCTGTTGCACGTTACGCGTAACCTTGATTGATCATTTGTACTAATTTTAGAAACTATAATGAATGCAGCATGGCTGATAGTAATTGATGTTTTCTTTCGGTAATGAACGGTTTGACATCAGTTCTGCACGCTGGCTGTTCCTGGGTCAAGCAAGAGGTAAAAACCCAAGCGGTCTTGTTTTGTGATGCCAGGCGGCATTTGGGGCCCAGAAGAAATACACAGTTGTGGTTAACAACACCCGTGAGCCACGACTGAAGACCTTGCTTAGAAGGTTCTCATTAATATAGTCCGCTCCTCACGTGGATTGGGAGCACATCTGTTGCCTGAGCGAGGTCACGAGATGCTTACTCGCATCCCCAAGCTGCGTGCGAGGGCTCAGCTGTGCTGCGGCGGCCGTCACGAGCCCAGCAGTCCAGCGAGCAGCAGCAACCCAGCCCCCTGGGGATGCCACGATTAGTGTCCCCGGGCTGGTTGCGGGTGTTTTTATGACCTTTAAGGTACTCAACAGCTTGGTTCCCATTTACCCTAGAAACTGGCTGCCATCAGACAGCAGGAGTTGATGTCGGGAGAGGTGCGCAAGGGTGCACAGCTCAGTTTTCAATGGGATGGAGCTGTCGAAGGGCACTCGTGGTGCACGGCTCCCAGCCCAGAAGGTTGCTTTGCCCACATCCAGAGGCTGTATCACAGTCGCAGCTAAGTGTTTCCGTCCTCAACATGGGTCCAATTATACGGGTGTACATCTCGTAAGGACTCCAGGATGCCCATGGTTTCAGGGCCTTGCATGACCTCAAGTTATAATTAAGTGCAAAAGACAAAATGAGTATGAGCCAAGCCAGTCCTTGACAGAGCAAGTTGAAGTCAATACTCCAGTGTGCTAGTTATATTTACTTCTGTCATCAAAAACTGTCTTCCAGAGCTGCAGTACATCAGCACTACTCTCTATTACAAAAAAAACCCAAACAACAAACCACCACAAAATGCCAGAACATACAGCGTGCATGGACAAATTTAGATGGTGGGAACCTTCCTAACCCATGGATTTTTCTGGACGTGCAAGTCCCGTTAACGCTAATTGGGAAGTGTAGTTTGCAGTGAATGGCCCAACATCCGTACTTACCTAACAGACTTCGGGCATATCCACAGATTACATGAGCAACAGGTTAATAAACGAGCGGAGCAGAAGTTCAGGCGAGGAATTTCTGACCTCCCCGCACCTGGGCCGCAGCAGCTGTGCACCGTAAAGGACCTTGGGCTTCTCCGAATAACAAGCTGATCTGACCCTAGGTCTGAGCAAACAGCAAGGCGAGGAATTTGTGCCACACAAAACAGCTCTTGTTTTGCACAGTCTCAGCCATTTCAGACGGAACGTGCCTTTCTGATATTAAAACTCCGGCTCCGTCACAGCAGGTTGTATGTCAAATTAAGACTGATGGAAAAAGATAGATGCGGGGAGAATTTTATTTGTGCTTGAAGGGCTGCTTATTTCTTCAAGTTTTAAATTACAGTGATTTTCTGTGTTGAAGTGCAAAAAATACCAAATAAAAAAAATACCAAATACCATGTTTGCCCCAAACCGAGGGGAATATCCCCTAAAGTTACAGAAACTTTTCCTAGTGATCCCAGTTCCATGAACAGGAGCCAGAGAATAGTTGCAGTAAAATTAAGATTAAATTATTGTGAACAAAACTAGTTTTGGGACTACCCGCTGTCAACTCTGGACTTCTCCATTAATGGCAAGGTCCAAAGCCTAAAATATGAAAACTCCTGTTCTGAAATGCAAGTTTACGAACCAGCCTTGCAGCTCCGAGGCCCCTCCAGTTAGATGGAGCTCGATTTAAAACTCGGGGTGATCTGTATGGACCTGAAAACAAAAGTATTTGAGCGTTTCTCAGCGGCTGTCGGGTACGTGCTGACAGATAGCCCTGCCAGGCAGAGCGGCTGCTCTCCGCTGCGACCCTGCCCTTGACCCGTTCCCAGTGGCAAGCGAAGTCTGGGGCACCGCAGTCCACGCCTCCCGGCTGCAGTAGCATTTGTGTTATGTCAAGTCCGTGCGTCT
The DNA here is from genome assembly GCA_013398225.1 of Steatornis caripensis. NCBI lineage: Eukaryota > Metazoa > Chordata > Aves > Caprimulgiformes > Steatornithidae > Steatornis > Steatornis caripensis. The sequence goes on along the minus strand of VZSC01013677.1, from coordinate 206,142 downwards.
TTACTGTCTGTGATGAAATGAGACGTTCTCGGGAGCAGAGGCATTTCTGCAGCGGTTTCCTGATCGCTGTGCAACAACGTACGTGCTGTGAGCAAGGAGAGCTGCCGAGCCTTATCCCCTCCGGAGAGGGCAGCGTAAGAGGCAGAATCTTTTTTTCCCCAGCTGCATCCCTTGCTGTCGCTTTCTAATAATTTGCCCTCCGATTACTGGGTTAGAAGAATTGATTATGAACTGAAGTTGCACGGCTTCGGGGAATGAAGTTACTTAAAAGGCTTGATAGAATTGATTATAACCCGTCAACGAGCCCAGCCGCCCAGCGCAGGGACGTCACGGGGCTGCAGAAACAGTGCGCGCGCTCACCCCCGCGGCACGGAGGAGGGGTCACTTTTGCTGCCGCTGTAATTCATAAGTGCACAGTGAAAACCCTCCGCTCCTGTCCGTGGGGTGCTGCCGGCAATGCGCTTCTCAGTCTCTGCGAGGCCTGAACCGCTGCCTGGTTTCTTCCCGTGCAGGCAGGGCTGAGCCAGCGGCTCCTGGCTTCGCTGCGCCCGTGCCGGAGAGCAGCAATACGTTAATTCCTCAGCTATTCCGCATCTCTGGAGCGGGTCTATGTTCCCAGTTCTGGCCGCTCCCCTTCTCACCCTCCATAGCTGGCCACGCTCCTGGAGCTTGCAGGCGTTCACCGGCACCATTGCCAGCGCCGCGCAGCCGTGCCAAACTAACGGGGTGCAATCACAGCTCCTCAAAGCTGCGGCAGGTTTTCAGTTGGCAATTGTCAGTCTTCAACAACTGCGCTTGAAATAGAGATCAGAAAATTAACCCAGTAACGCAGAAGAAAGAGTGCGGTTTGTAAGTAAGTCCCATTTGCTGCGCTAGCTCGATGCATTTTGCTGTTGCTTTCTTTTTCCTTGCAATATCGCCGTCCCAATTCATTTACTGAAGCCTTCAAAAAGGCCAGTGCGATTCTGGGATTCACCACCTACTTCCCCCAGAGACAGGAAAGTGCCTTTCACTGAACCAGGCAAGAGGAGACCTCCTCTGGAACAGCACACACAATTGAGCTCCCCCGTGACCATGAGAGATTAATTCAAACCTGCGCCGGTGCCGAGAAGGCTTCCCAGGCTCACAAAAGGAGGCAAAAGCCTACTTTATCATGCAAAAGGAAACTCTGAAAGTGTAACTTCTTGAGCTTAGCAATGGGAAAAGCTGAAAGGGTTTGGCGTCTTCTCCAAGCACCAAGGATGAGAAGAGCTCGGTCAGGCAAAAAAAAATGGTGGTGCGGGGACCTGTGGATATAAATTAGGAAGGGACTCATGTAGCGTGAAAATAAGGGAGAGCTTTCTTGCCATCAAAGCTGAGACGACTCAGGAACACGCTCGTAACAGCAGCCACACGGCCAAGAAAGTAACTTAAGGTTTGCGGCACCAGTAATTTGACTTCATGAAGCCATGAGGACCTACCCAGTCCTAGCTCACGTGTCCCAAGATCTCCTGCTACAGCAGGTTCCAAAGTGCGTTTTATTTGGAGCGTTGAATTTCAGAAGGCGGAAACCACCCTGTTATTGTGTAAAGCTGCGACGAGGGTACTCACATCATCGGTTTTAGAGATCTGATTTATGAGCATGAAATAGGCACCTCGCTGCCCTATCAGTGTGGTCCCATAAAATGATTCCAGCCACTTAGTTCCATCAATCACACAGGGAGCACGGCAGTTCTCTGAACTGCTCTCCACGTAACCTCTTAATTAACTGAAATGACAGATATGTGCCAGAAACCAAATCTGGGTCTACATCCAAGTTTTGGATTAAAGTTCTTTTTCCAAAGGAAGGCTTTTCTCTAACGCAAACATGCCGGAGGCGATAAACGCTGCAGGAGAGAGGACGGACACAACGCAGCCTTGGTCAGGCCGCGTAAAGCCGCTGCTGCCAGGTTGTTTGCATGGAGCAGTCAATTTATTATCTACACAAAAGATTTGGGGTTCGGTATCCCAAGATCACGTCTAATAAGCGAGCATCGGGTCAAAGAAAAGCCCCACCGCTGAGTGCTGCCACAGGGCTCCTCCGCAGCAGAGGATTTTTCTTAACCTGACTATATATAACGCAAAGCTACAGGCACCACCAGAGAAGTCCGATCCAGATCAACTTCTGTGACCGCGAAGCGAAGCCTCGCTGTGTTTTTGTGGCGCATGGCAGCAGAAGATGGGCAAAGCCTTTGGAAGAATTCCGCAGAGGGAGCTTTCAATCAGGACGTGGCAGACAAAAGGCTCAACTGGGGGAGGGAACAAAAAAATAAGAGTGAGCCCAAGGAAAGGCAGACCAAGTGTTGTTCCTTTGGTTAGAAAGGACAAGCATTGCCCAGGGCTTAGCTGACGTGTCACCTCACCGTATCTCCAAAGCAGTGTAAAAAACAAAGGGGGGCTTACAGAGGAATCCGCATTTCTTTGGCTAGGTGTTTGGGTTTAATGTAATAAGGCATCCAAACCTGCTCAAATGAGCAGCGGCCTGCCTACAAATCCTTTGAACATCGTTTATCTTCACATTTAATTTAAACTGCTACCATCAGCACATCATAAAAAGACCTGAGGGACACTGGCCCACAAGCTGAATGTGGTCCTAATCCCTCCGAACCAGATGGCATGCATTTACACACCATATAATCCTTCTAGTTTACCTGGGGGTCTGTGCCAAGCGAGAGATAGAAAGCTTCATCTCCACCTGTTTTCCCAAGGCTTTGAACAATGCCAGTTGAAGATAAATTTAGTTCCTAATATTCCACAGTATCAGGCCATCAGATAAAGGATTTTCACGTCTACCGCAAACAACACAGGCAAGACTGCTCTTCCCCCCCACCCCCATCGTGAGAGTCAATAAAACAGCTGGGTCACATCCACCATCCAACAGAGACGGCGATAAGAGCTACGGCTTCGAGCAAGTCCCCTTGAAGCTGATAACAGCGCTCACAAGATTCCTTTGAGTGTCGGTTCAGTGCTAACGAGTTGGAACTAACAAACACACGGGGAGGCACGATGAGCAGGGGATATGGCTGCGCCGGGAGGGCTGTTCCGCGCTAAACCTCGGGGTGGGTAACACGGGGATGAAGCGGGCAGGATGGCGGATGCGGCATTGCCCCGCTCTGCCCTTGACCGGCTATTTTCGGCAGGAGCCACGCAGTCCACGGCAGGGAGAGCAGCCCTGGTCGCTGCACGCGTCGCTGCCATTGCGTGGCGCAAACATTTCTGACCTGACTGAGGAGGAAGGGAGCAAGAAAAAAAAAAAAGTGCCACGTTTCGTCAGAGTCCAGCACACGTCTCAAAACACCAGCCCCAAGACGACCTATCAAGGTGACAAAGAAAACCTTCTCGGCACGCTTCATGCCCGGCTCCGCAACTATCCCACTGTGTGCGAATCGTGGGAAAAATGAAAATGCGTTGCCTACGAGGCGATAACCCCAGGGACGGCCGTTATTGTCAGAGACTGCGACGCTCCGGTGTTTCACTCTGCTTATCAGACCCAGCCAACATCACCCACCCCGGGCCATGGTGAATCATTTCCTCCAGCCGTGCCCATTTCGTGAATCACCTACAGAAGACTCCCAGGGTGCGCTCCAAATCCGGTAAACGGAAAGCATCCCCTAAATATAAGGTTCTTTTACCGTTACCAGAGACGCGAGGGCCACCACTCCACTCCTCGTGCCGAGCGCTGCCAGCGTGGGAGCTGGCCGTCCTCATTCGCGTCCTCTGTCTGGGACACGCAATCGCAAGGAGAGATACTGCTGCTAACGAGTCAGAGGCTGGATAAAATTAAAAGCTCTCTGAAAGTCTCCTTTAGCAAGGAACCTCATTTAAGCCACGTAAAGCATAGCCAGACCCCTGGCAGCACGATGAACTTATTCAATAAAATAATTGCTTTTGGCAAAACTACGGTAATATCATCACTTCGGCGAAAATGTGTTTATAGAGCCATCTTCATAGATTACTCCCTTTCTGTCACAGGGTAATCGGCTGGGAGAGATCAAGATGCTCACGGCTCGGCTCACAGCTCCTGCTCCCTTGGCAGCACAGCCCACGCGGCCAGAAACCAGACGGAGGACAAAGAATAAATGGCTCGGGACCAGCCGGCGTCTGTCGCGCGGGGGAGGAAAGCGTTCCCCGTGCCTTGCCCCAGGACTGAATTTCCCCGCAGAAGAACATTAGCTCACGGGCTGACGTGAGAAAAGGTATAAAGTTTCGAGGCATCTTGAAAGGAGCTGAAGCAACAGCCACAAGGCTACAAGAACCCAATCACCTGGGGCAGCTGTCGCCTTGTCACGGACAAACTTCTGTTCGGCTCTCAAGCAACGCCACAAAAAGGCATCCTCTGCCCTGCCCTGCCCTTCCTTTACGCCTCTCGTCCCCAGGACCCGTGCTACCTACACCCTGCATGCACCGCTGCCTTTGCACAGCATCGCGCCCTTACCCGCTGCTCCGGCCTCGTCCTGCCCTCCTCGCGTCNCAAAAAGGCATCCTCTGCCCTGCCCTGCCCTTCCTTTACGCCTCTCGTCCCCAGGACCCGTGCTACCTACACCCTGCATGCACCGCTGCCTTTGCACAGCATCGCGCCCTTACCGGCTGCTCCGGCCTCATCCTGCCCTCCTCGCGTCGCTTCGAGGGTTCCTTCCAGCCGTCCGCATCAAACTCAATGTCTCGCCTGCTCTTCTTCTGCCAGTACGGGTTCTTTTACACCCTGGTGCTTTCCTCCTTATTCCTTTTATCCTTATTACAGGCAACAGAATTACAGCTCGCTTCATCCCATCTCCCACATCGGAACGCTTCCTTCTACCCCACAGCCTTTTTGTAGGCTTCCCAAATGTTTCTAGCTTGCACACACCCGTCCTCTCCTCTCCTTTATTTCCTAGGTGAAACACACCTTCTGAAACCATTAAGACTTAAATGAAATTAAAAGACTTTTGGAACTCATACCGCAAACAAGGCTGGCTGAATAATCACTGTGATAACTCTGCCAAGGCATAAAGATATTACAGAACAGACAGTTTGGGATTAACCTGAAATGAGAATACTGCAGCTTTCTCCAAATAACAAAAAATAATAAAATCCTTTAAAACCTTCTCTTTTCTTTGTGGTTGAACAAAACATTCCTCCAAAAGAAAACAGGAGGTCTAGCTATTTTTATAAGGGGATTATCCTTTTTTTAACCTTATTTAATATAAAGGGATGAGAATCCGAAGCGTTTTTGAAAACAAAACAACCCTGAAATGTGCCAGTTTTAAAACATCATAATGAAACAACCCGGGTATTTGGTTGGTTTGTAGTCCCTGGCTGTTACGCGTCATCTGGTTAAACCCAAACGGTTTTGGCTCCCAAGAGGACACGCGCTTTCTGCTTTGCCGTCAGCCTCGCGCATCCCCGACAGCTCCAGCGTTCAGGCGTTTCTGCCACAGACCCCTTCAGCAGCGCAAAAGGTGTAGGGAAAACAGGGAAAGATAACAACGAGATCTCCCCGATGAGTTTTGTTCGCCTCACTGCTGTGACTGCACGCGACGCCTGAAATTAGTGGATTATGAGGCTCTGAACGTTCTCGCCAACGTCTGACATTCGTCTGACCGTCTTCAGACGGAGTCAATTCCCCATTAGCGCAGAGGAGCACGGCATTTTCCGGAAAAGGCTTTCTGCTGTTGCACAATCCGCAAACACAAGACTTAGGAAAAAAAAAAAAGGGTGCAATTCCGCTCCAAAACCTGGTTGTGAAAAGAAAGAACCAAAAATTACAGGAAGATGCAAGAAACCTTGTAGCTTCGTTATGTTGTTAGCAGAGCGCAGAGTGTAGAAACTACCACCAAATAAGCTAAATAATTGTACCAGCAAGATTTTTTTCCTTTACAAATGTAGACCTGTAACGGCATTGAAACTGCTCAAGCTGCTGAGCCGTTTACACCTTCCACGTTGTTGGAGAAAACTTGGTTACGGGCTGCTCAAATATCCTTGGTGAATAACTGTTTTGTATGAATACCTAAATATATCGCTGTGGTTGAGCCATTTAAAATTAAAAAGTTGAACTGCTCAGGAAGCAAGTTTTATGCCATACCAAGTACTGTATTAAAGATGGCTTTGAATCAACATCACTGAAAGCTCAGCGGTAACCCGAGTTATTTTTCTAGTGGTCACATTGATGAGAACTTCCGCGAGCCGATATTACAGGGAATATGCACGGACACGACGGGCGAGAGTATTACCAGGGCGTTGCTCAATGCCTTGTCTGGCATCACCGTGGTGGTAACCCCCCCAAATCCAGCATATGCGAAAGGAAACCAATTTTCATAAAACAAAGGGCTTTTTCCTGCTTCGAGCAAGTTTCTCCCCAGGGGAACTATGCTTATTTCCCACAGCCCAAGCTCTTTGCACCAAAGAGTTTCCTGCAACTTAGAGATGTAGAAGCATCAGCCCCGGACCCACCGGCAGGTGGGGAATGGGAACATCTCCGAATTCATTGACGGGCCGTGATGAAGCCTGGCAGGGCTGCAAACCAGGTGGAAACAAGTCTCTGCGCACAAACTTCTACAATTCCTACGGGCTCGTGCACAAAGCAAACAGACCTTGCGTGAGTGGGATACTCAAAATTTCTACCGAGACTTAGAGAAAATTAGGTAAAGTCAGGAAATTACCGGCCCATGACACGTAAGCACCACGTTCTCCCTCGCCACAAAGCTCATCCGTAGCACCAAAACGAGCACAACGCACACCAACGTGATCCCGAACCAGCCACTTGGTACTATTTCAAAAGAAATGTTTCTTACACCTGTCCCAGAACAGCTGCTCACAGATCAGGTGCGCACGCAAAGGAAGATCGTTCGTCGCTCGCAACAATTTAATGTAAGGAAATAAGAAAAGACAATGAAGGTTTTAATATTTCACCTAACAGACACATAAGAAAACGCTAATTACGTTGAGTAAGACTCTTATCCCACTATCTAAATACTTATTCTGCATTAATCAAAGGAGCGGGATGCGTACAGAGCAAGAGCCCAAAGGCAGATATGTGCCGAGCACCGTGGTTAATAAAGAGCGTGCACGTAGGCATCGGGAGCCCGCTTGAAGAATATCGGCACCCTTTGTCAGGCAGCAGCGAGGGGAAGATGAAGAACCTTTTAGGAAGAACATTGACCGGTCGGGACTGAGCACTGCACGCTGCATTCCCTGTGCTTGCAAAGGGCTGGCCGACCGTTTCCCCCAAGAGCGTACGGAAAGGGGACTACAATTTGCACAAGCCTGAATTTCCAGAGCCTTGAAATGAGACGTAAAGATGTTAATCGCAATGGTGTAAAAGCTCTAATGCGGTCTGTAACGGAGTAATGCTGGGGTATAAACGTCTAGTATTGGCCTTCCACCTTTTCTGGAGAGCACAACTGAGGGAGAGCCTTTTCTTCAGTAATAGAGATATTGAAAACCTGTTTGGCTTCACTGCTGACCCTTTCAAAGGTCTGTTAGCACTCTCCTAAAATAAACAGATCCTGCGTTAAATTGATCCTTCTGAGATCAATCGTGGGTAGGAGCTGGTACAAATCATACTCGCTCTGAAAAGCCTCTTTCACTAAAACTGTAAAGCAAAGACCATATATTGACAGTCTTCGTTCAATACTTGCACGGCCTTGCTCAAGGCCATAAATTTTTTTGGCATTTCTTTGACAAAGGGTCCTTCAGAGCAAGTGCTATTAATTTCCCAAACAGAGCTATCTCTCAATTGCTCCCAAAACAAAGGTTCATTTGCAACTGTCGGAAGAGAAAGGGTATTGGAATTAGTCATTCCCTCCTGTTTGGTTTCCCCCACGCGTTTAAATCACTCCAAGCTCTCTCCGCCCGAAGCACCGGTGAGCACCAGACTGGCTCCATATCCCTGCTGAACTCAGAACCAAGCACTGGGAGCCTAGAGCAGTAAGTAACAGCGGTCTGAAAAGCATCAGTAAGCCTGATGTAAAAGATACTTCTTACAGCACAGCACGATGATAGATGCTCCAACAGAAAGCGTGGTCCCACTTCCCATCCGTATCACAGATACGTGCTTGTCCAACAACTTCACTCCTTCTTGAGCTAAAACCTCCGGCCCGGGGTGCGCTGGAGGCAGCGGGACCAGGAGCTTCTTGTCCAGGAGAGCGCGAGCCCGGGAAGGCCCTGCAAGCAACCTCAGCAGAGGACAAAGTGCCTCAAAGCACGGGCAAACGGGCAGGGAAAAACTTTGAGCTGGAGGGATGATCGCTCCGGCTGGATTTGCCGCACGTGCTGCAATTCGTGGCCCTGCCCCGGTGCACGAGCTGTGGGGGGAACCTCGCTCGGTGCCAGGGCTTTCTCTCCAGCTTTACAACTCCTCTGACAGGTCCGCCAGTGCTAAGGGCCACTGAATACCCCCATAGCACTATTAATTTTGGGGAGCCTCTGCTACTTTGGCCTTGCCTGGGAAAAAGGGTGAGGAGTGACCAGAAGTTTGTCAGTGCCAAACCTCATGCCTGAGCTGGTTTCTTTCCTGGTGAATCATTTATTAGAGCAGGGAGGAGGGGAGAATGAGAGAAACAAAAAACCAAGCCCCAGTCCCTGTCAAAACAGCAACAAAAAGCACAAAAAAACCTCGAAGCAAAACAGCCACTGCTGGAAAACTTGTGTCCTTTGTGCTTCAAGTGAATTACGCTCTGTGTTAGCAACAAATGCTTGAGGAAGAAAATTGAACACCAAGACCACGGCTGGAGCGGAGCAGCAATCTTCCCAGTGGGGCTCCCTGCAGCCCTCGCTCCCCCCAACTGCTGCATCAGATGGGCTTTGGCCAGCAAACGGCACGGGGCTGGGGGAACCTCTGCGAGCATCAAAGCCACGCGGGTGCGAGCGGAGCCACCGGTGCACCCACACCCGCCGGGGCACGGAGGCAGGGACCCACCCCAGCGTCTCCAGGAGTGACCCGTTCTGCTAGGCAGACATTAGGAAACTCAGGAAGGAAATTGGAGCCTGCAGAGAGCAGCTGTGAGCGTGTGTACGATGCACGTATACGTATAGAATGCCTGAGTTCCATCTCCTGCGCGGTGCTTGCTGCCCACACATGTGTCCCGCCGCAGCACCAGCCCCCAGCAAGGGTGACTCTCTGCCCGTGCCCTCCGAGAGACCCTCACCAGACCTCCAAAGGTCTCCTTGATGATCAAGGTTGACCTGGTGGCACCGGGCATGATACCTGAAAACTTGGATTTGTCAGGAGACTGGGCAATTCAGAACAAACGGTCGGTACGGTAACGGTTTGTCTGCCTTTCCTGTAAGGTTTTAATGCAATTTTTAATCACACGATGGTTTTCGGCTCTCTGCCGCAGTCAGTGCCGTGATAACTCTGCTTCAGGCGTGGGTTGGGGATAGGCAGGTCCTCCCGGCAGCAGCCTCTGCCACCATCCCTCTCCGCGGAAGGAAGCAAAGCACCTCCCGCTCCATCGCTCCAATTAATGCTGGAGAAGAGCTCGACTAGGAGGAGTTTCAGAGAAAAGCCCAAAGGGAAAATAATAGCTCTGTCCCCAGGGGCACCTTCATGCTCTGATGTTGGGGTGCTCAGCTTCAAAGCCATCGCGGCGTCGTGTTGGCGGAGACGGCGCGGGCTTGGTTTGGGACTGGTTTATGCTGCTTCAAAGTCCTGGCTCCCAAACTGTTTATTTAATTATGTGAAGTGACAGATGTGATCTTCAGAGCTCAGCCCTGCAAAGGGAGGTCCCCACGACCTTCAAGTCCACGGACTTGGACAAAACCTAAAGACGTGGTGCCTTGCTACACCCAGCCGTGCTATTAAAATTCACGCTGAAGGCTTTCCTGGCTTTCTCAAACCCTTCTTCACAGTCTGAGGGGTATTATTTATCGCAGCTCAAAGAACAATGCCAACTTTTAAGGCTTTTACTATTTTGCTCAGTTACAAGCAGGCTTTTCACTACTTCTCCACAAGAAAATTGAATCCCGAAGCCTGGGGAAGTGACCTTACTCTTCTTCCGTAAATAGCAAAGATGCAATTCACGCGAGGCTTTCAGCAGCATCGATTCCCTCGCTTACGCCTGCGTGTGTCTTAAGGACCACACGGATGCTCCACCTCTTGCGTACCCCCAAAACGTTGCAGTTTCCCCTGGGCAGGCTCATGCCGGGTTATAAAAACACCCCAAAACCTACGGTTTGTGGAGCCCGGTAATACGCAGCACAGAACGATTCCCTTACTGGCACGCTTGCAGGCATGCAGCAGCTTCACTGCTCGCTTTGCAGCGTTTCATTCTCTGCCGCCGCCTTGTAGGCAGTTAAATGGAGCCCGAGACCTCAGCAGGCAAGCGAGCAAGGATTTAACCCCCAGCATGCCGTGGATTTTAAGCCAAAGATGCTGCAGTGCCACACGCAGAGCCCCTCGCCGTCCCATGTCCCGTGCATCACACCATCCCCGGCTGCGTCTGGGGCTGTTCTGCCGTCACGACTCTTGGTACCTTTGTATATAACGTGTGCGCCATCTCCCGCAGCCCATCAAGACTTTGATTGTTGCTTCTAGCCTTTTGATGCGTCGCCGTTCCCCATCAGTTACCTATTACTATTCTTCCCTTCGTTGCCATTTGACCCACGTTAGGTAATTACTTAACATTAAGCACCGTTCTTCACGTGGTTACCGCAGTCCCCCCATCACGCCTGCATCCCCTCATACCTTTTGATCAGGGATGGTTTAAGGCAACAGCATGAGTTAGGGTGCTCATGGGTGCAAACGAGCTCAGCAGCATCGCGTGATCGGTGCCAGCTGCAGACCTGGCCCCCAAGGTTTCGTTCTCTCTGAAGCTTGGTCTGCACTCCGCTACGCTGAAACAGTGAAGAGGCTTTGAAGCATCCTTCAGCATCCATGGCAGTAGGCTTTGATGTCCTTCAGCTTGCTCACCAAGCAAAACGGCCTTACTGCTAACGAGAGCTCCTTCTTTCCTCAAATGTCCTAATGAGTTCTTAACATCCCCTTAAACTCCTGAAGACCTCCAACCTCAGCCTGCAGCCCATTTCCAGCTCTTCTTACAATCACAGAATCATTTTGATTGGAAAAGACCCTTATGCTCATTGACTCCAACCATTAACCCAGCACCGCCGAGCCCACCACTAAACCATGTCCCTGAGCACCACCTCTGCACGTCTTTTAAATCCCTCCAGGGATGGTGACTCAACCACTTCCCCGGGGAGAACGTTCCAGGGCTTGACAACCCTTTCGGTGAAGAAATTCTTCCTAATAACCAATCTAAACCTCTTGTCCCACTACGGGCTCCTAGCGTAGAGCCGAGCATCTGTAAACCCCACAATAAGTGCCACCAGCTTCCCATTCCCACGTGGCCATCAGCTTTATTGGGAGACGCTTTTGCACTTCCCAGTTCATGAGTTTAATTCCCTTCCTGCACGCAGTCATTCATAAGAGAAATCAGCTGCTCTTTAATTTTGCTTTATTACTGCTGATTCCCATCTCTCCTTCACTCCATCCTCACCCCATTCCTTGCTGCCTTCACGTTACGCTTGTTGCCAGTGCAACTTGCTTCTCCCCGTGCATCCCTCGGGCACCGCTTTCCCCAGAAGCGTTGCCTACGCATTTTTCAGATGAATCTCTGCCGCCTTTGCGTAGATTGAATGCGTCTCACAATCCATTTGCAGCATGGCAGAGATGAAAACCCCTTCCTTTAACAGCACCATTGATAGAGCGATCATTGCAAGGGGTGAGGGCTCAGCGGAGCCGGTGCCGTGCAGCACACACAAAGGCATGAATAAGGAGGTGCCTCAGGAATATCAAACCCATTGGGAGCTTCAGCAGCATCCTGCAGTATGCAGCACCTGTATTTTTTCAGTCCCACAAGCCCATATTCATTCACTAGAATCTTCCCTTTATCCTGACTATGTAGGTCTCCGATTATTTCTTGCTGGCAAGAACCATGAGTGTTGCCCAGATCCTGTGCGAGGAGGTGCAGCAAGCTGCAGAGGAAGCAATTTTTCTTAATAATCAGCCCTGTATCACAAAACTTTTGTCACGATTGGGACGTGGAAAATGCCAGATCGTAATCAATAAAACGCAAAGGGAAACACAAACTGTTTCAAGGTGCATTTTCATAAAGGGATGAAAACACAGCAAGCATAGATCTGAAAAGCGTCACCTGGGAGAGCAGTCAAACCACATCAGGAGGTTAAGGAGTGAGAGGAACAGCTTTAGGTGATTCTAGATTTGTGGAGCAGATCAATGAGAATGAGGAAACATGGTTTTTGACCAGAGGTGATTTGCGTGTAGGAAAAGAAAACGATGATAATGGAAATATTGGAGAAGTAGAAAAGGAAGGCTGTCACGTAAAATCCCACTGAAAAGTTACCGTTCGGGGCAAAAAGGCAATTTCCCTGCCCCAAGCAGCCAGCCCTCAGCTGACCCGCCTGTTGAGGTCAGCCCAAGCCAGCTTAACAGAGATGTAGATATGCTCAGAGGTAACAAGGTATGTATCTCGCCCTGTTCGATGCTTCTATATAGTGTTTCAGCTGGCTCTTTTCCATTAAAACCAATCATTTGTTAGGTGTGCAAGTCTCTTATGAAGTAACTTTGTGTCCTCCCAGTACCGTTGTTCATTTTTGGTGACTAATGAAAAGAGAACCTGAACTGTGCATGGAATTACCAGTAGTGGCTTGCAATTAAACGATGAATTAACCCTTCCAGCTTTGCTATTTTCAGGTTACCTTTCATACACAGTTGATGCCTGATAATATTCTGACAAATGTCTGGATCGCTGTTAGGAAAAAAACCTCAGCCTCTTGTGCAGGTGGTGGGGATGCTCGAGGGCAGCATTGCTGCGGGGAGGGTGGACGGAGGAGACAGAGGTTTGGGAATTACCGAGTTGTTCAAAGGACACTTGCCAGCATGCTTGTGCACGATGCTGCCCATAAACCCGTGCCTATCAAGGCAGACAATGTTGCCCCAATTTTTCTGATGTATTACGACAGACGTGCCAAGGGCGGTACGTGTGATTTTACCCAAGATACCTTCGCCTCCTTTGTAATTTCAATCAAATATATGCTTGTGTACATACAATTGACCCTCTGAAAATCTGCCCCAAAAGACCCAGCCCCCAAGGCATGACAAGGGGATCAAGCACAACACCTGTGTGCAGAACTTCCCCTCGTGTGCTTCGGTGACGCGCCTTTCCACCTGCACACGGAAATAGCCACGGTAAGAATGCATTTTTCTTCCATACCCTTGACAAAAGGCCAGGCACTCCAAGCCCTCGAAATTCCCAAAGACCTGCATCGTAAGTCTTCTGGGCTTACTTGATTTGATTTCGTTGGCTGGCAAACTTTTCCATGTTCAGTCTGAATGCATGCTGGACCAGTACATAAACTTAATAAAAAGATGATTCAGGGGTTCCTAATTCCTACATGGCTTGCAAGGCAAAAGTCACAAGGTACTTCCAAAGCAATATTGTGAGTAACACCTGGCGAGCAGACCCGCAGTCTCTAAAGGTAAAAAAATTTGCCACTGCAGTAACAGTGCTGGCACTCATTAAAAGTTACACTAAATATTTTGTTTTCCACCAACAAGACCTTGTAACTGCATTGCGATGAAGTTTCTGCTAAGTTCACAGGAGGGGATTTAACATCGACGGCTGATACACCAGGGGCAAAAATCAAAAACTATTTGGCATCTCAGAAAGATTTCCAAACTTCCCAGCTGGGTTTCATAGAATCACAGAGGGGTTTGGGGTGGAAGGGACCTTTCAGGCCATCCAGTCCAGTCCATTCCCCGCCATGGGCAGGGACACCTCCCACCGGACCAGGTTGCTCACAGCCCCGTCCAACCTGGCCTTGGATGTTCCCATGGATGCGGCATCAGCCACCTCTCTGGGCATCCTGTGCCAGCGCCTCACCACCCTCAGCACAAACAATTTCTTCCTGTATCCAGTCCGAATCTCCCCTCTTTGGGTTTAAAACCATTACCCCTTGTCCTATCCCTACAGACCCTACTAAAAAGTCTGTCCCCAGATTTTGTGTTTGATGATCGCTGGTACCTGGCTTTGCAAAAGGAAATTGGGAAGGGCCAGAGGCAATTTATTCCTGTGCTGTGGCAGCCTGCAGCGGTGACCTCATCCCATGCAATTCCCAAGTGCAAAGGGGTTCAAGGCGAAGGCATCACTTTTCCTAGGTCTTAGACACACACAAAATCACAAAGCCAAACGTAGACATCACTTCCAGCTGTTACAGCTGTGCTGCGAGGGTAGGACAAGCTCCTGCACCGTTAGTTGCTCAAATTAAAATGAACCAAAACGCAGACCAAGCCACCAAGAATACCTGTACTATCTCAACATCGATTTGTCCCGTCAACAACCTGGAGAAACACGTTAAGGTTTCCTTCCTATTTTTTCCAAGCCATTAAGAAACAAAATTGAGCCAAAGAATTGCACCAAGGTCACCATGGCCAGAAGTTCTCCCCTGCAAAAGTCAAGTGCTTTCCTACTTGCTTCAGAGCAAGAAATCAGATGTTCAGATGTTTAATCTGTCCTGTAAGATCCGTTTGAATTACTAGATGACCCAACGCCACAACAGCTAATTACCTCACAGACTTCAGTATATCTATCTTCATATCCTAGTGAGGTAAGAAAGAGTGATTATCTTCATTTTACTGATGAGAAAATGAGGTACTGGTGTATTGAGCCATTTGCCTGAGGTCACATAGGAGAAACAGAAGAAAGACTGGACCTGAAATCTCAAGTTTTTCGGGGTGCGAGTTTGCTCTGCCACCTCAGCTGTCCTTCCCCAGGGAGTGGTGGCACCCCCAGCCTCCTGCCTGGCCCTCGCCTCATCACCAGGGGATGCAAAAATAGGAAGAGTCTCTTAAATTATGAGTGCGTGAGTGGGTCAGTCTGAGATCTGGGCAGCTGGAGGGTCGGGGGTTTTGCCTGATTTCAACAAGGAGGTGTTCGCTACCGCCTTGGGAGGCACTTGGCATAGGCTGCTCCATGGAGACTTCACTTTGGTTTTGCTTTAGGGTGTTTGTCTCCACCACATACAAAATGCTCTGGCTGAAACTGCATGGTCATGCTTTGTAAAAGAAAGAAAAACATAGCAAAAGCCGTGCACTGTTAAAGGTGTAACTGTTTATCCCAATGGTATTACTTTAACTAGAGAAAGAGGAAGGGAGGGAAGGGTGGGGGCAGGCAGCTGAGGAAATGAGCATCTCCATTCCAAAGGAAAAATGTTTGTGTTTTACATGAGAAAATGAGAATCAGGCCCTGAAAGCATGTGGATGATAAATGACGATGGTGGAGATTAAATTCAAGTTACCCTCTGGGCCTGTGGTGGAGATCCCTTCCTGCCCCAGGGAGAGTGGATGTCCGCTACCACTCCAGAGCAACGAGGGCTTGCCGAGCCAGGGCAGCTCCTGCTGGAGCTCTGCACGTCTCCGTCGCCAGCTGATGTGGCAGCCTTCATCTCCCACAAGCCTACCAGACAAGGGGCTGATCCATACAGGGCACCAGCAAGGGTGTCCCCAGCGAGCACTTGGCTGCCACAAAGGCCCAGATCTTGCAAAAATTTTAGCGGAATTCTCATTTTTTTTTAACCTTGGGGACAAAAATGGGGTTGAAATGCAGACCGCTTGGTGGAGCGCTGCGTTTTAGTTGCCCTTCACACGGCTTCTCATTTATAGATTTGTAGCGTATGAAGCACGTTTCTCCCACCAACGCCAGCGCGGTGCTCACGCCACTGCTTATTTGCGTACCTTTTCAAACCCGTCATCAAACAGAACTCACGGTGCTATTATCAACACAAATACTAACTGGCTAAATAACCCCCCCCCCGGAGAGACGTACCTATGGCTTCGCAAGATATTGATCTCAATTTCCAAAACGTGTGCTACCTTCAGTCGCTCTTGCAGCTCCACCAATTAGAGAGGGAAAGGAGGAACGGGGGTGACGCGGAGCNTGTCCTGTAAGATCCGTTTGAATTACTAGATGACCCAACGCCACAACAGCTAATTACCTCACAGACTTCAGTATATCTATCTTCATATCCTAGTGAGGTAAGAAAGAGTGATTATCTTCATTTTACTGATGAGAAAATGAGGTACTGGTGTATTGAGCCATTTGCCTGAGGTCACATAGGAGAAACAGAAGAAAGACTGGACCTGAAATCTCAAGTTTTTCGGGGTGCGAGTTTGCTCTGCCACCTCAGCTGTCCTTCCCCAGGGAGTGGTGGCACCCCCAGCCTCCTGCCTGGCCCTCGCCTCATCACCAGGGGATGCAAAAATAGGAAGAGTCTCTTAAATTATGAGTGCGTGAGTGGGTCAGTCTGAGATCTGGGCAGCTGGAGGGTCGGGGGTTTTGCCTGATTTCAACAAGGAGGTGTTCGCTACCGCCTTGGGAGGCACTTGGCATAGGCTGCTCCATGGAGACTTCACTTTGGTTTTGCTTTAGGGTGTTTGTCTCCACCACATACAAAATGCTCTGGCTGAAACTGCATGGTCATGCTTTGTAAAAGAAAGAAAAACATAGCAAAAGCCGTGCACTGTTAAAGGTGTAACTGTTTATCCCAATGGTATTACTTTAACTAGAGAAAGAGGAAGGGAGGGAAGGGTGGGGGCAGGCAGCTGAGGAAATGAGCATCTCCATTCCAAAGGAAAAATGTTTGTGTTTTACATGAGAAAATGAGAATCAGGCCCTGAAAGCATGTGGATGATAAATGACGATGGTGGAGATTAAATTCAAGTTACCCTCTGGGCCTGTGGTGGAGATCCCTTCCTGCCCCAGGGAGAGTGGATGTCCGCTACCACTCCAGAGCAACGAGGGCTTGCCGAGCCAGGGCAGCTCCTGCTGGAGCTCTGCACGTCTCCGTCGCCAGCTGATGTGGCAGCCTTCATCTCCCACAAGCCTACCAGACAAGGGGCTGATCCATACAGGGCACCAGCAAGGGTGTCCCCAGCGAGCACTTGGCTGCCACAAAGGCCCAGATCTTGCAAAAATTTTAGCGGAATTCTCATTTTTTTTTAACCTTGGGGACAAAAATGGGGTTGAAATGCAGACCGCTTGGTGGAGCGCTGCGTTTTAGTTGCCCTTCACACGGCTTCTCATTTATAGATTTGTAGCGTATGAAGCACGTTTCTCCCACCAACGCCAGCGCGGTGCTCACGCCACTGCTTATTTGCGTACCTTTTCAAACCCGTCATCAAACAGAACTCACGGTGCTATTATCAACACAAATACTAACTGGCTAAATAACCCCCCCCCCGGAGAGACGTACCTATGGCTTCGCAAGATATTGATCTCAATTTCCAAAACGTGTGCTACCTTCAGTCGCTCTTGCAGCTCCACCAATTAGAGAGGGAAAGGAGGAACGGGGGTGACGCGGAGCAGATCTTGTCGGCGCTGAGCAGGATTTTCATTTCAAACGACAGAAGCGTGCCCATTCCTCTGACAGAATAGCAATTAGAAAAACAAAAGCAAAAACCTACATCATTGTTTCCGGCACCAACAGATGTCCTTCAAGCGTTCATCTAAACAAATATTGCAAGGGTTATTGCAAAACGTTATGAACTCATAAGGCAGTTGAAGTGTTACGCTCAGTACATTCGTCTGTGCTCACAATTAAGAGACATGGAGAAATATGGTCAATAAACATTTTCCGTGTATAAACAATTAAAAAACTAAGACTTGATTGGGATGAGCCTAAAAAAAGAAATTAAAAAATCTTCTCATATATACAGTGATCTCTGCCTACGCATAATGAACTGATGTTTACGCGGNATTCGGCTGTGCTCACAATTAAGAGACATGGAGAAATATGGTCAATAAACATTTTCCGTGTATAAACAATTAAAAAACTAAGACTTGATTGGGATGAGCCTAAAAAAAGAAATTAAAAAATCTTCTCATATATACAGTGATCTCTGCCTACGCATAATGAACTGATGTTTATGCGGGGTAGAATAAAACATTTTGCACGACGTTTGACTTTGGTTTGTACCGGAGGGCTACGGAGCAACCCCCGAGCGCCAGGCTGGGTGCAAAGCTGAGCCCTTCTCCCCGAGCCAGCTCACCGGCTGCTGGGAGGCATGCGACAAGGTGGTTCTCGTGCCGGGACACGGGCAATAGAGACGGAAGGCGTTTTTTCGCAAAATTCATCTGAGATAAGGGCTCTTGGTCATTGAAACCAGAATTAGTG
Organism: Steatornis caripensis; assembly: GCA_013398225.1. Lineage (NCBI taxonomy): Eukaryota > Metazoa > Chordata > Aves > Caprimulgiformes > Steatornithidae > Steatornis > Steatornis caripensis. The sequence continues at coordinate 187,956 of VZSC01013677.1, read as the reverse complement.
ATTGGAAAGAGCTGTTTTCAGCAAGCTCCTGGTAAAAAAAGCTTTGAAAATGTGAGAAAGTTTTTACGCTATCCTTAAAATGAAATACCGGGTTTCAAATTAAGCCGATTATGTTGTTTTAAAAATGTTTTTCAAACTGACTGAAGAGAAACAGCCCGAGTAACAGAGACACCCTCTTTGGTTTAAATTGCCAGTTCATGCAAAACTCCACTCTATTCTATGCTTACCTCCCGAAAACATTCACAGCTTGGACATCTGCAGGAATGGAAAGATTGGTCGTCTTCTACCTGTTGCACTTCTATCACTTTTCCTCTTCAAACCCATTGCCCACCTCGAAACCCACACGAGCAAAGTGCCTTGCACAGATGCAGATCTCCTGTTGCGACAACTCTCAAGTCTCACAAATTAAAACCTGATTTTTGGCTGGGGTAGGGAATCTTTGCTGGCCGTAACTGCTGTATCCCCAGAGTCTGCCACGGCTTTTAATCCCACAGAAACCTCTCTGGTCCATCTACGAGCGCTACATTTTTAATGTTTTATTCCCATGCGGTTTTGGCGTTTGTACATCTCGTTTGGTAAACCAGTACTTCTGCCTCACCTCGCACATGGGAACCGGCATGCGGAGGAACTGGCTCTCCCTATCCTAGGAAATTGAGATACCTAGTTAAAAACACCGATCACCTCCCTTCAGTGCAAGAACCTGAAATAAACCTTGGGACAACATTACCAGACCACTCTCCTCTTCCGTGCGATGCCCGAAGTGATGGTGCACGCTCGGGCTGGCGCTAACCAACCTGCAAGACGAAGAAGAAGTCAGCTTCGTTAGCTTCAGCCTAGCTTACGTGTTTGCCTGAAGTGACTATATTTTGTTCATCACATCATAATCTCACACAGTTTTCTGGAGACTAAAGGCCCGGTCCTCAGTCGAGCATCACCCGGGCTTCGCTCTGACGTGGGGACACAGCATGCTCGCAACCTTCAGGTCCTTCTGGAAGGATGCTGGAAGAGATGCCACCAAAGCCAGGCTCTTCTCCAGAGCGTGGTGGCACCACACCGCTGGCTCTTCGGAGAAAAAAAACCAAACCACCCAACTTTTAAATAGTTTCGCTCGCTTGAAAGGCCTCTGGTGACATTTAGCATCCTTTGAAAATCTCTTGCATGGGAAGAGGAGTGAAGGGATTAGGGAGGAAAATGTCACCATCTGAGCTTGTCTTAGGCCTTAGTGCAAGGAGGCAGCCGAGGCCCTGCTGAATATTTAGCGATTGTTTACAGCGCGCCACGTTGAATATATCATCGATGCATTAAATTCAGCACTGTCACCGGGCAGCGGCAGCAAGGCAGAAGGCTCAAAAGCGCCTTTCGTGGATTTAGAGCCTTAAAACATGATGTCTACGGAAAACCGTAGATTAACTTGAATCTGAATGCAGACACGCTCACTTAAACCTCTCAGGGAAACTTAATCAAGGGCGTTTAAATCTTCAGTGCAATTCCTGCTCCTGACCCTGCACCCTCCCGGGCAATCCATGCCCATTTCGTTTGCCGTTTCTTTAAAATGGGAGAAATCAGAGCTAAAGTAATTTTACCTTGTACAGAAGCAGAAGGTATACAAAAGTTACAGGAGAAGCGTAGCCTTCTAAAGAGGAATTTATTAAAGTAGTCAAAAAAATGCAGATGTAAATACAACGAAGGATGAGCGCTTCAGCCCCCTGAATATTTTGAGCTGAGCATGTCCCCTGCAGTGCGTATTTATCCCATACAGACAACATGGTGGGTTTAGGTAAATACGACTAAACCTGGGAACGCTTTGCACTGATTCACTTCTCTAGGGGCAGTGCTGATGGGGAGTCTCTACCCACACACATACTGATTGTGACACCCACCACGAATTCGGGATAAAGGCATCTTGCAAAGGGGAATGCGGACCCTTTGCTCTACCCATTCGACCATGCGGTTAACCTCCCTCCTCGGGGTGACGGGGGCACTCCAAGGCGCCTATCGTTCGTCGTTATTGTTGCGAATGATCGCTGTTGTAATACTAAAATAATTATCAGTATTATTAACAATCTTAATAACAATAGAGCACTGCTCGTGCTGTTCATTAACGGCTATTAATTAGTAACAGTCGCAAAGTGCCACGTTGGCTCAGCTCCCGTTTCTCTCCACGGCCCATCGTAAACCCAAAGTTGCCGTGATTTATATACGGGGAATTCAGCAGCTTTTTCAGACTTGATTTGACTGTGATATAAATCAGCTCCTGAGCTTTCATTCAGGAGCGAGTTACTTGTTAGCAGAATAAATACGTATTAGCAGATCAGACGGGGCTAAGTTGTTTGCCGCGTTGCCCGCAGGGTATGATTCGTATTGCTGTGTACGGGTTCGGCAGGCTGCGTTTCTTCCGCTCTGCGTGCCCGTCACAGCCGGGCAGGAGGGGCTGGAGCCTGTTCGCAGCTCCCACCGCCCCTGCGTGATCTGAGCCGAGCCTGCAGAGACCACGCTCACCTCCTGTATTTCTTGGGGGGCTTTGGAGGAGCTGGTGGCAGGGGACAGGGATGGCAGGTGCGATGTAAGGACAGAGCAGACCCAGCACTCACCATCTCAAAATATCACTCTCCTTCATACCGAGAGGTAAGGGAAGAGTTGACACATAGCTCGTGCGAATCCACCCCCAATTTGATGTTTGCAAGAGCCAGAATTGCAAAGTACAGGATGTTTCTCACTCTTTTTACTTCATCACATTACTGCAAGAGTGCACACAGAAATGGGTTTAGATCCTGTTTTTTCATTTCTATCCTTCAAAATGCCTTCTTTTTAAAAAAAGACTTGGGATTTTTTTTAGGCTACTTACTCCCAGAGACGGGCAGGCTGGCAGCAGGCATGCAGACATGGACGGTCGGAGGTCGGCCAGTGTCCTGACGGAGAGGCGATCGGCACAGCCGGGCTCCTGCACCTCCCAACACAGCTTTGTCTTCTAGCTGGGAGACACAAGACACTTCTCCTGGGATGACAAAGCCGCCGTCAAGTCACCAAGGTCTCAGAGGAGGCACAGCTGTCGTGGACGGGGATATTTGTGAACAGAACTGGTCAAAAACTGCCATTTTCCTCCAGGGAGAAACTCTGCCTTTACAACCGGCTTTTGCTTCCTTCCAGCTTCTTTGGTTTTGCTTCCTTCAAACCCTGGGAAATCCTCCCATCTCCATGGAAAACGTGCCTGAAATCTTCTTTCTAATCCCAGCGCGTCAACCGCTGCACCTGGAAAGCAATAGCAGATATTTGACGCCCGACGTGCTGAAAGCAGAGACAGCATTTCAGCAGACGACACTGTAACAGGAACCCCGGTGCGAATCAGCAAGAACACGTTTCCAATGATAACCGCTTAAATGAGGTTTTTAATCTTTCACACACACAAAAAAAAACCCAAGGAAAAAATAACCTCTGACCCTATTCTTGCCAAGAAACAACAGCGGAAGGGTCGGCCTAACATAGCAATCTGGAGAAACCCAGTGCGTATTTTTTAAACGTAATAATGAATTGAGTTCTTCTTTAACCACCAAATAACGGGGAAAATCATACACGGCACCTACAAAATGAAATATTGACTATTTACTTTCTAGAAAACGGCAATTTCTTCTATTTATCACAAAAGATCTAGGGACCGCGTCCCCATCCAGGGATGTCTGTCAAATTATAAAAATGGTCAGGTAGAGAATTTTCCTATAAAATAAACAGCCGTTAACTGGTTTAGGGAACAAAGAGGAAACTGCATTTGACAAAGTTCTTACCGAAGCACCGCGTGAACGTGCCATTTGTGAGGCGTTTTATTTGAGCGCAGCACAACAACAAAGATAAAAATTAATTTAATACCATCAACCGTTTTTCCAACAACACTGAATGACCAGTGTGAAGAGCAAGTCTGCGTGAACAGAGCTTCATGTAAACAGGTATTGCCTGTAAGTCCCTGATTTCATGGCTACTCGTGTACGGACAGGAATCTGCTTCCTTGTGGTGAGCATCTGGTGGCATCTCAGGTGACGTCCCACCATCCGAGACAACCGCGGGGGCTGGCAGACATGACGTGGGGTGGGAACTGGCAGCTAATGAGGATATCACAGCGTACGTAAACATCAACAAAACGCCTGTGCGTAGACGGTTGACTCAGCTACAGATTTGAAGCACCTTTAATTTTAGGCTGAGGGATGACACGGCAGCACGACGCAGGTATCTGGCCTTGAGGATGCCCAGAGGCCAACGAGCAGAGCAAGTCAGCATCTGTCTCCGCTCCCCTTTCTCCATAAAGTTTCTGGGGGAAATTGGTGAATCCCCATGGATTCCTCTAAAATAACCCAACACCTCAACAGCTTTTAAAGAAAGTTGAGTTTACCAAGCTCTTAGCATGCACACGAGGCATTCTGCATTCAGTGCTTCGAAACTCTAGAGACGACACACATGAATTAATTTGCACCTTGGGTAAAAATAATTCAAAGCAATTGCCTAGAGCTGCTTAAAATAGTCAGATCAAACAGAGAAGGGGGAGAACAAAGGATGGGAACATCCGATACAGTACAGCCACTGCTCCGGGGTCAGGCACCTCCCGTCAAGGATAAACAACCCCAAAACTCTACACAAGTGGGAAGCCTTGGGGATTTGCCTTCTTTTTATTTTTGGCAGGGCACAGGCTGCCAGAGATTTGCCAGAGCAGCTTCTGCCGAACGCCTTTGCCTTTTCCTTCTCCTTGTAAAGGCGGTTCGGTGGCATCTACTTTTTTTTGAGGCTTTTGGCACACAGAGAAAAGGGGTCAGCAAGTTAACAAATTAGACATGTTCCAGCTGGACAAGCCATCAAAAAGCTAATTTTACTCGGTCGCGTTGTATCCTACCCTCTATAACTTGATACGCACCCTAAATGATGGAAAGCCCCACTCAGATTCATAAAATATTTTACCAAGAGTAAAACAGATCTAACAGAACTATTTCTCATTAAAAAGGTCAATGCAGTGAACATCTCGTGCCATATAACTGTCTGCTTTAATTTAGCAGGTCAAGCTTCACTAATCCAAATAACCTGATTGGTCTGAATTCATTTCTGCTGGGGGAAAAAAAAAAAAGGAAAAAAGCAATTTTCCAGCAAACTGTTGGGATTATGTACTCTAGCCCTATATTTTTACAAGGCATCACCAGCACGTTCATCAAAACAAATCCACCCGTTCTGCAAGACCGAGCAAAAGTTTCGCGTTAGGAATTAACACCGAGAATCAATAAACAAGGGGTTGTAAATCCCATCAGGAATCAGCACACGTGTTTTCCTCAGCCAAGAGCAGAGGCAGCGAAAGCCTTGGGAAGAAGCCGATTTGAGTCACCGTCCCCGGAGGTATTTAAATGACGCGTAGACATGGCACTTAGGGACATGGTTTAGCGGTAGGCTTGACGGTGTTGGGTTAACGGTTGGACTTGATCCTAAGGGTCTTTTCCAAGCTAAACGATCCTACGGTTCTATAAAGCGCTGGGATCTGAAGCAGCGCGTGACGTTTTGAAACGCGCTGTCGGGTGCGAGAGCGGTGCCTCCTACCCAGTGCAGGGAATTTTTAGTGCTCTTGTTTTTATTTCTTTGGTTTGGATCTGTTTTTCCTTGGAGCCTTCAGGGATGAGCTGACAGCACATGCTCATGTGTTTCCTATTACAAGGAATAGGAATTCCTTGCAATAATGTAATTTCTCACCACTAAAAGACAGCTTTCGCCATCAGTGGGGGACCGGGATATTCCCGTCTTAGAAAGGCTGGAGTGAAGAAAGGAGGTGACCTTTGGGAGACCCTGCAAGCCGGGATGTCCCCAGGGCTCCCGGCAGGGGGAGACCCCAGGAGCAGGCAACGCTTTGGACTCTTCTCTGCATTTATGACACAAACGCTCTCGTTTTCAGCAAGGATGAAGCCACTTAGGACACAAACTCCATCAACATGGCTCTGTCCAATCCAGAATTTACAATTTATTAATTATTATTCCAATAAAGGAGATTCCTAGAAGGAAAAAACCATTGCTGCAGCGACGCATTGTGACAGGAGCTAACCTCATCAGCCAGTTGTCTGTGCCTGGGGATCTGAGCGCGGAACTGCTCTCAGTCAATTAAAAGCACTTGCAAACTTTCCTGGGAGGCTGCACAAGGCAAAAGAGATGCCAAGAGAGAACGGGCAAGCAAGACGTTTTTAAATAGCAGTAGAGAATACGTCTGTATCTATCTTGCCAGATTAAAAAGACCCTAAAGGAGTCAAATCTGCGTATCTGGAGGCTTTAGAGGTCATTTCATTAGCCCCACGGAAGGTCTGCCCAGCTTCCTAGCGGGGAAACTGAGGCAGGCTTAAATTAAAGGCTCAAAAGTGAATGAGAATCCTTTGCTCCATCAGCAACGGACCAAAAATTTATGTGTTTACAAACCACTTATCAGTTCTACCACATGCAGTTCAGTATTAAACTTGTCTTCTAACCTTCCCGTGACGGGCACCGTACAGCTCTCGCATGGCTGTTCCCCGTGGGACGTACACGTAGCATAGTTTGCGGCCAGTTCGTACCCTGCAGGTACCTCCACACCACAGCTTTTCCCCACTGAAAGCAGCTGACCTGCTACTTCATTCCTCGCGAGCAGGTCTGCGTTTCCCCAGTTCCTTTTTGCATCGCCCTTCAAGCCAACGCTCCTCACCGTGACGCTTCACCCACAGAGGAAGCGAAGGGGAAGCCACCACTTATGACTGGTGCTGTTACACCAGGCTGGGGAAGACCGTGACCATCACAGTGCCCTGCTAGGGTTTAGCCATGGGTTTCAGTAACGAACAGACTAGAATAAAGCTACGGCAGAGCTGGATCACGGCGCAGCTCAGAAAACCACCGGTACAGGTGTATCGCTGCTGCAGCTGCGCCAGGAGCAATGAAGACGTAGGGGCGTCTCATTTCCGAGCGCTTTGCTTGCCTGGGCACCTTCGACAGATACACCAAGCTGTGAAGAAACACAAGCGTAAAAGAAGTCCTGAAAGTTAGCAAAAGCTAACAACTCCAAGCACCGAATTAGCGTGCCAGTCCCTTCCTTGAAGAAATTATATGCCCCAGCAACTTAGCTGCTGAGCATCTATCCTGAAGGGAAGCAAAACAGCGTGTAAATCATCCTTGGGAGTGACCGACGGACCATCAGCATGACCTATTGTGGGGACGAGCCATCGCGTGCCTCCTTCCGAGTGGCCTGGAGCCACAGCAGACCACGCAGGAATTATCAGCAAACAAATAGGGCTTTGCTCTTCCAACCGCTCGGAGCAACGCGACTGCTTCTCCATCTAATTGCATCCAGCTTTGCCCACGCAGGGCGCATTCTATTTAGTTTCATGAGGTCACCCCAAGCGCTTGAAGCGCTGTGCAATAGCGGGGATCGCAGCCAGGCTGAAAAGTTTCTACACTGGAAGATGCAGATCTCCCAAAAAAAATAGCAATAAAAGTCGTGGTGCTGCATTCACATGGGCACAGGCGGATGGAGGAGAGCAGGGGATGGCCAGTGGAGCCCAACCAGAGAGCTCCGTGAACCCTCTATACCGATTTTTCCCTATCTTGGGACATCTAACTGCTGATAGAAGCAGTTGTTGGCAGTTTGCTCCATGCTGGCCCCAAATTCTCCTATTTACGCTGAGATCTGTAGTGAAAAAGGCACCGTATTTACCAACCCCAAAGCGCTTCAGCGCTTCTGGTGAGGCCTGCGAGGATCTCGAGGAGCCTGGAAAACCCTCAGAAAAACCAAGCATTACGTATTAGCGTTATTAGAATTATTTATGTATTATTAGCGGTGTTACTTATGGTCTTCTGTCTCATTTCGGCTGCAATCTCACTGTAAACCCACTGCAGCTCAGCCAGCACACATCCCCGCTGGAGCCCATCATCTTTAACATCCCCAAACCGGAGATGTGCGCCGTCACTTTGGCACTTGACCCCTGCAGCCCCTCAGCCCGCAAGTGCCTCCCGGGAGCTTTTGGGTCTGTTGGGGTCTTCTTCCCCGAGTAAGGACAGATTTTCACCCTCCAGCTCTCCACGAGCCACTGGCTCGGAGGGAGGTGGGCGATCCCAAGCCACAGTCATTTCGACAGCGCAGGTTTCCATGCTTCACCCAGGCAGAAGGGACCAGGAGACAGCAATATTCTTAACATCGTCTAAACCGCGGGCACACACTGAACGAGCAGAGCAAAGGGTTTCAAACCCTCTTTCCCAATTACTATTTGCCTAGGGAGTTTTTCCACGCCAAATATAAAAATCTTTATGGTTCTTCTGCGGCTGGACGGGGTTCACGACTGCAGGTTAAACTACATAGGTGTATATTTATATAGGCTTGTGCATACACCTGTATTTGTTTAGCTACGTATAGATGTGCGCGGCACAGCTGTGGGCAGGGGCTTTAGGATCTTGAGAGAAGACAGAGAGCTCTTTTGGGGGGGGGAGCAGCCAAGAGGGGAAGGGTCTAACTCACGGTGAGAGGGGAAGGGGCCTCCGGCAGTGCCGATGTGCCGCGGCCATCGCGCCCACAGCCTCACCGGGGCAGCAGCGCGGGGGAAACAGCCTCCTTCCCCTGCTTCCACCATAAAAGATGTTGGCCTTTCACGTTAAGCTGGTTTTTCCTATAAATATATGCTAGCAAGTATTGCAGGAAAACATTTCTGAAAGGTCAAAATGGAAATGAAGCAGTTCGGTTTTATCCGAGACAACTTTTTCTAAGTGAACCAAAACATCCCTCTCTGTGGGAATTTTCTGCTTTTCTTATTTTCTGGCATGGAACAAAGCCAGTTTGGGGACCCCAGGCAGACCGGGGAGCTCTGCCACAAGGAGGTGGCCTTCATGTTATCTTCCAGCTCTTCACCTGCACCTAGTAATTTAACCATGAAACTCATCTTCCCCACTTCCCACCCACTCCCTCAATTAGAAGTTTAAAATACAAATTAGGAAATTGCAGACGTTACAGCCTACAGACACCAGGTCACCGTTAAGGACTTTGGGGACATCACATGCTCTTCTGCCCTGGGCCATCCTGGCGCTGGACCACCTTGGCTTCATATGGATTGTGCACACGTAGGGTACAGGATTGGACCCGTACGTGAGTGTGCACCTACGCACAGGAGCATGCATGGCCCCGCAGCGCATGCTCATGGGTTCCTACCCTCTTTCCCCGGCGTTTGGGGGTCCACCACCCCCTTGGATCCCTTTGGTGGGAGCATCAGGTCCTGCCTCCCGCACAGCCCGGATAACCCGAGCCGTCACCCTCTGCCAGGCCGGGACTCTCAGTCCCTCGTACTCCCAACACCAGCTCTCCGGGGCAGGACTGTGCTTTCCCTATCTCCCTGTAAAAAGCTGGTACTGCAGAGCCTTCCCAGCACCGCCGTGGCCCATGAGGGCTCCCGGGCGAGATGTCGCTATGTGTAAGGGGTCCAAGATCCAAGAACTTGAAGGAATTTTGACAGAGGTGCAAGAACGCATTTTTAAGTTGTATTTAAAGCTGCCGTCAGCGCTGTCCAGTCCCCCCAGTTTCAGCTGGCGGGACACAGGCTGATCTGTGCTCTGTGTTAGGCGCTTGCAGAAGTTAAGTCACCAACACGGCTCAACACCGAGCAAAGGCAAACAGGCTCACGCCAAAGCAGCTGAGAGACTTCCCATTAAGAGAGGAAGGAAACTACAGCCCTGCCCATGGCCTGGGAGAGAGAGACCTCGTCTGAGCAAACCTGTGCAGTTACCGCCATCCGTCTGCAAGAAACTTTAATCCCAGCTGGAGAGGGCTTCCCAAGCAGCAGCGGGGACCGAGCCGATCCTGCCAGAGGGCCTGAAGGGACCCCAAAGCATTGCTGGCCCCGCCAGCGCACATGGGCTGGCAGCCCCCCGCCCTGCTCGTCGGCATCCTAGCAAACACTTAACCACTGCCAAAGCTGTGTCTTTAACCCAGCAATAATGAAAACCACGGTAATAAATGCTGAAAGCAAGCCAGGAATTTTCTGCTGCCAAGCACCCAAAGGGGAGCCGAGATCCCTCTTGCAAACTCTTTTAACACGATATTGCACATTAGAGTTACCGGCTTTTTACTAGCACCCTGAAGCCATCGCATTGTGTTGCTGGGCTCTGCCTCAGTGAACAGCAGACTAAAACAACTTCAAGACCAGCAACAGCTTAGAGGGATGCAGGGACCACAAGGATGACCGATAGGACAAGGGGTAAGGCTGTTAGACTAAAAGAGAGCAGGTTTAGACTAGACATAAGGAAGAGATTGTTTACGCTGAGGGCGGTGAGACGCTGGCACAGGTTGCCCAGAGAGGCGGTCGCTGCCCCATCCCTGGGAACATCCAAGGCCAGGTTGGACGGGGCTGTGAGCAGTCTGACCCGGTGGAAGGTGTCCCTGCCCATGGCGGGGGGGTTGGACTGGATGGCCATGAAAGGTCCCTTCCCACCCAAACCCTTCTGTGATTCTATAACTTGCATCGAAACAAGAGTTTGGCCCCCAACCCCTCTGCCACGACAGCAGCGATGCCAGCAGCAGGGCTGCCCCAGGCCACTGCGGTGACCTGCCGTCGCCAGAGACGCAGAATATTTATTAGCGCTGCTGCTGCAGTCGCGGCATTGCGCCCACGCTCCCCAGTCTCATTTCTGAGCACAGCCCGAGCAAAAGCTATTACCTTGCTAGCGATCAATAGAGAGATCAAGGGCTATAGCTAGAGGAGGAAAAACCAAACCCCACACAACCTTTATCACAGGATTCTGTACAAAGCAGAATCCCAGGCTGCAAACACCAGGATCGCCGAGCGGGACGCTGAGTTCCGCACGGGTGTTCAAGCAGCACCCTGGTGCTGCTGGAAGGAAACCTCTTCGCTTTGCCATGCCAGTCCCACCTCTGTAAAACACAGCTGGTTCCCAGCGAGCTTCCCCCCACCCCAGCAGACACATTCACCCCGTGAACGTGCCATAACGGCGCGAGGCTCTGCACGCAGTCAGGCAGCGGCAAAGCTGGTCTGGGATCAGCGACAGCAGGAATACAGGCGCCCGTAGAGAGACCAAGCAAAGAAGGGCCGATTTCAACAGCCTGGCAGGGAAACCGCTTCCTTCCGTTGGGGAGACGGGTCACTAAATCGCCCGGCTTCTTTATTCAAATTGCACAATGCAGATGCAGCAAGGAAGGATAAATAGAATATCCATTTCTTTAACTCATCTATTATTTACATACTGCTCACAATCTGCTAGGCAATTAATAACGAGCCCCAGGAAAACCAGCAAACCTCCATCCTCACGCCAAGCATCTTAAGTGGGAGCTCCACAGCGACCACTTCACTGCAGATAAGGAGATCCTGACACGCTTTTTCTTCTAATTTGCCTCGAAAACTCAAAAAAAATTAAAGCTTCCCCTGAAACACAGTTCCAGAGAGAGAAAAGCACTGTACGAAAGGGCATGGTTTCTTTCTGCACTCTCCAAGCAGAGCTGTGCCTGGGAAGCTGAGGTCAGGATTGCGGCTGCCGCTCCACGATCATTAACGCCGGATCCAGGTGCCCTGGGAAGCAGCTCACAGCAAACAGCAGAAAGCTGGGGCTCGCTTCAAGGACTTTGTGCTACTTGGAGAAGAAATTAAACCTGATCCAGGTTAAGAACTGGGGAAAAAAAAAAAAATGTGTTGCGTGATCCAGTATAATGCTTTCTGGTACAAAATCAGCCCACTAAAACCAGTTTCCACCAGCAAACTGAGACGCAGTGCAGGAACCTCCTTGGGGGACCGTCTCCGAGGGGACGCTCAGTGCACGCCAATCCCCATCTTCACAGGAGATTTTCCTCATCTTTTCCACTTCGAACACAGGGTCGTGCATCGCTGACGACTCAGTGCTGCAAAATGCTTTTGACATTGACAGCCCCACCCTTCAGGGACTGGTGCCCGTTTTGGCTCTCCCTCAGTTTATGGTCTCAGCCGTTTGCCTCAACGAGCCCCCTGAAGGGCTTCAAGGGGTCAAGACCAGATTGAAGACATTGGCCCACGAAGAGCGCCATACGATGTTACGCAGCTGGCTGTGCGGGCTGGCTCTTCCCCAGCCTCCACGGTGACGCTGACACCACACGCTTCATCCTTCCCAAAGACGGCCACGCACATCACGCCGCCTCTACGGCATCTCCTCTGCTCTCACGCCACCGAGGGCTCTGCCACCCTCCCCGCAGAAATATCCCGCCCCAAATGAAGTCAGAGCAAGAATTTTTGCTAAAAACATGAAAAAGGTAAGCGGACGGCAAGGGGTTTGAACGCAAAACTCGTCTAGGATTGATCCTTCTGAGGTGGAGGAAGAATTAAAACGTTTAATTTGGGTGAAGCCCAAATTACAAGTCTTAAAGTAAATACACCAGATGAAAAATATTGCTTCAGGTTTTCTGCGCTTCGCCACCTTTTTGAAATAAAAACTAAGCTCTCACTTCTCAGCAACGGGGAGCAGACCTGTGAGCGGAGCTTCTTTGAAATGCCTTTTGGAATAGGACATTTCTCTTCCCGAAGTGCTGCAGTAATTGGAAAATTCAACAAAGCTTACGTGCAACAGCACGGGCTTCAGCATTTTCTGTTGCAAAAGCGGTAGTTGAAAACATATCGACCTGCTCGGGACGAGCCCTGCTGCAGTACAAGGGTCTTCAGCAAGACGGGAGGTGCCGTTCGTATCAGCCATGATCATTGAGGAGGGAGCTATTGCCAAGTGAAACATTGGCGATGCACCAGTTTGTGCCGATCTAAGGCGTGAATGCAGATCAACGCAATTATACGATTTATTCGAGTTCGCTATAGTTTGCTCTTAAAACCAGACAGACTTCCAAGCTCAACTCCTTGCTTCTGATCATTCGACGCCTCCCTGCTGTCAAGCAGTGATGCATATGGATGTTTTGCCTTTGACTATTTATGTTTCCATTTTGCACTCTTATTTCCGCACGACATCAAAACCGAAGGGCCGTCTTGAACAGCAATCCCAACGCAAAAATGCAAAGGCATCTAACAGCAGCAGCTGTAACCCTCTGAGCTGGAACATGAACCAGGAGCTCTCCGCGCTTGATATAAGGTGTTGCTCTGAAACTTGCTAAAGGTTTAGAAGGAGCTGCAAAGTTAAACACCATTTTTAACAAACCCGAGATGAACCCAAATGTGATTAATCCCACTTTATTGGGAGGCTCTGGAAGAAAACTGCTTTGCTATTTACTATAGATTTTGATATAGAAGCAAATTCAGGGGGTTTTCTTTTTTTTTAAGAGGAAGCAAACAGCTACGTTGCATCTTAAGCTCAAATAGTCATCAGGAACAACAATTAAAATTCCTGCAGCCGGAGTCAAGCTCCACTTGCAGCCCAGGGTTCTCAACCCACAGGGGTATCGATTGCGAGAATCAATTTTGCATATAAATTAAAAAAGGCATAATCATTAAAGCATATAAGATTTAGTTATAAGAGCAGAACCACTGTGTCATGCAAAGAGATTATGACAGGCTGAGGTTCAGGAATGGGCTGAGATTTAAGGTGGGGGAGAGATTCCCATCAACTGCCGGCTCTCGGTAAGGCTCAGGAGACCAATTCCAATAAACGCCTTGATAAAACAAGCCGAGACCTCTGTGGCAAAGCACTGGCATCTTAAAGGACTTTGAAAACACGCAGCATTTTAAACCTGACCTCTCCTAGTACAGGTTTCAGTGGTAAAGGCCGTGACGTAAAAAATGTAAGTCACCACTCCAGGCTTAGCCGTTGTACGTGCAGAAGCCTTTTCTGTAATGAAAGCGGGACTAAAAGGCCCTCTGTAAACAGCGTCGTCACAGTGCTTCCCCGCCTTTCCCTCCCGCTCTCCTTCTCTGATGCTACAGCCGTTGACCCATCCGGTCCTACAAATCTCCTCCTTGCAAAAGGTCTTCACTCACAGACCCACAGACCCTCCCTCTAGGAAGCCTTCAACCCCTCACTAAAATAATATAGATAAATAACAACATAAAATAGAAGGGAGAACAGGAAAGCGAGACGTGCCGGGCACTGCTTCCCTGCTGGTTTTTGCACGCTTTGTCGCTGTTTTGCATGGTCTCCAGCAGTCACCGTTGGAGCTTCCGAGAGCTGCATCCTCACCCTGACCAGGCTGAAAGGTTTAGCGGTTTGAGACTTCTAGGAGGGCAGGCGTGGTAGGACAGGTAAGCTGGAGCCAGGCAAAGCGACAGTGTCCCCGGGTACCTGGAGGCTGCAGGATCCCATCACCACTTCGCTTCTCTTGGAGATCTGGGAATTACAACTTTTGGCCAGAAATAGGGATGGTCTAACATTTTCTGACCATGCCGCTGCACCAGATAACAGGAGTTCATCAAACGCCAACCCTTCATAAAACATTTGCAGCAGAGATGGCATTTCTGAGGTCCACTCGCGACAGCCTGGAAGGTAAGGTGCTCCCTGTGGCCAGCACCCCGGACGTCCCAGCAGCACGGTGGCAGCCGGAGAGGCGATCCGCAAAGCTCATCACCCACAGCAGCCTCCAGGAGATATCCGCGGCAAAGCAGCGCTGCTGTCAGCACGGCTGGACGGACTAGAGAATTAAAATACAATGGTCACAGCGCTGATGTTTTTAAATAAAAACTCTCCAGCACGCAGTGTAATGAACGGAGAGACCTTATTAAAAATTAAATGGAAACAGCAAATTACCTCTAAGCCATTTTACAAACACGCATTAAGCACTCTGACAAATAGCATATTAATAAAACTCACCAGCAGTCTGCACAGTAAGTGAAAACGTTAACAGCAGAAGTAAATAAGACTTTTTCCTGTTTATGTAGCAACAAGAAACTGATAGGCAAATGAGTTAAAAGCTGAGATGAGAAGCAAGACTTCAGGTTATTACATCGATAGGGCAGGCACAGGGCTGGTTGTTTTGGCCAGGAGTGAAGGGGGTGCTTGCGATGAGAGCAGTGGTGGAGCCCCAGCGGTGCCTTTTGGGGCACTTGGGCAGGCTGGAGAAATGGGCCAGGAGGAACGTCATGATCTTCAACAACAGGGAACACCAGGTCCCGCCCCTGGGGAATAACTGCCCTATGCACCAGTACGTGGCGGGGCTAAGCTCTGCGGAGAAAGACCTCGAGTGCTGGGGGACACCAGGGTGAACGGGAGCATCCTCCCTGCGCGGCACTGGTGAGGCACACCTGGAGTGCTGGGTCCGGGCTCCCCAGTCTAAGAGAGGCAGGGACACACTGGATACGCTCTCGACATAGCTGAGCACTGGAGCAGGTCACGCAGAAAGTTCATGGAGTCTCCATCCTAGGAGACAGTCAAAATGCAACTGGACACAGTCCTGGGCAGCTGCTCAAGCAGGACCAGCTACAGCCAGAGGTGGGACTGGACAGTCCCCAGAGGTGCCTCCAACCTCAGCCATCCTGCGATTCCCCCCTTAAACAGGCTGCCCTCAAAGGCTGGCTTTGGGGCCAGCAGGAAGGATGGAGAGCTACCGCTTCGCTTGATGAACCATTTCAAGCTTTCCAGATTAAATCGTGGCCTTCACGGGGAAGAAAACGAAGTCTTCAAAGGACCTTGCACAAGGCTGGAAAAGCCATGTTTCTATTATTATTGTCAGGCTGCCATAGAATAGCGTGTTTTGGCCAAGGCTGCACCACGCAGGGCTATCGTTAGGAGATCAAGATGCAACGGATGCCTGTGGAAGGGTTCGGGAAGCCTGTGGAACACCTGTTGTACCCATCAGGGAATTGCCTCCGGATCTCTGGAGAAGAAATGCCACACAGGGCCCGGGTTCATATAGCCTGAGCCAGGCTGTTAGCTGGAGCTATCTTCTCCCACCACAGAGAAATTAAACTCTAAATCTAGTTTCCAGTGGCGCTACAGTCACAATCCCTTCCCTATTTTCCGACACGGACTCCTGCGGTATGGTAAGCGACAATTTCCGAGGTGGGTATTGAAGCAGCCTTTCTCAGAAGCTTGCCAGCAGAAGCCAAGGAAGATTTCTCATGCCAAATCATTTTTCCTCGCAGAAGGTAATTATTAGCTAAATCTTGCCCAAACGCTGTGGTGGCAAGAAGGTCTCTGACAGAGGGAGGCTTAAAAAAAAGGATTAACTGGTTGAGGGAAAGGCAATCACGATCTCTAGGGTCTGCAGAAAGTGCTGGAGCCAACAGGAACCAGCAGAGATGTTTCATAACATGTATAAAATACATATGTAGGTAACTTATATGGAAATAAAAGACAACGTGCACGCATATACACGTAACAGAAAGCTCAGACGCATTTTCCCAAAGCAAAAGAAGTCAGAAGTGACTATAATAACGGTAATAAGTTAATGAAATAACTATGAGCTCTGAAAAGCCCTCTTTTGTTCCCAGCTCACTCGGTTATNATCGGGATATCAGCAATTTTCGTTTCCTGACATGCTCTCACATGCACCGGCAATAATACACAGACCAAGAAGAGCTGCCTGTGCTGGAAAGGCAAAGGAGAAATGGGGAAAGTCCAGCAGGTCCTTGAGCTCAGAGGCAATTCGGTGTGCCACAGATTACATCTCAGGGGCTGCGATGTCCTGTCACTGGGAATAATCAATAAATAATTGATAGCTACCTTTTTAAGTGTGTCAACACTCCTTTCCTTGCTCACCCTGGCAGGAGAGCATCGGTGTCCAGCCAGCCGCCGGCTCTACAGGCGGTCACAGAGGTCACCCAAGCGGGACAGAGCATTCCCCCTTTTTCCCCTCACATGGTTGTTGGGTTTGGTTTTTTTTTTTTAACAATCTTATCTTTAATTTTCATTCTGCATCCCTTCTGTTCCCATCGCTTCCCAGGAAGCGGGTTTACCACAGTAAATCCCACACGCAAAAGGCAGAAGACACTGCCGCCACAGCGCGGAGAGTTAACGCTGTTGCCTATCCTTAGNTTGGTTTGGTTTTTTTTTTTTAACAATCTTATCTTTAATTTTCATTCTGCATCCCTTCTGTTCCCATCGCTTCCCAGGAAGCGGGTTTACCACAGTAAATCCCACACGCAAAAGGCAGAAGACACTGCCGCCACAGCGCGGAGAGTTAACGCTGTTGCCTATACTTAGGTTTACAGCCAGAGTTTTATCTAGAATTTTTTTTTGTTGTTTTAAAACCCCATCATTCTCCTACCGCTTCCATTTTTCAGCACCAAAACGACAACGGCACCAGGAAAACCATCCCCGTTCCTCTCAGGTTTCTGTTTGACTTGGGCAGGTTATCTGGGGGAGAGCACAAAGGCATTGCAGACTTTGTTCTAATAACGGCTTGGAATTAGCACCAGTGCCAAAAGACTTGCTGGAGCAACCGAGCTGAATAGTGATGGTTTAAAATACTTGTTCTTTGTACCAGATAATCGATCTGCCAACGTTTGCGGTTNGGCTCAGCCCTGCCAGCCTCACCAAGAAACCCAGCTCATTGCCAGCACCGCCAAATCGCTACGGACTCAAAACAATTTTGGCACTCTGAACCATCCCTCTAGGTCAGAAAAAAAAATAATGTTTTCCTGGGGGAAGNATAACGGCTTGGAATTAGCACCAGTGCCAAAAGACTTGCTGGAGCAACCGAGCTGAATAGCAATGGTTTAAAATACTTGTTCTTTGTACCAGATCATTGATGNTCAAAACAATTTTGGCACTCTGAACCATCCCTCTAGGTCAGAAAAAAAATAGTGTTTTCCTGGGGCAAGGAAAATCCTGTTCAGCCCATACACCCGCTGAGACAGGAGCTGCTCGAGCACCAAGCTCTTCATTCCAGCAAACCCATGGCGCGTGGGAAGCTGAGCCCGGCTCCTTTCGCCGCTGCTCCCGGAGCAGCTGGGTTCAGGGCTTTTTGCCCCTCACATAAAAACAATGCCCACAGATACGCAAGCCATCCCACTCTGTCCATACCTGCNTGCCAACGTTTGCGGTTTTCCAGGAGCATTGCGGTAGATCTCTCCTCTGAATATTTCTAAAGGCTAAACCCTCCCGTCAGATCTGCTGGGAAACCCTGGGACCTGCGGGTTAAGCGGGATATTAGCTCAGGTGTGAGATGCAAAAGGAGATGCCAAGGAGTTGCTCAGGCTTCCAGGGGCTCTCTGTGACTGCAGCTGTGGCCCAGGCTGGAGCTAAGGAGCAGGGCACGGGGCTCGGTTGAACCCCGGGAGCTGAAGCACCACAGCCAAAACTTGCCATTTTCCAGGGGTTGGGATGAAAATCAGAGGAGACGAGGCCGCACTGTTGAAGCACAGCTCAGGCAAGGGCACCCCACATCTGGTTGCGTTTGACCATACGGAACAGGAACCATCCTTTTTGGCACGTCCTCCTGACTAGTAGGGGAACAAAGCAGCAAGCCTGTGACAGCCAGGATGGCATCCTACCAGCCACATTTGGGTTCTTCCCTCCTCACGCACGTATCGCAGCTGAGTTCACATACCGTTTTCCATTTGGAGCCCAAAACTTGGTGCCTAAGCCAAAACCTATTTGCTACCAATGCAACTTATTACAGTTTCGCTATCAACATCACCAAACACCCAACTGTGCTGGGTTCCAAATTCTCATAATCATGAGAAAAACACCCCAAACCTCTCCTCCTTGCCTTTATTCCCCCCTGAACACCCAAGAGCAGTCCCCCTGATAGCACATCCCCAATGCCCCATTTTCAGCCTCTCTAGTGAAGTTTTTCTTTCAGAAACACTGCAACCTGCCAAATTATGAAATAATGCCCGAGTAAACCCAGCTCGGGGCTGGAGTTTCACTGTTCTCAAATCACGACATGCAAGAGCAGCAGGCGCTGGGGTGGATCGTTCTGTGTCGGGGTGGCTCAGCCCTGCCAGCCTCACCAAGAAACCCAGCTCATTGCCAGCACCGCCAAATCGCTACGGACTCAAAACAATTTTGGCACTCTGAACCATCCCTCTAGGTCAGAAAAAAAATAGTGTTTTCCTGGGGCAAGGAAAATCCTGTTCAGCCCATACACCCGCTGAGACAGGAGCTGCTCGAGCACCAAGCTCTTCATTCCAGCAAACCCATGGCGCGTGGGAAGCTGAGCCCGGCTCCTTTCGCCGCTGCTCCCGGAGCAGCTGGGTTCAGGGCTTTTTGCCCCTCACATAAAAACAATGCCCACAGATACGCAAGCCATCCCACTCTGTCCATACCTGCAAATTAAAAGCCCCAGCAATATTGCTGGCTGACACCGCTGCTGGATTATTAACCTGGTCCTGGCACAGTNCTCGGTTGAACCCCGGGAGCTGAAGCACCACAGCCAAAACTTGCCATTTTCCAGGGGTTGGGATGAAAATCAGAGGAGACGAGGCCGCACTGTTGAAGCACAGCTCAGGCAAGGGCACCCCACATCTGGTTGCGTTTGACCATACGGAACAGGAACCATCCTTTTTGGCACGTCCTCCTGACTAGTAGGGGAACAAAGCAGCAAGCCTGTGACAGCCAGGATGGCATCCTACCAGCCACATTTGGGTTCTTCCCTCCTCACGCACGTATCGCAGCTGAGTTCACATACCGTTTTCCATTTGGAGCCCAAAACTTGGTGCCTAAGCCAAAACCTATTTGCTACCAATGCAACTTATTACAGTTTCGCTATCAACATCACCAAACACCCAACTGTGCTGGGTTCCAAATTCTCATAATCATGAGAAAAACACCCCAAACCTCTCCTCCTTGCCTTTATTCCCCCCTGAACACCCAAGAGCAGTCCCCCTGATAGCACATCCCCAATGCCCCATTTTCAGCCTCTCTAGTGAAGTTTTTCTTTCAGAAACACTGCAACCTGCCAAATTATGAAATAATGCCCGAGTAAACCCAGCTCGGGGCTGGAGTTTCACTGTTCTCAAATCACGACATGCAAGAGCAGCAGGCGCTGGGGTGGATCGTTCTGTGTCGGGGTGGCTCAGCCCTGCCAGCCTCACCAAGAAACCCAGCTCATTGCCAGCACCGCCAAATCGCTACGGACTCAAAACAATTTTGGCACTCTGAACCATCCCTCTAGGTCAGAAAAAAAATAGTGTTTTCCTGGGGCAAGGAAAATCCTGTTCAGCCCATACACCCGCTGAGACAGGAGCTGCTCGAGCACCAAGCTCTTCATTCCAGCAAACCCATGGCGCGTGGGAAGCTGAGCCCGGCTCCTTTCGCCGCTGCTCCCGGAGCAGCTGGGTTCAGGGCTTTTTGCCCCTCACATAAAAACAATGCCCACAGATACGCAAGCCATCCCACTCTGTCCATACCTGCAAATTAAAAGCCCCAGCAATATTGCTGGCTGACACCGCTGCTGGATTATTAACCTGGTCCTGGCACAGTTTTCACCCACAGGCAATTTCCAAGAGCTCTCCCAGGCTGCAGCCGCTCACGGCCAGAGCGACTTGAAGACCAGGGTGGTACCTGGGGTGCAGGGGGAGCCAAGATTCAGCTCTCCCCACCTCCTTAGGTCCTGCCTCCGAAAGGATCAGCACCGGCACGGATGTGCCCCAAGACAGAGAAAGGAGGAGCCGTCCTTCCAGGGCACACATCCCATCACATTGTCTGTACAACAGGGTCTCAGGAGGAAAGGGATATCCCAAGTTCTTCCACAAATGATGGACTTCTGGGCCTAATATTGTATTAGAGNTCGCAGCTGAGTTCACATACCGTTTTCCATTTGGAGCCCAAAACTTGGTGCCTAAGCCAAAACCTATTTGCTACCAATGCAACTTATTACAGTTTCGCTATCAACATCACCAAACACCCAACTGTGCTGGGTTCCAAATTCTCATAATCATGAGAAAAACACCCCAAACCTCTCCTCCTTGCCTTTATTCCCCCCTGAACACCCAAGAGCAGTCCCCCTGATAGCACATCCCCAATGCCTCATTTTCAGCCTCTCTAGTGAAATTTTTCTTTCAGAAACACTGCAACCTGCCAAATTATGAAATAATGCGCGAGTAAACGCAGCTCGGGGCTGGAGTTTCACTGTTCTCAAATCACGACATGCAAGAGCAGCAGGCGCTGGGGTGGATCGTTCTGTGTCGGGGTGGCTCAGCCCTGCCAGCCTCACCAAGAAACCCAGCTCATTGCCAGCACCGCCAAATCGCTACGGACTCAAAACAATTTTGGCACTCTGAACCATCCCTCTAGGTCAGAAAAAAAAATAATGTTTTCCTGGGGGAAGGAAAATCCTGTTCAGCCCATACACCCGCTGAGACAGGAGCTGCTCGAGCACCAAGCTCTTCACTCCAGCAAACCCATGGCGCGTGGGAAGCTGAGCCCGGCTCCTTTCGCCGCTGCTCCCGGAGCAGCTGGGTTCAGGGCTTTTTGCCCCTCACATAAAAACAATGCCCACAGATACGCAAGCCATCCCACTCTGTCCATACCTGCAAATTAAAAGCCCCAGCAATATTGCTGGCTGACATTGCTGCTGGATTATTAACCTGGTCCTGGCACAGCTTTCACCCACAGGCAATTTCCAAGAGCTCTCCCAGGCTGCAGCCACTCACGGCCAGAGCGACTTGAAGACCAGGGTGGTACCTGGGGTGCAGGGGGAGCCAAGATTCAGCTCTCCCCACCTCCTTAGGTCCTGCCTCCGAAAGGATCAGCACCGGCACGGATGTGCCCCAAGACAGAGAAAGGAGGAGCCGTCCTTCCAGGGCACACATCCCATCACATTGTCTGTACAACAGGGTCTCAGGAGGAAAGGGATATCCCAAGTTCTTCCACAAATGATGGACTTCTGGGCCTAATATTGTATTAGAGTCTCCTTCTCAAGCCAGAAGGAACTGGAGGGGGGGAATCCAAACTGATCCCTCTGGGCAGGTACTTCATCTCTCACTCCAAGATCCACCAAGGATCAAAACCTTCTCCATAATAAGCTCTCCTGGGAAGAGCTTTGAGCAGGGCTGGGTGGGCAGAGGGAGCTGCAATTACAGCCGGCAGTAATGCGAATNCTCCTTGCCTTTTTTCCCCCCTGAACACCCAAGAGCACTCCCCCTGATAGCACATCCCCAATGCCCCATTTTCAGCCTCTCTAGTGAAGTTTTTCTTTCAGAAACACTGCAACCTGCCAAATTATGAAATAATGCCCGAGTAAACCCAGCTCGGGGCTGGAGTTTCACTGTTCTCAAATCACGACATGCAAGAGCAGCAGGCGCTGGGGTGGATCGTTCTGTGTCGGGGTGGCTCAGCCCNGAAAGCGAGGATGGCAGAGGATGCAGGAGGTTGTTGGCGTTGATAACAAAATCTTCCTTTGCTTCGCCAGCACCCCAAAGACTCTCGTTAAGCATAGCCAGGCAGCACGAGCACTTGCTTAGGCTTCCTGCAAGGACACTTCTTTTAACCCAGGGGGTGGAAATAGTCAAAGAACAGACAAAAATCTGCATCCTTGACTTAAAAAGACGTACCCCTTCAAAGGGGAGAGCTGGGGCAGCTGAGGAGCTGCAGCACATGGCGATTGCCATCTCCGTAAGTCTTGCTGAAGTCTTTGCCATGTCAATAAGGGCTCGTAGGCTTGTCCAGCCCTGATCAGACCTGCCATCAGGGACTTGAATGTCTCCCTCTGCTCAGGAGATAGTTTACCCAGGAAATCAGCCCCCGGACTGCAGCTGAACTTCAGCAGAACAAGAGGGGCTTCCTCTGCCATACAAAGCCATGAGCTTGCAGAAGAGGCACTTCCCTGCCCTGGCAGGTGCAAGCTTTTTGCTCCTTTGCTTTGAGAGCATGGTTTTAAAAACTCCTGGCCCATCATCTTCTGAGCCTCTGCTACCACTACAGCTCTTGGGTCAGGATGAGAAAAAAACCAAAACACATTCAAATTCTACCTAAGGGACTTGATATCTCCTTTGCAGCCCTTCCATGGTTAGTATTAGCAAACCTGGAGCTGGGCTTTGCCTTAAAAACTGTCCTAGGTTACCCTCCTTTAGGCATAAAGGAAGTCTCCCAGAGCACCGCGTAAGATTTGAAGGTCAAGGCGTGCGACCTCAGTCTTGAGGCTTTTGAAATGAGAAATAAACCAGACAGCTTTTCAGCACGATGGGAATGAAAACACCAAGGGAGGCTCCTGCAGCCGTACTGGGCACCACCATGCAGCCAGAGGTGACTGGGGACTTACCTGGGGGGCTGGGGGCCCCCTTTTTGATACATCATCATTTCCTAATGGTATGATTGCATATAAACCGCCATAAATTCAACCACCTTCACCTCTAAGCCACACTGACTCCACATTAAAAATTCACCTAACTCCTCTTAGGTGAACAATTATCTCATTCAATGGTTTGATTCACCGTTATCTTAATGACAGCCTCCCCCGTTGTTGTTTTCTTTTTTTTAATGTTTAAAATCTGAAGTAAATGAGCCCTGTCAGGCTGAAAATTCTGGGTAGGCTATAGTAGCTGTTTTCAATAAATAATGATGAGAAGTTTCAATTTACCCATCATCTGGCACATCACGTGATGAGGCTGTCATCTCCCTTCAAGCTTAAAAAAATCCACTCCTAGCCATCTTGATAACGTCATTAAATGTTGTGGCGGAGGTGCTGAAGTTGCTTTTTACAAGTAAACCTCGCCCCGTGAGTAAACGGCAGTGTCGAGGGAGAAGCACAGCCACGAGAGGACAAGGAACCACGCGGTGAAGAGCCCCACATCCCAGAGAACTGCCCCTTTCAAAGGGTCTGCCACTCTACCCACCCTTGGTTTGGCATGAAGACACCATTACTTTTTCTTATTCCCCATGCCCTGTTCCTTCAGGGACTGTACAAGCTGGGGGGGGAGTATCCTGCAGCAAGAAAACCGGCTCGATGCCACAAATTGGCCTGGACCACAGCAGCAGTAGAAAAGCTTGTGGGCAAATAGCTCTGCAAACAGCTGCTCATGAGCCTGAGCGTTAATTGCTCATCTGCAACACAAAGTTTCTGCTTTGCAGCAGCCTTCCTGTTATATACAAAGCAGAAAAAAAATGTCCTGGTTTCGGTCCAGTAAATAAGGTCTTTTTGGGTTGTGGTTTTTTTTTTTTTTTCAATGAAGTTTGTCCATGCTACAAATTCAGCTCAGACCAGCTTCCAGACAGCAGAGAGCTTGCAGGGATGGCCGAGCGTGCAAACCCAAGGACGCAGGGGGTCAAACACACAACTCAAAAACCCCTCCAGCTTATCCCCTGTACCAAAGTAGGAACAACACAAAACAGAACATCAATAATGAGGAAAAAAGCATTAACGAGAGCACTGGCAGGCCGCGGCGGTGCTGCTGGACATGAGCACACCCAAGACGGTAGTCACCCTCGCCAGCTCCATCCCATGGCAATCGCGCTCTCCTCGCCAGCCCCGGCGCCCCTTAGCATGTCCCACGCCAGCCTCCGGCAAGGCGACAAGTCATTCCAGTGCCGATCCATACACCCTACTGATGTTACATTGCAATTCTCCCCCCCCCACCCCCCCCACCCCAAGCTATTCCCTTCCATTACCAACATATCACACATCGGCAGGTTGCAGGCACAGCATCGCACATGCAGCTCACAGGCATCGTCTCGCGCAAGTCTTTAGCTCTGTTTCATCCAGGCAGCTTTTAAAAAAAATATCTCCGCAGATTATATCAAAGGCTTCATCAGATTCCTATTGTCCTGGGTGCGCCACATAATCCAAATGGTTTCAAAAGAAAACTGCTACCTGCTGATAGCCAGAGTGGCTGCCAGTTACCAGATGTCTGCCTTTTGTGGTCTGTAACTCGTATAATTTTTGCACAAAAATGAAAATGGTTTTGATCCCGCAGAACGAGACGCACCGCAGATCAATTCGCTGCAAAAGGACTTTTTAAAGGATGTCTGCACGGACGGAAATTTTGTTTTAGTGGGATGATTGGCTCTATTTAATTTAAACCTGTATTTATACGGAAAATTCAAATAATGCTCCCTACTTTGCATTTCAAAAAGAATCTCAGTGTTTATGAAATCACTTTTGAGTCGCAATTACAGTTATTTGTCTCTGGGACACACAACATGTAATTGGGTCAACATTGTTAATGAGCTAGTAGCATTATTGTTAATGAGCTACTAGTGTTAGCTTCAGTGTTTCATCCCCAGCAGGCAGCAAATACAGTATGTTAAGATAGATAATTAGGTTAATGTTACAAATATCCACAGACCAAAGAAGTCATTAAAAATATTAAACAAAGAGGTTAAGTGAGACAATTATGAGGAGCAAACTCTCCGCAGCAGCAGGGAGGGACCCGCGCCGCTCGGACACGGGGGTATTTTCTCCCAGCACCCTCGAGCACCGGGAACAAAGCCTTCACCTCACTGATTACAGGCAGGAGTTTCACCAAAGTAAGGCCTTGGTCACAGGCACCCACACAAAAGCACGTGAAGAGGGGCAAGACCTCCTGAGCACCATCCCGTACACAAAGGCGCACGAGCCCTGCGAGGGCTCCTGAGCATCGCCTTGTACACAAGGACCACTCGGTGACAACAGCCATGTTTTAAGACGGACCCCATTAAGAATGAGCTCCACTTTTATTCACGTTAAGNAAGGCGCACGAGCCCTGCGAGGGCTCCTGAGCATCGCCTTGTACACAAGGACCACTCGGTGACAACAGCCATGTTTTAAGACGGACCCCATTAAGAATGAGCTCCACTTTTATTCACATTAAGCATATCATCCACTCGTTTCATCTGCTGTTCCCTAATCCCCATGTCAAAACACCTGGCCATGGGCTGTTGGCCACCGACATCTCCAAGCAGCTCATGATTTTGCAGGTTTTGTTTCAGGGGTCGTTTTTGCCTTGAAAAAAAAAATAATCTGCATGGACCCAAACACTTCCGACGAAGCTTAAACCTTGCAGCTGGCATGAAGAAATGAAGGAAAGCTCTTGGGCGCTCCCGGGCTCAGGTCAGAAGAGGGCACCGGTGGTGGGAAGTGATTTCTAGAGGGAGCAGCAGCCTCCATAGGGTCCCAAAATACAGGGGGCTCTGTTGACAGTCAGGCAGGTCTTTAAGGGTTTTCTCTTGAAGCCAGACCATGCAAAGGGAAACCGGAGCTAATTTATTGTCTCAGGTAAAGCGTGTATTGGGAGGACCTTAAAATGAAGCGCTACGTTGTAGTAACTCCAGTTTCATTCCGTACTGCGAGTGACAGCGAGCGATTGATGAAAAAGTGATCAGTCACAGAAAGTAATGGAATTGTGAAAAAGGGAGACGTTCTTGAGGAATTAATGAAAAATAATGGAAGTGATTGTATTTTGAAATAATTAAAAATATTAACGGAAAATAATTGGAGTGTGCAGATGGTTGTAGCCGAGAGCATCTGCGGAGAAGCACTCTTTATTCGGCAATGGCTAAATACCAAGGAATTTAAACCAAACCACTCCTCCCCTACACACACATTTCAGACAAAGCTTTCAACCAGGCCCTGTTGCCAATAACAGAACTGTACGGTTTTTCTGAGAGCCCCTGCAAGGCATAGAGAGCGAGCCAACCCCCCAGAAGAATTCAAAATCAAGAAAGTTAAAACAGTTGATCTCCAAGCGAGATGCTAATAGCTGCACCCTAAGCCCCCCAAACATTTTAATTGCTGCAGAATTCAACCCTCCGGGGCAGCATCAGGCTCCCAGCACCCTCGCAGCCAGCTGGAGCTCCTGTCTGGCCATGCCTGTGCTGCAGCGACCACCACGGTCTGCCCCAGAGCCAGGTATCTTTAACCTTATAATCAGCTCAGCCAGGGCGTTTCTCCGCAGAAGTTTCCAAATGGCACGATAATTCAGCCCCCGCAGCCCACCGACTCCCTTCTCGGACACATTCAGATACACAGCCCAGCCTCCGAGTGCTTTTTTACCCCCAAAAAAGCTAAATACGAAGGAGGACAAACGCTCCATGCCACTGCAAAGGTACAAATTCAACATCAGTGCTGTAAACACTTCCACTCTCTTCCCAGGGCAGCAGATCCCAGATTTAAACGTAGCCTTTCATCCTGTTTTTCAATAAATTCCCTTGTTTCCATATGGCAGCTTCAGCTTCTGACAGCCACGTTACTAGAGTCCTCAAAAAAAAGTGTTTCCTTACAAAAAGAAAAGCATTTCATTTCAAAATAAAAACCCGAAGAGATGCAAAACCCAGGGCAGGAGGAGGATATGGAAGGACTGCTCTAGAAGGCAAAGAGGAAAAGCTTTGAACTCATGAGTCTCCCATGCTGTAATGGAAACTACATCCCTGGAGGAAGGAAAACTCAACGTACAGGACTTCCAAAACAAACTTTTGGAAGGAACGGGTAATCCCTACCTTTGAGTACCAAAGTAGTTGTTGTATGATACTCAGCTCTGTAGCAACACTGCTCTCAGCTCTGGGGTGACACCGTTGGACTGTAAAACCAGCAATATCAGGCACTTAAGGAAGGAAGGAAGTGTGGATACAAACAAATCTAATCTCTCACCGGAACAGGGAGAATAATCAAAGTATCAGAAAAACAGGAGAAAATTATGATGTGGGGGTTTTTTCAAGAGAAGATCAAGCCAGTCCAGCCCAACACTGTTCTTTGCNGAAGGACTGCTCTAGAAGGCAAAGAGGAAAAGCTTTGAACTCATGAGTCTCCCATGCTGTAATGGAAACTACATCCCTGGAGGAAGGAAAACTCAACGTACAGGACTTCCAAAACAAACTTTTGGAAGAAACGGGTAATCCCTACCTTTGAGTACCAAAGTAGTTGTTGTATGATACTCAGCTCTGTAGCAACACTGCTCTCAGCTCTGGGGTGACACCGTTGGACTGTAAAACCAGCAATATCAGGCACTTAAGGAAGGAAGGAAGTGCGGATACAAACAAATCTAATCTCTCACCGGAACAGGGAGAATAATCAAAGTATCAGAAAAACAGGAGAAAATTATAATGTGGGGGGTTTTTTCAAGAGAAGATCAAGCCAGTCCAGCCCAACACTGTTCTTTGCTAGAATAAACTATTCCCAAGACAAAAGCAACGTGGTAGATACTACCACTCAAGGCTTAAGAAAAAAGAAAGCATCTCTCATGTAGTCACAAAAAAACCTATTAATAGGACAGCAAAAACAGTGATTAAGACAGACTTTGAGGCGCTGAACTGGAAGTTATCGTGATGGGCCGTGATGGAAGAGAGGATGGCGGCTAAAGCTGAGCCTGGAGAAAAGCCAACTTGCAACCCACACTTCATGTTTGGTTTAAAAAAATAGAAGCACAGGGATGGGTTTTAACGGTTAATTGGGAAGCACCAACGACATGGAGAAGGTTCAGAATAGTAGACCCACAGAAGTGGAAAAATAAGGTACAAATTAACAGTGTAATGTGCTAAACCATGCACCTAGGATTAACTACAGGGATTGTGGCTGTAACAGAAGCATTGAAATTACTAACTTGCCCAGTGTATTTTAGGATCTCACTTGGTGGTCCATGGTTTTCCTGGAGACAGCTCAATGGGCGTATTCCTCCAGGAAAACTGTGGACCACTAGCACAGTGCACCTTCTAAGACTCTCAATATGATCCTAAGGCACATCAGGCAGGTAATCCCCATCATATTTCTAACCTGCAGGAAGCATTCCTGCTATGGCAAGAGACAGTGGTGGGACCCTCATGAAAGGTCACTGGCTAAGCCGGCCCTCCCGGTGCAGGTGAGATGGATCCAGGCTGGACCAAGCCCACAAGAGATACATCAGAACAATACAGATGGTGATAAACCCAGCTTAAGTCATCACCGCAGACTGACACATTAGGACACACTTGGCCAATTTCTACAATTACACATTGAAAGAAGGTAATCAGACAGGAAAAATGAGCACTTCTGGCTCAGAAAGAACTGATAAAAGGATGCAAGCTTGCTACAAGTTCAAAGGCTTCTGATTTTAAAACAAATTTAAGTATCAAAGGACCCGAGTTCTGTTTCAGCCTTCCAGTAAGAATAGTGGAAAGAAGCAGCCTAATCAGCTTTAAGGAACAGCTCAACCAATTTACAAAGCAGTTTGCGCAGTGTCGGCTGACACAGGAGCAGACACAAATGGTATTTTCCAATCCTGTGTCGAAGCTCCCTGCAACTCGATGTAACGACGTTTAATTTGGGATTGGAAGAAGTTCAACGCACAGAAGAAAGAGGGAAAGGGACCATCCGTTTCATGAAGACGGCAATCCTACAAACGTGGGCTTTTGTCCCCTGTTAGGGACAGCAGCTCTACATCGAAGCCAGGCAACTATGTAAGGACTTGCCCGATTTCAGTAGGGCTGCAAGGAGCACTTCGGAAACACACGCATACATCAAAAGGTGGGAGAGGGAAGGGAGCACCCATCTCTTACAGCAGGGACAGCCTCAGTGCTGCATGGTCCTGCCCCAAAGGACCGCCTGCGGGGTTCAGGCATGCCCACATGGCCCTTTACTGCTGGTGTTGAGGTTGGCCCCCAGGACATCCTCCTCACCAGTGTACCTTTTCGTGGGAGACAGGAAAACTACGTATAACGAGAGCAGAACAGCGAAGTCCCAGGATTAGCCCAAGGGGGACACATGCAGCACAGAGACAAGTCCCCAAGGAGCTGCAATACACCACAATTTTATTTATAACCAGACTTTTTGGGGAAAAAACCCCAAAAGCCTCAAAGCGTAAGTGATACAACCCGTTCCTCACATGGCTAAAAAGAAATTCTTCCGAGTTTAGTGACTCATTGTTGCCATGTCCCAAAGTACTTTTGGAAAGAAGTCGGCAACATTTTCCCCATTGATCTCCTGCAAATGGAGGGTCACTGTTCACAATCAGACCTAAATACGTGCGATTACTCAGCAGAAGATTTTAAAGGTAGCCCCCACCACAAACATTGGTTAGGTGGCAAAAGCAGCCGGGCTATCGGGCCCTAAAAGAGGGGGTTTTTTTACCCTAGGACAACCCCAGCTCTGTGTCCTTCAGGATCCCCACAGGTACATGGATGATGAGGAATGAAATGGGGGATTTAGGGCAGAAGTCGCCCTTGGTGTAAGTCGCCAGTTTCATGGTGACATGTTCAGCCTCCCACCCCGCTCTGCAAGATCATCCAGCTCTGCAATTAGTGGTGCCCATGGCACACCTCATCTCCACAGCCTCAGAGATGTTCTTAACAGACAAAGTTTCAGCGCCACAAAATCCTCTCCTATTAAATCTAATTTAAATGCATAAGTTAAGATTCCTAAATAGACATATTACACAGATTTAAAAAGACAGTTAATGCATGTTAAATATAATCAATTCCGGAGGATGAACAGTAATGTGTTTCAGGAATCACAGCATAACAGATTAAGATACATAGCCTATTACTGATCCAATAATTAAAAGACAATTACTGCCTATTTAAATCTCAGTAAAATGTGTCAGAAAACAAGCCTTTTGCTTTGAAATTTGATATAAAGGTATCTAGCAATTTAAGTGCTATCATTTTGGGTGCAATTCAAAGGAGTCTCATTTTCAGGAACTGCAGAGTATTCCCTTCGAGGCACCCAGATTTTCTCAGGCGATGGATGAGGGTGCCCACGTGACCCCAAATCACTGCAAGCTCTTCAAAATTTAGGCTGTGAGACTAAGTTTGGTTTACGTCTGCACCTCATCACTTCAGTGCTAGAAAAATTTCATATACCCAGTATAAGTTGCCAATCAATATTCGTTATAACATAAATATCCAAGTAAATAACTGCAAGAGTTTGGCTTGAGAAAAATCAAGTTTACATGGTAGGGTCTCGCTTGACCCAAAGCTCCAGCAGTGAAGATCATCCAAAGAACCATACAACTTCTTGGCTGCGAATCCTTCCGTGCAGTTCCCAATTTGTTTCTTTGGCATGTTTTGATTTACCAACAGCGCATAACATTCTCATCTGCTGAAACTCAACGGATTCGAGTAGGACATCTAAAACTGAAGATGTTAAAATAGTTGGAACAATAAATGTCAGACGGGAGGGCAGAAGGCGAATAAAAGCAAGTTGAACACTTCGGGCAGCTCGTCAAGTCCTTGCGCCCAAGTCAGCACTGACCACATGCGGTCAGAGTTGGAGTAAGGCCGAACCTTCAGCTGTGCCATCAAAACGAAGGCACAAATCCATAGATATCGCTGTTACGAGCAGGGGAGGAGCTCCCAGCAACCGGGGAAGAGCCAGGTAAAATTATTTCACTGGGGGTTTGCGGTGGCTGTATCTTAAGGCAACAACCATGGGACTTCAAACGCTTTCATTTGCATTTTCAGATGGAGGGTTGTATGCCGTCTTGTATTTCAGGACTTGACAAATCTTTTCCTTTCTGCAAGTTTTTCTATTGAGTAAACAAACAGCTTGTTTTAGCTTGGAGAAAATGTGTTACAAGTAACAACCTTAATAATTAAGGTTTTCTTCGCTGTCCAACGCTTGTGTGGGAGAGGCCAACCAAGAAGCCAAGGGAGTGCTAAATAGGGAGTCTTTAGTCAAGGTTTGCCACGTATGAAAACAAGTGACTTGTGTAACATTGATCACAACATCTACAAGCTCATGGTTGAAGACAGCTATCAGCAGCACAGCCCTGCTCTGCTCCTGGCAGGTTCGGAGGGTACACACATCCCTACAATTAGGCTGAAACACACGCCACGCAAAGAGAAAGGAACACGAGCAAGCACAAGCATGATTTCACCTTAGAGGGAGAGCACCGCACATCTCGTTCTGGCATCCACCCCGTCTCAAAGTTCACAGGCTGCAAGAGAAGACCTCAACAGCCAGCCCAACCCCTCGTGGCTCCGTGTGGCCCTGCCAGCTGTACCCAACGTCGCAAGCAAAGGGACCCATTTTCAGCAAACCCGAGTCATTGGTCAAGTAGAGAAATACTAGGAGATCACAGGACCCGGCCACCGAGCTCATTCCTGGCAGACTACCCACATCCACAGGGACGTATTCTCTGCCCACCATGGGGCTGCTCCCACCTCACTTGCCTCCACAGCCACGCAACACAGCAGCGGTGAGAACAGTTCAGTTTTCCTTTCTTTCTCCCCTTCCTCTGCGAGGAAAGAGCCATGACCTGATGGTCTTGAGACTCCTCGGCAGAGGAACCAGCTGGGCCTCTCCCGCTCCACAGCCATCGCTGCAGCCTCTCTAAACTCACCCTGACTCCACACGCCCCAAGTAAAATTTCATAATCTAAACAGCGTCTGGCTTTAACAAAAAACCAACACGGAGCAATTAGAAAATCCATTTACCTCCTGCATCAGGGCAGGTGCCATACCACAGCCCCAAGCCACCAGCTCTGTCCTGCTCCCCAGTCCTCAGCCCTCTCAGCACGTGGCTCCTCACAAGAGGAAATAGCTGTGAAACTGCAATTCTGGATCCTGCGGAGAGAGGCTTTTTTTTTTTTTTGCAAACAAGGCATCCTGTTGAGAACATTCACCCCAAATTTGTCAAAAGCTTTCTGCTGTTAATTGAAGGAAGCAGAAATCTGTTTGCTGAAGGCCCATGAGCAGAACAAGATGTCAGATAAATTATTCATCGTGAATTACTCACTTGGCTCTTGTTGAGAAATTACTTGTTTTCACAAAGCTTGCATCAGATTAATTCCTTATTTCATTTATTTTGATGTCTTAAGCTGGTAAAGGGGTATGGATCCTAAAGATGCAGAAAGAAGAAGGTTTTTACAATAGATTCTACATCTAATCCACGGGCGACCGCTACCTGAGCAAATTAGCAAAACCACTCGGTCCCAGGGCAGTGCAGAAGGGCGCACTTCCAGAAAGAGAAGTCTTGAGCAACTTTTATTACCACCGCAATTACATGCAAGTGGATAAACAATTGAATCCGACTTCGTTACATTAGCTTGCTGTTAAATAAGTAAGAAGCTTCCATTTGATAGGCATGCTAATTGGTCAAAATTATAGGAATCACAAGAGCACGATATCAGAAGCACCGATGCACAGTTAATAAGGCGTGCTTAAAACGACCTGCTACCACTGCGGCTGCAACCCGTGTATCAGCCCAACAACCTACCCACTGCCTCCGTCTTGGTCCGATTTACCCTTTGAGCAGGGAATAAATACATTTTCACCCCTCTCAGGGCACGGTTCCCGACCTTCACTTGGTTGTTCAGGAAATAGATGGCATCCCGTCGCCAGCCCCTCACCACACGCTTGCTCAGGGCTTGCCTTCAACGGGAACCTCACAAATGATTCAACAGTTGCTCCAAAGAAACATGTTGGAAACACGTATGTTAAAATAGTTCTCCTGAAAATTAAGATAGCAGGGTTTGCTTTCAAGGTGCAGCTGCTTTCAGAGATTAGTTACAGCACCAGAAACCCGGTATTTTTTTTCAAGATGCTCTCAAATCCATCAAACTCAGACACTTCTGCCCAAGCCCTTTTTTTTTTTTTTTAGTGATCACTAAGCCATTTTATCCACAGAGCTAGGGCTTGAGCGTTGTTACGATATTCACTTGAGATTCAGAGACTGCTTTTAGAGTGGCTGCCCTCACCGGCAGTAACTCCTCTCCCTGCTCTCACCGTCACAGCTACTCGAAGCGATTCGCAGCCTGCTGCTCCCATTCCTTTCAGGCATGTGGGGGAAGAGAAATTAGCTGTAATTCACTGTCAGGAGAAACCCAAGGTGCTGGAACATCACCGTTATATAAGGAAGTCTGATACAAAAGACTCTATAGTCTGCAGCTGAGGCTGCTATAAATACACCCGCGAAACCGAACATTGCAGGCTGACATCTCAGTGGCGCGGTGGCTGGTGTTGCTCTGCTGGCGACCGGTGTTACTCCCAAGTGCCAAGGAAAGGTGGCTTTTGAGGGAACGACAGCTATTCCTCTACAAGCAACCAGGCCCTCCACGCAAATTTATAGCGTGCGGGAACACTTGAGGTGTCCTACTTCAGTCTGAAATTTCTCCTTGCTGTTATCTCACAAGCCCAGGGCCACTGAGAGGCATGGGGTACGTACGCTTCCTCCAGCTCTCTAGCTGGAGACTGACCACATTTGATGGGGTCGGGTGCAGTAAAGCTGGTTCAAGCTTCCAGCTCCTCCACGGAGGCTTCGTGGGGCTGTAGACAAGCCCCCTAGAGCCCTTTATCCTGCCAAGGAGGAGGGCAGCAGGCATCCAGGATTAACGGCCACGGTGCCACCCAAATTAGCTGGATGCAGTCCCCTTGGCTTAGGCTAGGTCTTTCAAGGCTCACAAAGGCACATTTTGGGGCAGCCCAGGCCACACCGTTGCTGAAAGACACCACTGCCTATTTACCCCTCTGTTCCCTCCCATGTCAGCAGCTAAAATAGCCCCTCCCAGACTTTAAAATCCTTTGTCATCACCGCTGAAGATGCCCGAGTCACCTGCTCCTCCCTGCCCAGCCACATCAACCTCAGCAAACGGGGCCCCAGAAAGCTCAGCTGCTTCTAAGGCATCCCCTGCTCCCCAGCATCTCCGGGCCACCTCCAAGACCACATCCTTCCCCAGCCCTGACCTTCCTGCCACTTTGGCCGGAAAACACAAGGAAATAGGTGCCTGGTTGGCAGGGTTTTTATCCAGCTGAAACCATGGGCAGCCTCACCTCCTGTGCAGCCAGAGGCCACCTCTGAAGCTCGGGTGCTGCCCGCACCCCAGCCCTGCCCCAAGCGCTCTGACCCGATGCTCTCAGCCACCACGTGGCAGAGCTGCTCTGCTTTGTGCAGTAATTAAATATTTATCAGGCCAGCACACAGCATCACCGCTCTGCAGGCAGGGCGGTCAGCTGGGATGTGGGAGAGCTGGGTTCAACACCACAGCAGTTAATATTTAATGAGACAGGCGAGGTAGAAGAGCTCCACCATGAGCCACAAAGGGCCACATCCATCCATCCCTCCTGCCCTGGACTTGCGTTCAGAAGAACCCACCCCCAGCAGGTCTGAACCCTGCGAAGCCGCAGCCTGAAATCACGAGAGGCGCAGAGTGGGGGACATACCCAGGCACCTCAACTCACACCCCGACAGGCACCGAGCCCAGCACCGGGATGGGATTTAGTTTATCCTGACTGAGCAGCAATCCCACCGGGAGCATGCATGGGAACAAGGCGCACGTGTGGGAAACGCCGGAGTTTACCAAGGTACCATTTAGATTTTAACAGAGCAGGTAGAAAAACCCAATGCAATTTCCACGTCCCATAAATCCAAGAGGTCTGCCCAATTCTGGCCTTCAAGGTAGCTGTGCTAGGAAAAACCCTTCACTTGGGTCCAGTTTGGGTTCAGCCACAACATACTCACCTGCAGCAGGCCCCAGAAGGTTGAGCAAACCGCAGCAGAAACACAAGTGTTTGGCACTTACAGACTGAATACTGGGCTCAGGGGTCCAAAAGTTGGTTTTATAGCTGTCCAGTAGCTCCAGCCCTAATATTGTCTCCGTTCTTTGCCAGTCCTAAAGATCTCAACAAGTTTCAAATGTTTTCCTCAATCTCCCGAGCAGATTTTGCTGCCACTTTAATTGCCAGGAAGCATATTAGTTATACTCATCTTTTCTGCCCAAGCAATGAGCGCCCTTCCCTGGCACTGCGTTTATAGCTCAAGAAGGATTTGGGGATATTGCTCAAAGACAAGACTCGCATGAATATTAAACATCATAACTAGGGGCAGTGAAGTTCCTCCAGATTTGCAGAGAAATAACTCAGGGCCAACTTCCACCCGATAAAATTTAAAAGCAGTTTTCCCTCAGATTTCCCAGCTTACTGTTGAAATCAAGCTCAAATAATACTTTAATGGCTGCACGGTGATTGCTTCTTTTCCTAATCGCCTGACATCCCCACAGAGTTGGCTTTTCCTTGCTCCTTTAATGCTAGGAGATTAAGGATGTTGCTTGTACAGCAGCCCAAGTCATTCAAACCACACAAGACCGCACATTCGCATCGGTAAAGCACCCCAGTCCCGCAGCAGGTTCAGGAGGAGATTCGGCCCATCCTGGAGCATGGTTTTGGCTGGTGAGGAGGGCGGTTTGGCAGCAGACGCGCGCGCTGAGCAGCCCCAGCTCTCCCCAGTTTCTTGAGCACGGCAGAGTTTCCGCAGGCTCCATTTGATACAGTGGACATTAATTGAATAAGCGTTAATCCTTCTCCAAAGACCATCTGCTGAGGACCAGGCTCCTCTTGGAAACCAGGGCAACAGCACCATCTAGCAGAGCAGCCCAAAAAGTGCTGGAAGGACTCGCTGCCCAGGAAGAAATGAGGACACTAGGGCTGGATGATGGCAAGATAAGGACTTTGGGGTCCAGCCAGGGATGACCTTGCACACCAGCACCCCCGTTTCATCTTCAGACACCTGACAACAGCCTCAGCATCTGCTGTTTCCTTCCCGACGTCTTCAAAACCTCTTATGGTGCTTCTATGTTGGATCATAACTTTCCAGTGTCACTCCAGGAGAAGGAAACAGCTTCTGCCTTGTACAGCTTGTCACGCACGTCATCACCGCACAACCACAGCAAGCGCTTGCCGGTGGCATAATGCTGGTTTCAAAAAAAAACCCAAACTAAACCCCAAACTTTCTACAGGTGGAATGTTCTTTACAAAATAATCCAGATCCGGTCTGTCCGATCGGTGAAGTTGCAAGCACAGGGTGGAAATAGCTTGTCTGCAGCTTCCTGGGCTAAGAGGAGGAAAGAAACCTTCTCACCCAGTATCTTCTGCGTGGCAGGGTACAGAGAGTGCTCGCAGCTGGGCTGGGATTTCCGATGGAAGCCTTTGGAAAAAAAAGTCATTTTCTGAACTTTTCCTCCCCTCGTTTTTCTCAGAGGAGAACGCACTTCCCCCTCAACCTCATATAAGACCCCAGTCTAACACTTACTACGGAGTTACTATGCTCCTCATAACTGTGTCCTAACAGTCTTCAGACATTTTACTCCCCTCTAAAGTACCTGGAAGCTGGCTCCCTCACCACGCAGTTTCATGGTATTCCCCGACATTAGAAACGGGAAGAACAGCCCCGCTGACCGATAACATGGAGTGGAGACATGAGGAAGGCTGCTGGCTCATACAACCAAAAATGGCTTTTGCCTCTCTCCTTGGCACAGCAACACATCTCCAAGGATGGGAGAAGGGGATATCGGAGAGTTATCCAAAGTCATTAAGGGGAAGGCGCTTCAAGCGACAAATTTCTCTTTCGGTTCAGTCTATGTGTTTGCACGGTTTGTGCTCATGGACAACTACAAACTCCCACGTTCATTTTCCTGTAGTATCTCCCTGAATGGAAAATTGATTCCAATAGCTAAAGCCCTGCACAAGACAAATTGTGAGAAATTGTGTCTCAGTAACATAATGAATGGAAATTTATACTTGCCAATCTGTTTGCTTTACTCCCCATGCAGGGGAAAATAATGGCATTCTCACATCAGGCGAACATCAGGTCCTCTCAGTCCCTTGTTATTCATTTTATGATATTGCCCATACTCATCAAATTAAATCTTTGTTGATTTTATGTGGAAAGAAACTGGTCATCACTTAAACTGACTTCCACGTTCCATAGGGCTGGGCAATTCCTCTATTGCACATCAGTCTGGGATGCAGCTACAGAATTTAAGAAAATATTAAGCTCCAGTTTTGATCAAATCCCGTCACAACCCTAGAAGTGACATTTCCTGTGTTAATTACCCTCACAGCATGACATGCGCCTCCTCTGCCTAGTCTGAAATCGCTTGGCTTCAAGCTTTGTCTTTTAGTGATCCCGCTGATTTTCACGATGAATTCTGCCTATTATAAGTTGTGCCTTCCTGGGAAGATTATAACCGGTTCATAGATGTTCTTCAGAAAAACTGAAGAGATTTTCTTCTAGTGGAACGCAACCCAAATTTAGCTCTTTTGATCCCGTTCTGGCTCGCTGGCACCTTCCAGACATGCAGCCACAGGAGGATGCAGCATTAGTGATGGCCTTGGCTGATCTGCTTTGAGCCTCAGGATCCGCTCATGTCTTGTTCTCACAGTGGCACCACTGAAGTGGCACTCAAGCAGACCAACAAGCCTAGTAAGAAAATGACTTTCTTTTTTCCAAAGCATCCTGAGGTTCATTATTTAGAAAGATAAGTCAAGTTCTAAAGACAAAATTTGAACACAACTCAGTATTTCAGAGAAACACATTGAAATCTTTTTTTTAAAAAAGATCTTTCATCTCAAAACATCCCAGAAGCCTTCAAACTGAAATGTTTTGTCCTGGTTCCTAGAGTGAGACAAATACAGTCTGTTCCAAGTCATCTCAATGCAAAACCACGTTTCCCCAACCCTTAAATGCCTTCATTCCAGGAGCCATAGCTGCAGCTCCTCGTCTGAACAGGCTCAACAGCCAAGCTGTCCCGTTGGGAGGCACGGCACACTCAGGAAGCCACAAAGCCTGACCTTCTCATGCTTTATGGAGGTTGCAGTCCCAGTCTCATGCTCTCCTGAACTATGCATCCCAGAATTAATGCATCCCACACTTTACAGAAAGCCCAGTTGGTCTGCCTGCCTTCACAGTGGAGTCATACAGTTTGTTACACCATGGGTAATAAATCCCCATCAAGAAAGCCCCATCCTCCAAGAAGAATGGAAGCTAGAACCATCTTCTTCGTTTTGAAAGTCCCATGGGCTAGAGAAGCACACCTTACTGTTGGGAGGGAGTTAAGTCCTAACAGAGCTTTTCAGCAAAATAGCTGAGCAGTGCATCGGAACACATGGAAAATTAAACATTTACAATTGCATTGATAGAATAAACGTTTTGGAATAAGTAGGATAAAAACCCTATAGGAATGTCAAACCTGCATGGAAAATCCCAGCAGTATGGGAATTGGGAGCCAGCACCCACTACACAGCAATAGCTTAGGCCACCTGAATGCCAGCGGTTCCAAATCCTGCAGGGAGGGACTGCAGCTCTTGAGTTGATTCCTTAGCTTGGTGACCTCTACCCTACCTCAGTCTGGCTCAAAAATCAGGGCTAAAGCCTAGCAGGGTGCTCTGGAGACCCGCAGCTGAACCCCACGCAGTTCACGAAGGCTACCTCACAAGGGACCCTACTGTGTCCATCAGCCATCCTGGTTTGCAGGCCAGATTCTCCCATGTGTCAGCAGCACAGTCCCCTACGAAGGCAGCTCAGACATCCCCTTCCGCACGCTACCACCTTTTCCATGTCTAACATTAGCACACCACCACCACAGAAAGCCCGCAGATCTGTAGCAGCCGAGCTGGTATTTGTTCATCCATCTCTCCTCTTTGTGTTTTCCTCCAGTCTGTTGGAGGACAAAATTTCACCTGGGGCTGGTTTTACTGAAGAATGACACAACCTGTGGAAGAGCCTTTACCATGACAGGAGTCCCCCTCTCTGGGAAATTAAATGATTTCCAATAATCAGTGGGACAAACAAAAAAATCAGGATAAAATTATTTCAACAAGAATCTAATCGAGTCTTAACGACTTTAAACATCAAGTCTATGAAATCTGTCTCAGGGCTGGAAAACCAGCACTCTGCAAGATGTCGAGCCAAACTACGCCTTGCCCTTGCTGCCCATGATATACCACACCCTTCCCACAATGCTGTCGCAATACAGACCCTTCCTTCTGCCCACTGTCGGAGACCACCACGCTAAGAAACGCTGCCATTTCAGACCAATTATGGCTGAATTTTTAAACCAGGGTCACTTAGCTCCATAGGCACTATGAAAATAGATGTTCTTCACCACTGGTTAATAAAGATAACATGAACTCATGGTTTAAGGTGAGAGAAACTAAACCCTCCTATCCCTATACTGCTCATATAGCAGTGTACACCAGTGCAGTAACTGTTACTGAAGCAGTCAATAAATCGGAGATCACCCATTGCTGGAGCGTAGAAGGGCTCACGCTCCAGCATGGAAAATCTCTACTGAGGAATGGACGCCCAAGCCCCCACACCCCCCCGGTACACATATAGGTCACCGTGGCAAGCAGGAACGGACACAAGATAGGCAATTCTCACACCCCTTCTCCATTTCAGGGACCCGTCTCAGGACGGACCCACACATCTTCCTTCCCAGCTGCCACCTTCCCTGGTCGGAAGTGCTGCCTCCATACATCTCTGCCGCAGCTCTGCTCACAACTATTTCAGGAATTATTTCAGCTCAAGAATGAATTCATTCTCTCACAGCACAAATAGCACAGCTATTTCAAGCCCATCTGCATGATTTTTCAAGTGACCATTTTTATATTTGAGCAGATTGCATCTGCTCTGGTGAAGGCACCAGGTTACTAGAAATAAGAGGCAGAACTAGTGCTCACACACAGGTTTCCACCAGTTTGCTACAAAGAGCATATGGCAGAAAAGTACCAGCAGCTCCTGGAACTGCACCACAAGAGCCTAAATACACGAAGTTTTGCAGAGATGACCCAGAAATAGCTTTTCATCCGTAGATCTGTTGCCCCGTGTAGCAATCCTTGACCTGCCCTGGGGTCTCAAGCTCTTACTCTACCCACAGATGCCCTTCCCCCATAGAAAGTTAATGCCATGAAGCTTCACCTCTTTAGGCACCTTTCCCTTTCAGTGTTCATGTAAGTACACTGGGGACTAGAGAAGAATTAAGACAACCTCAAGGTTTGGCACGCAGCCTAGTTTCTCTCCTTTCCCAAGGGGAAAACCCACAGGGCATACATCGCACTCATTTGAGCTGCCTGGTCCCAGAAACCACTTGTACATCACCTGAGAACAGGTTCCAGGCATTGGCATTTTCTCCATCAGCAAAATGAACTCAGATTGAGATTAATTAGCTTAGAAATCCCAGCCGTGCTTAGTGCAAGCAAGACCAGGGCCAGAACAAGAAGCTTTAAGGCTGCCCAAGATGCAGATGACCTGGAAAACAGATGCTCACAAAAAACTTGTGACTTTGCCACAAGACCACGCACTTCTTTAGGATAAGCTGTCCCAGACAGCACTCTGGAGTCTTACTCCCATGCAGTACAGGCATAACTCAGCTGGGCTGGGTATCTCCACAGCACATAGAAAAGCCAGCAAGACCCCAATAGGAGGTAATGGAAGATGGCTATGAGGAGCTGTCAAGTACAAAGCAGAAGTCTTTCATGCAAAAAAAACTGGTTAAAGATCAACCATCCTTCTCCTTTCCTATGCCAGAAGGCACTCGTGCATTACAAGCAGAGTGAAATGTCAATACCAGTCAGTATCTCATGTTAGAGCAGCACAGTTAAGCTTCTGTAGATAAGGTTGGGTTAACGTTGACATCAAAAGTACCCCCTGCCCCTTCCCCTGCGGCAAGGGGCTTTCAGCCTTGCTCTAAGTACTTGCTCAGAGCTGAAGGCTGACACATTGGGGAACTTTGTTTACAAGTATTTTCCCAAATACAAAGGTGACCATTTCCTTTAGAAAAAACCAAACAGCAGAAACTTCTCAGATGTTTTATTGTGGTCTATGCATTTCAGATTCTATCCCAATGACCTGAGCAATACGCTTTGGATTTTGTGTTATTTTGGAAATGACTCAGAAAAATCCAACTGCTGAGATAAAATGTAAAAAGGAGAAAAAGGTGAAGTGGAGGTTAACCCATCAAGCTGAAGTCTCTCCGGTGAGATTTGCCTCTTTAAATGAGCAAAACTAGCCAAGCTGACCAATATTAAACATCTGCACATAGGGGAAGCTCTCCCCAACCAGAATGCAACTAGTGATCAATTTACGCCCTCTAGCTAAAGGGTTTGTCCTTTTTTAAAAAGCAGATTTCATATTTTATCTACGCTACGTAAAATAACTCAGGGAAATTCTCCTTTGCTACACAAATGTATGACTTGCTCTGAATCCTCCTCACCACCTCACCGTTTTCCAGGCTTTCCATTACAATCCAGATACAGGCCAGGAGCATCCATAACACTCCCACAACTTCTCAGTCCGCAGTCACTCTATACTATCCACTTGGAGCCATAGGCTTAGACCCCATGGAGTTCAGTTATTTGTTTCATGGAGCGTGTAATTTGTTGGCCACATATTTCATCAATGCCCTTTACTTTCTCTTATGTATCAGATATCTGAACCCACTCCTGCATTCCTTATCATTTATCCCTCTTCCCCCTCTTTGACACTTCCATAACAACATTCCCATAGGTTTGCCATTAAACTCAAGGTTTTGTGGGCACTCAGTAGGATGGTCTTCCTCAGGCCAGTTTTCCCCCCCCCCAAGTACTTCTCATTCCATTTCCATTCAGTTACGTCCACAGTGATTTAAAGCTTTGGGTAACTCAAACTTCAACTGCCCCAAAATTATGCATTAATGGTCAATGCCATTTTCTTCCCTGCACAAAGAGAGCATTGATATAACCTGACCAGTTCTGCTGATAGATTTCCAACCAGTCATCACCTCTTTGTCTATTGAAATGAGGTCAATATTCAATTATCCAGAGTTCAGTACATGGTTTCTGCATTACGAAAGCATCACATTTCAAGATTACTAAGGAAGCTTTGAGTGCCTGAGAGGTTCAACAAGTGCTCCCAGGTTCAAGTGGCAAGAGAAAACCCATATTAGATTCTTCTGTTTCAGACAGAGACTAAGAGTTCACCCAGCCAGTTTACTTTGTCCCACAGCTCATCCATGCGTCTGGATCAGTTGCCCCATCCTGGGGTTACTAAAACCAGTTACGATTATCTGTTCAAAAAAAAGCTTTGACACGCCACAGTTTTTGAACAGCCTATAACACTAGGGCAGAAAACCATGTCTCAAAATATCCTTGCTCCCCCATCCGGTCCCTAAGAACAAGTTGTAGTCACTGCATTGACTATTCCTCAACCACATAACCCGCCTCACCAGCCACGCACCACCTCCCACGCCAAGTGCTCTGGGTTTCTTTTCAGATGTGAACATGCCCATTCCCTCCTACTAGTCACATCACAAACCAGTAGTTATAAAAAGGCAAATTTTAAGCACATGCTGCTCTGGGTTCAGCTTAGTTTTGAGCCCAGGACCTTGAAGCTACCTTCGCCACTAGGGCAGTCAGTAGAACACACCGTTTTCAGACCACTAGCTGGGAAACCACTGAAGTGGTGCCCACCAGCCTGCTACAATCCCACCTCACTGTAAACCCCAGATATTATTATTCCCAGACAGATCACTCATTGCTTCTGTTGTTCGCCACCTCCAGGGTCACCTTCTTCCCCCCCGTCTCCTGGAAAGGGCCGGAGCTGAGCCGAAGAAGGCTCCTGGGCCATCATCGTGCCCCACAGCCCTGCTATTTCCTGCAGCTCTTCTCCAAGTACTTCTCGCAATTACGTTCTGCCAAACAATGACTCAGCAGCTATTTGTCTTTTCCATACTTGTACTCAAGGATGGAAAAATTTTCAGAGATACTCTGCAGTTTTGTGCTTATCAGGACAAAGAGAAATTTCCATGCACAAAGAACATTTTGAAAGGTAGGGGAAAATTACTCGTGCTAACTTCTGTGA
Source organism: Steatornis caripensis (assembly GCA_013398225.1). NCBI lineage: Eukaryota > Metazoa > Chordata > Aves > Caprimulgiformes > Steatornithidae > Steatornis > Steatornis caripensis. Next base: position 144,650 of record VZSC01013677.1, on the reverse strand, counting down.
GCCGCGTCCTCAGCTCCTACAGACCAACACAAGGCGATGACTAGCGAGGACCTTGCTCCTGCCCAGCAGTTTCCCCAGGTGAATAGTCTTTTTTTGGACGGGTCATGTAAAACAACATTAGGTTTTGTATCACTACTTTCATTATCAATCATTTTTGCAGGAAGAGCGAGCAAATGGATTTTTCGCCTGGGCTGCTTAATTTCCAGTAAGAGCCTGTAATGCCTCAGTGACCAGGACTATGGCCTGACTCCCCCCTCACACATTCATCCAACTCAAGAGCAAACCCATAGAGCTCAGGGAAAACACCAGGGTACAAAACTAGCACAGAAGGCAATTAAAGCCTGAAGATACTGCATTACAAGGGGGAGAAAGTCAATAAGCATCTGGTGTAACCACATTTGCACCCACGTAAGTCAGGAGCAACCCCACTAAACCCAGTGAGCCCAATCGTTCTCTGTCTGAAACAGAGACGTGAATTTAGACTCACACAAGCTGGACTCAGGTTGTTAATCCTTCCCCTGTAATGAGAACACAGGGTAAGGAAACAAACAGAAGAGAGGAAGATGCAGAGCAACTGCAAAGCTCCTCACTCTTACCTCGCAAGCAAGAAGCAGCTCCTCACCAACCAAACCACTCCAGCCTTCCAGACCACAAAAACATAAGGCTCCCTCCCTACTCTTATTTAAAAAAGGACTTAATTAAGCCCATGTGCACTGAGTTTGGCCCTGCCCTCATTCCCCCGGCACAGCGCAGAGCAGCATCAGCTCGTTGGAAGCAACGACGCCAAGCTGGTGGCCAAGCAGGGCCCCAGCCCCAAAGTAGGATGTCAGGTCACCCTTCCCTGAAACAGCTGGTGTTCTCCATCCCCAGAGCAGACTCCGTTCAGAGAATATTTGCTGTGAGAATTCTGATGCACCGAAAAAGCCTATGAGAGGGGTTTTTACTTTTTCAATTGTGCGTTTTGAGTCCTTCCTCCGGTCCCTATTTCAGAGCTGGTAGGACACCTGCTGACCCTTTCACGCATACGTCTCTAACTCCAAAATGCAAACGGAGAAGTTCGTGAGGATCCAGATGCTGGAACTCCAGGGACATGTAGGGTTATTGCCGCCGCAGTGCAACCGAGCTCCTTTCCCACCAGCTTTCAGACTGGAAAAAGCAGTTAATAATGGCTTCTCCCGCCCGCTGTCCGGGGGCTGTTGGGCAAGGAGGGATGGGGGACACGCTGCACGCCTAAAAACCACAATGTCTTATAGAAAGGCACGCACCTGCCCATGTAGTAAACAAGGGTTTGGGTTACGCTGAGGCTGATGGAAATAACATAACCCGAAGCATGAAAAGCCCTCGGGAGCTGGAGAAAAGACAAATGGAGCTCCATGAAAATTCGACAGGAAAGCGCTGTTGCGCTCAATTATCCGCTAAAAAGCAATGATCGCATATTTGTATTACGCTTATTAACGTCTTCCTCACCTCTAAAAAATTACACGCTGTCTGAAGAGTATTAACAGCCTAATACGTGTTTTCGTTGCTAAGTATGATTACTTTTAATTTAGCTTCTTTATTTTACTGAGGGTGGTCTAAATCACTCTACCAAGTGCTCGCCGGGGCTGTTCTGTTACATGTGCTGCATATTTAAGCCGGTGGTTATGGATGGAAAAAAGCCCCGAACCAAACAGCTTTTCCAGTGCCTTTCAAGTAATTCGATCCCCAGCCCCAACTTAAATCAATTAGAGCTGCGGTGCTGGGATTTGTCACACGCACTCACGTACCTCCAAATGGTTTCATTTTCCTTCCGTGTGCTGGGGAAATGGGAATCGTCTTCGGAGCGGGCGTCGAGAGAAGCTTTACCTCGTCAGGAGCCTTGTGGCTGTGAGATGCAAGTCAAGCCACTGCCAAATTTTAAAGCTTTTCCTCGGGCCGGTCCCCATCGCAGCAGCTCCCATCAGACCAGGGGCTTTTTGCCCTGTATGATTCCCAGATTTCTCTCCCGGCCGCCAAAGCTGAAATCTGGTGCTCCGCTGGGGCAAACGGAAGAGCAACGAAAGCCAAGCGATGCTTCGCCCTCGTAAAAATCGGCTTTTCGCTCATTTTCGTATCCCTGCGGTTCGGCACCGCCGACCCACGACTCCCAGGGTGACAGCTGTCCTTCCAGGCGCTCACCGATGAAACAGTGGGAGGATATGATTCCTACCAGCCCTACAAAGACCTCTGCAGAAAAAGGTCTATTAAATGTTGGTTGTCACAGAGCATTTGGGGGAAAAACATGAAAACACTGCCTTTGATAACAAACAACTTCCCAGCGTATTTCCATTAACAATTGCTGCTCTGTGGAAGGAGTTATTTAAGCGAAACGGTAAGTGAATTCCGCGTATAATATACATTTCCATTAAATATTTCTGCATCACACAAGCAGTTTTAAGCGAAAGAGTAAGTAAACATTCCCTGTGTGTATAACACATTTCCATTAAGTATGTCTGTAAGGTAGAGATTTTTACGATGATTATAGTGATTTTTTTTCCTTCATAAAAGCTCCATAAGCATTTTTAATCCATTACGGCTTGCGAAAGCGCATTTTTACATTTATGGTAATCCTGAGGGGTTCTGCCATTCGGGGAGAAACGGGACCAAATAACCCCTTCCCGTAAAAATAGAGCTGAACGCCACGCTCGGATCCAGGCTCGCCCCAGCTGGCAGCAGCAGTTGGGTATTTTATAGCCGCCTGGTTTAGCCACCTCTGACTTCGGCTCGCGCAAAGCATCCCGGCTCCACCGCCAGCATCTGCTGACGGGCTTTTAGGAAGATATCTGTGGGAAGCAGGAATTTGGCCCATTATATATATTTTTGGCCGTTTTCCCACGGCAATGAGCCGCACTGTTTGTCTGTCAGATCCCTCCTCCGCCTCCCCGACGCTTCTCTCCTTCCCTCCCCACGGAGCTGGGAGGTTTGGGTGCGCTCAGGCAAGCACCCAGCCTACGGCGCTAAGTTTAATGGTAGTATTTACTCCAAAAGCCGCCTTTTTTGGTTAAATTCAAATGAACGTGGATCAAACTACACCACCTCAGTGCCTTCCATGCAAGGGTAAGTTACCTCCTTTGCCTTTCAGTGATATCATGCGGAGCCACTGCAGGACCTCTTTTGTTTACGGGAGTTATCATTTTTTACGGACTCTGGGAATACTCTAAAGCGTTAAGAATTATTTTGCACTTCTGAATAATTTGTAAATGTTTTATGCCGTGGATTTTGTCCATCTGGATGGCAGCCTGCAGCCCCGGGGAAAGTTGGGCAGCCCTGACCCTGAGGACCAGGCAATGGGGAGATGATGGCGGTTAAACGAGCGCGCAGCTATTAATGGATATTATATTGCCGTGTAAGTTGGGATGTTTTTTCAGGAATGAAGGGATATCCTGGTTACAGGCTGTGAAAAATCCGCTGTGTTTCGGATTCCTNGCAGCCATGACCCTGAGGACCAGGCAATGGGGAGATGATGGCGGTTAAACGAGCGCGCAGCTATTAATGGATATTATATTGCCGTGTAAGTTGGGATGTTTTTTCAGGAATGAAGGGATATCCTGGTTACAGGCTGTGAAAAATCCGCAGTGTTTCGGATTCCTTTCAAAATATTTGCGCATCTATAGCGCGGAGAGAGAGAGCAAGCCTTGCCGTGCCTCTCATAAGGATTTTTGCTTCTGATGCCCTGTACCATGCCGAGCACACAGCTCACGGACATTTTTAAGCTCTATCTACCCCAGCAAGCTGAGCTGAGCAATATTCTGTGCTTTTGCTTATTAGGCCCTCCAGCACAAATCCTCCGGAGTCCCTCAGCTGTGCTTTTCCCACAGCCCAACCTCTGCTTCCCGACGTGGGCTTGGAGAGAACCCAGCAGCTCAAAGGAAAACAGAGCAAAACCCTGAGAGCCTTCACCTTCTGCCTTGCCAAAACTTCACAGAGGAGTCATGAATTTCTCATCAACAGGGGAAAACACAAAGCTTTTACTTCGAAACCAGATCCAGGTTGGTGGCAAAATTAATCTAACGCAAGCCTCTCTCAGAAAAGCAAGAATTAGCTGAGCTTAGCACCAGCTTTGGGGTTTCAGCCCAAGCGTTGCCCCGAGGTGGTTGCAGAAGTTGGGTTTTTTCCAGAAAGCATGTGCCCAGCACGGACAGCAATCCAGCTGAGCTCCTTAGAGAGCAGCCTGATGGTCATGACGACGGCCGGGATACAATTTCCGATCCCCCGAATCCAATCGCCCATCACTTTCAACCCATCAGCCCGACGCGCGGGTTCCACGCCGCATTACAGCCTCGCTCCGCTGCCAAGCCTTGGGTTTCTCTATCGGCATAACCTTGGCGAACGCCAAAATACTTTGAGCGTTGTCTCCACCCAACACTTTAATAACAACTCATTTCTCCCACCGGCTTCTTGGTGAAGGGCTAATACGTAGGTGCTACGGACAATGCGCTGTCCTCCAGCTCTGCCGCTTGGTGCAGAANCTATCGGCATAACCTTGGCGAACGCCAAAATACTTTGAGCGTTGTCTCCACCCAACACTTTAATAACAACTCATTTCTCCCACCGGCTTCTTGGTGAAGGGCTAATACGTAGGTGCTACGGACAATGCGCTGTCCTCCAGCTCTGCCACTTGGTGCAGAAGAAAGAGCAAGGAGAAATTTGGCCAAGAATAACGATTCTCAGGGTTTTTTTGAAATGCCCGGCCTCTGGAGACATTCTTGCTACTTTCCTAATGTAGTCAAGGTATTTATGCAGTAAGAAAACACTCAAAAACACCTACTTACAGGTGCATATGCAGAAGTATCATTTTACAATATAACAAATGCTTGATGCCACCAGGAAAGAATTTCACCGCCGCCTCCGTTTCTCTCCTTCATTATTATGGGAAGCGTAACCTCAGCTCTCTCCAAAACCACTACAGACAGTAATTATTTCGAAAGGAGAAGTGACTGTTAGGTACCAACAGCTGGCGGGGTGGAGGATGGGGGAGGAGAGGGCGTGCATGTGTCCATGCCCTCGCATTCCTTTGGGAAGACGGAGAGGAAAAGCTATGGCTCAGAGGAAGCCTACCGGGGATGTCTGTGTGCGTTTGCACTCATTCTTCACATTTGCTAAAACAATAGAGAAATGTTTCCCTTTGGAAAAAGTTTGTACCTCCCGTTGTCTGTATTTTTTTGCAAATTCGCTTTTGTTCCTGGAAGAGGAGCAAATGATGGAGTGCTCTGTCAAAACGCGATGAATTGCTGGTTCCCTTTCTTTTCATTTGAAAACTTAAACTACCTTTTTTTTTTTAAACCTCCCCCTTCTCCTTTTCCAAATCAAATCAAACAGAGAATTGCACGCATCTATAACCTTTGGTTCTGCTGTCACCGAAAGGCAATAACAGATTTCTGTGCAGCAAAAGAAAAAGCTCCCAGTTACAGCAAGAACACAGAAAAATCTTTGCTGTCTCCGCTCAAACACCTTGGCATCGTCCCTGAGCAACAGCCCAGCCAAGGGCACATGCAGATGGGGTTAAAACTGAATAAAGGCATGGATTTAAAAGCCTGGTAAGGGTTGAGTAGGCAACGAAACGCTCCTGGTTTATTAAACTCCCACCCCGACACTGGACGAATTTCAGTGTCAGGTTGCATTGCACAGCACAACTGGGTGCGGGTGAGTAAACCCAGGAGAGGGCAAAGAAATCCCAAACGTGCCCGAGGCGGTTAGAGGGGGAGCGCGGAGGCTGGGACATCCTTTTCCGTTGCTCAGCAATTCAGCCCCAAAGGGGTGTCTTGGAGGGGCAGGGAGCAAGGCACCTCCCGGGCGAGCAAAGGGCGATGCCACACAACCCCGCAGCTTCCTCCTCCACCCCCATTCCCCGCCGTTCTTCCCCCAGAATTGCCCTTCAGCACAGCCGCATGCATGCTGCGCCCAGGCTTCGAGGGAGCAGCTGCTACCGATGAGCTCACCTGTATTTATGCAAATCACAATAATTACCGTTTGATAGCACTTGCCAATGAGTCTGATTACATGGCACGTTGGGCGATGAGTCCCAGGTCTCGCAGCGGTACCCGGGAGCTGCGCTGCGGGCTGCAGCAGCGCGGCAGTGTCTGCCGGAGACCTGCTGCTGCCTGCCCGAGGCGATCTGAGACCACGGGCTGCCTGGGGAAGAGCATGAGAAGCCAAGGTATTGCTGTCTATCAACCCTGACCTAGCCTCCAGTAAGCGCAAAGGACTCTTGTTGGGTATAAACACAGCTACTTGTGTTACCTTGGACTGATTTGTCCATTCTGGGAGCACAGGAGTCATGCCAGGCCACAGGGGACTTCAGGCTGCGTGCTCAAGAGCCGATCAGGGCGGTTATTCCAGCCCGCTGTTGGCTAATAGCACTTGTATTGCTTCGAAAAGAGAGAAAAGCCTTGTTATGCTGGACCGCAAAGGGCTGCGTGGGGTACCAGCTCCGTACCTGGGTGTAACTATCGTGGCAGGGTCCCACCAGGAGAGGCTTCTTCATTTCCTATAGGTTTCAGGGCTTCCTCACCCTTCAGCTGTACAATGGCTGCGAAATGCACTGCCCAGTAAGATCCTATTTCCTACTCACTTCACCACTAGAGAAGGTATTTGATGGAGTATCTGTTGAGGACATGAGGGACCCGGGCCATTGGAGACAGTCCCCACCACAAGGACTTGGAGAAACAGTGGGGCCAATCTGGAGAAGGTCCATCTCCCCAAGGCACCGCGCCTGGGCTTGAGCACCCAGGAGATGGACAGAGAATCACGACGTTGGAGGACAACGCTTCAGTCTGCGCAACTCATTTCTCAATGAGATTCACTCGGTTTTGTTTAGTTTTCCCAGTATTGTATGTAATAAGGTCCTGAGTGCTGCTGAAGGGAATAACAGTCCCTGGACTTACAGTTACGGACGAGGAAAATGATATTTTGTGTGATCTTTTAGGTAGAACGTGGCTTTGGGAAGAAAATCAAAATATTCATAGCATTACCTTAGAAAATTCCAAGGCTTCAGATAAAAAAAAAAATTAAAAATAAGAAACATTTCAGCGGGAGAACACTCTTCCACGAATGTGTGATTCCTCAGATTCTTTTCTGCTGAATCCTGGAAAAAGCTTTGACGTTGGTCTTTCAAAGCTGGATTTGCTGTGAGTGGGAGTGTCCAAAGAGAGAATTTCAATGGGAAACTCAACAGAGCAATTTTCCTTTTCCAGGTAGAGGCAATGACGTCTTTACCAGGCTTAATTCTGTGTTATGATGGATTGCACAGGAGCGTGTACAAAGGTCCACGAGATGACGTGCGCTTTGCTTTCTGCCTTTCCTCAGCGATGCACTCCAATAATGGCTCTTAGCCAACAGCTGCCTAAATAACGCAGCAGGTTCCAACCTCCTTTTGGCTATCGGCAGCCTCACGGTACCCGTCCCCGACGTCTTGCACACAGCCGTAACACTTCTCCAGTTTACAGCTGGGATTTCCAGACCTGAGGTTCAGGTGTTATCTTCTCATCTTGGCAAGATTAGAAGTAAACTGCCACAGAATTGCTGGATATCCATTGCTAAAGATTACATATTTGTGCAGTCTGCCTCCTTGAAGCTTGTCTCTCCTGTCCCGAGGTGGGCTCGTGGAAGCCGAATATGGTTTGCGCTGAGTTACGTATAGATCCCCTCAACTTCAACACACCCAGCGTTGCAAGAGATGGAGGTTTGTTCTCTTAGTTCTCTCTAACGAAGTCGTATTAATTCTCCTGCGCGGTGAAATGTGACCACCACCTGGAAACTAACGCCGTGGATGCGTTTAGCACCATTTAATTATATCATCTGAAGATAATTAGGAGGCTCGCTCTCACACGCGGTGTGTCTGGCCCATGGAGCCGGGATGCTCCGGTGCAAGGCGTGATGCCAGACCATGGTACCCATCACACCAGGGACACACGGCTATTTGTAAGCACTTCGTGTCACGCGTTTTGCCACACCCGACCCCTTAGCCATTGGAGAAATACGCTGGCACGGCTTTTTAAAGCAATTCATGAACAAATGCATGTGAGAGCTACCACGCAGGAGTCCCTCAGTGGCCAATCGCCCAAGACCTAGTTCCCACCAGCAAATTTCCAGGATGCAAAATCAGTCCAGGGCAGGTATTTTTAGGCCCCCATCACATCATAGCCAGCAGACAGCATCGCATAAGGCTATTTATAGTAGCATCCAGACATGACTTGCAGTAAAGCTACATCATATTTCTGTACCTGTCTCACGCTATCTAGAAGGGAGCTAATACTCCGCAGCAGCAGTGGGAACCATCACCCATTGCTATTTACAAGAGCTTTTGGAGATCTACAGATAGAAGCTGCTGTGTGAAGTGAAAAATTCAAACCCCCACAGAAAGTAAGTAGCTCTGAGCCTTTATAAATAGTCTGTGATGCAGGGAAACTTGGGAAAAGTCTCTGCAACTTGAAAGTGCATTTATTTTTGTAAGCGTGCAAGAAGATGATAAATTATTTCTTTTGATCCTTTTCGCTTCCGTGCTTACAGCCGTAAAAAATATGCTAAAGGCTGCTGCTTTTTTTCCACCTCTGAATCTATCGGTGAGTGAAAAAATCCTACAGCACAAAGCAAAGCGTTTTGGGTAAAAGCAGGCGTCGGAGTGCTGCTCAGCCCTTAGCGGGACTGCTAGGATTGATTTCACTGCTTCCTTGCAGTAACAAATTACCCTGAACATCTCTTCCACTCCTCACCAACTCTTTTACAGCCTTCCTTACTTACACAGGAGAAATTCCTTCCGTTACTAATCTGGGACAAAATTTGACTGTTGTTCCCGGCCCTTCCCGTTTGCAGCCTCCCAGTCTTGGTCCTGGCACATGAATGGAGCATTCGGTCCTTTCACCTTCTTACTAGGTAGGAAAGATTTACCTTTTCCCCTCAAATACTTTATTATTATTACGCCCTGTTGTGAATCGAGCACAGGAACAAGAGAAAAATCAAACTTCTGGGTTTTAATGTCCTGCTTTGATACTCTTGCAGGGTTTCAGGGAGGGCAAATGCTTATAACTTCATAATAAATAATAAAATCCATGCATTAAGGGAGGAAGGACCTGGAGCATCTATATCGTGGCCAATTCTGCTGAGTGAGCAAGGAGTCGATGCTTAACGTGCAGAATTACACCCATCCTCACTGCAATAACCAGGGTCTGCAATCTGGTGGCGGAGGCAATCAATGTATTTTTGCGCAGGATTTATTGGATCCAAGAGTAAAGAGAGTGCTTTGTCGCTCTCCCCGTGTGCATGTTAATCACAGCAAACTCATTTAACAAATAAATAACGCTAAAGCAAAAAGGTGCAAGCCCTTTTTAATTAAAAAGTGGCTGCTGCCTTGACATTATTCCAATAAACTTGAGGTGGGCAGAATTCAGGTCCCAATCCTGCAACTCCGTCTCAGGAGATACAGGAAAAGTCATAGAAGCAATTTTTAAAATAATTTTGTCACGGTTCCTTCTGCCTCCTCCTGAAACCACTGCCTTCTCCTGCCTGCCCCTAAGCTCAAGTGCAAGCCAGGAAAAGGCTTTAACAGGTTCCCTGGCCGGGAGCAGGAGGTTTTCCCTGATTTTCTTCAAATGTTCGCGTTCACACCTGAAAACACAAGAAGCATTTATAGTCCTATCCCATTTCTCACAACAAAAAGAGCTTTTGCCCTCAACGTGGCTTCCCAGGCATGAACCTCTAAAGTTCTCCGATGTTCGCTGTGCTTCGGGGTCGGGTAGTGGAAAGGTGACTGGAAAAGATTTACAAATAAGAANAAACACAAGAAGCATTTATAGTCCTATCCCATTTCTCACAACAAAAAGAGCTTTTGCCCTCAACGTGGCTTCCCAGGCATGAACCTCTAAAGTTCTCCGATGTTCGCTGTGCTTCGGGGTCGGGTAGTGGAAAGGTGACTGGAAAAGATTTACATATAAGAAAATTATCCTATGTGTCTCCTACATTAAAAAAAAAAACCAAAACCAAACAAACAAGGAAAACGAAAAGAGCTGTGGGGATTTTGTTCAGACACCCCCCGAAATAATCCACTCTCGGGTAGGCANCGATGTTCGCTGTGCTTCGGGGTCGGGTAGTGGAAAGGTGACTGGAAAAGATTTACATATAAGAAAATTATCCTATGTGTCTCCTACATTAAAAAAAAAAACCAAAACCAAACAAACAAGGAAAACGAAAAGAGCTGTGGGGATTTTGTTCAGACACCCCCCGAAATAATCCACTGTCAGGTAGGCACCAATATCTTATCGTTGATAAGAAGCAAGCTTCAGCCTGAAGCGTATTTCATTACAAATAAGTCACAAGCCTCCAAAAATCTAAGAAGGAAAGGGAAATTTTATTAGAAATCCTGAAAATCCTTAACTCCTAGAGGGCTCACGGCTATAATTAAACACCGTACTGAATAGCTCTATAGGTTTTAATCAGGTTTGTGACGAACTCAGGGTGAGTTTGCCTTAGTAAAAGGTGATGTTTGCTTCATTAAAATCTGGATTCTGGCTTCGTCCTTGATATGCTCTCGCTCCAGTTTCTTTCATCAGTTCAGTCTTCGGGAGAGTTACAGAACATCGCCCATGAAGGATGCCAAGAAGTAGGTGCTTAAAAAAAGTTACCAATTAAATATCCCTTCCGAGCTCTGCTCTCATTTTTGCACCTTAAGTGCAAAACCTGAATAAGATCCCCTCGCCGGTGATCTTCCGGGTGCTGAAGAAGCCAGTGAAACTAGGATGCTCTCCCTCCTTTCAGGCACTTGGTAGTTACATTACATGAAAAAAACCCCACCCTATAGAAATTGGTGTTTGTGGGGCAGCAATGGGGATACGGTTAAAAACCCTTACACCATGCACGGGTGCCCTGCAGCACCGATTTTGGCGGAGGAATCCCACTGGAAATATCACCATTTGCTGCTGATTTACTCCTGACAGCCCCTCTCGGAGATCTGTCAGTTAGCCAGCCCTCCATCCATTTAATGTGCTCGTTATTGATAGCTTACCACGATAAATGTTAATCAGAGTGTCAGCCCGCGCTGCAGCAACCGCTTTAGAGGAGTCTATTACCTCAACACAGTCACTTTTATCAACCAACTGTGTTATCTCATCAAAGAATGAAATCACACTTCTTTGACAAGATCTATTTGCCATAAAACCATTTTGACTGGCATTAATTACACTCCCATGCTTTAATTCTTTAGCTATCGCATCTGATGTCACCTTTTCCATTCTTTCACCCAGAAGTTGTCAGGCAGCCCAACCGATGCTCACCCGGAGCCTCCTGCCTGCCCTGCCTTCATCTGCCGCTCCGGCACGGCAACGCTCCCCGTCTCCTCCCGGGATGTTCGCACAACGGGCGCCAGCGGGCGGTCACCAAGCCAGCTCTCCTGCCCCGGTCAAACAGCCCAGCCTTGCAGATTTAGACACGCTCATCCCCGCTCACTGGTGTTTAATATCCCCCACACTCGCTAACTGCTTGGAAATTTCCCTGCCGTCCTCACGCAACGCAAGAAATCATTCTGGTTCTGTCAAAGTGCAGAACCAAGGCAATTACTGGAAGGCCCTCGTGTTCATCGCCATGTTAATAATCCTCCCGGCTGCCTTTGCTCCAGGATCTCTTCCCAGGACACTCAACAGAAACTCCTTATTGTCTTTTGCCATCCCAGTGGGGTTTTTTCACCCCGTGATGAAAACTTTCCTTATCCATGTCTACCGCTAATATCTTCTCACTAAAACGGGTTCCATTTCCAATTCCTTTTCATGGTTTGAATAGCTTTTTTGATATTTCTAATTACAGCCTTTTCTTCACAAGCAGACAACGTTGTGTCCTTCGCTGATTCTAGAGGCACATTTTGGCAAGCCTGTAGATTCCTCTTAAAGAACAGCCGGGATTTATTTACTCGTTTTGTTTACGCTTTCTGCCGAGGGAAAGTCATTTATCACTTTCCCCTGCTTCGGGAAATCAGGATCTTTGAAGTATGGGGTGTATCTACACCGTTCTCACGGTGCAGCCGGTGCCTCGCAGTGCTGCCTGCCAGGATCCACATCGGGGCCAGCAGTGGCTGGAGAAGTTCCAAAATCAAACCACCTATTGCAAAATGAACGACCTGAAATCATTAATCACAGGGCAAACTGAAATTGCTACAAGTTTGAGGCTGATTATAATAGTCCCAGCTTACTTCCAGCTTTCTTCTCAATGTCTCCAGATGTGTTACCCGTCCTGTTGCGTTCCCAGATTTACTGCTCATGTCGCCAGGGTAGTTTCTACGACTCGACTTAGATCTCACAGGCCTTTAAGCCCGAGTCTGGGTGGTTACAAAAATCCATTCTCATAACCATAAATATGAGTCTTATTAAAGAAAAGCTAGAAAAATCTACATTTCAAACACTGCTCCAATCCTCCTCACTTTATCTCAGTTTTTGCCTTCGCAGTGACTGGTGCTGGTGGATGCACAAGGCCAACCACCGCACATCAGACACGAGCCATCGAGCAATGTTCCTGGGAATGGCGCGGTCCCTCTAAAGCTTGATTTTATTTCTAGTGACTGTAATTAGGCCGTGATGACTTCCAGGCCCAGCAAACAAATCCCTCCATCGCAGTCCCCAAAGCAGAGACGGCTGGGTGGAGTGGGGGGCTTCTGCCGTTAGAGATGGTCATCTATCATGAAATTCTCATGGCGTTTTATTTACTGGCTTCAGGAGTTCATGGCCATCCTATGTTTTAAAAAGCTGGTGCCGCTCTCCTCGGCTCCACGTCACCTCCACAAACCCCCAAGTGATGCAGCCCGAGGGGCACCTACTCCTGGATCTACTCAGACCTGAATAATGTCTACAGCTGAGTTGTCTGAATAAGACCTAAAGCTATTTCTTGTTCTGTGTGTAAAGATTGACATAGTCTTCACGTACACCGAAGTCTTCAAAGCTTCAACTACTAAATAACTGGGGTTAGTAAGACACTTCCCATGGGCATAGTACTGTTTATTTTTTATAAGAGATACATTTACTCTTTCAATTCTGAAGTTTTTTTGTCCTAAGCACAGTTTTAGGGAAAAAAAATACTGGGCAAACGGATTTGTTGTACCATATCTGCCTCAGGACAGCCGCTCCCGAGTCCCTAAATGACACTAAAGTACTGGAGCACCAGTAATGATGGGAAAAGATAGACCATACACATGAAAAGAAAGATTGCTTCTGATGCGCACTATTGCTAATCGAGCCTATAGAAAATCTCCTCTCTGTGCCTGTTGTTATTAATAGTAAAAAAAGTCATCTGGCCACAGGTATGCTGATAAACAGGGACAGAATTAAGGCCCAGCTTAAACGCTTTGCTAGAACGAATTCAGCGAATTTAGCGCATAAGAAGCAGCCGACACTTGAAGGAATTTTTCAGTGCCATATATCCGCACCAGTTAAAGCGAGAGGATTTAAGGACCACACTACGGCAAGAGGTGCGAGCCCTATATTAGGTCCAGAGACAGGACATTTTTAACTACAGGCAGGAAAGGTGTCAACCCTCAAAAAATATTTTGCAAGATCTGCAATATGACCATCCCTAACAGAGCTCATCTACCCTCTCCGCGCTAAAAGCAAAAGCAATTGGCTGTGGCAGGTGTCTCTAGACAGCTTAGTACAACCATAATAAAGTGTTTGAAGGAGACCTCTCATGGAGTTAGTTACTTTATTAAAAGGAGCATCTTCGTCACTGTCATTGGTTCAAGGGCAGCCCAATGTATGCCACGTCAGGGACATGGTACGAGCACTGCAGCTTGCACAATTTATAGCCCGTGCTACAAATTAAAATCCAATAAAGCTTTTATAAAGGCTGCTTTAGGAGTATCAAGTTCTTTCCGCGGTGCTCATATTTTAGGTGATAGATTTGTATAATGACTTTACAGTCGATAAAAAATGTGTAATTCTCTAAACTTCTGTCCATATTGGTTGTAAAATAGTTACATAAATCTGTTGTGTGAAGGTGTAGGCAGTACGGAAGGAATATGGGGTATATCAAACACATATGCAGGTGCAGTCCAGTTGGCGCAGCTGAAGTTCTGCCTCTCGGTTCCCTTCACTTTGCTCTCTTGAACGGTGAAATGAGCTCACAGCTTCAGAGCCGTCCCCACAGCGGCAGGAACCTGACTTTGTGCACAACAAACGCTCCCCGTAAATCCTACACAGCGACTTTGGGGAGTCTCGGGGGCACGCATCCTGCTGCTCACCCATAAATGACTGGCTCATTTTCGGATCACAGATGGACAGCCTCTGGTTTCCAGCACTCTCCTGCTCAACTCCAGTCCCTTCAAAGGCATTTAAACCACCCAGGAGGACCATACCTCTTACATCCGTAGGTAAAGTGAACTCCCAATTTCCTTAGCGTTCTCCAAAATGATATCTCACTGAAAATTATTGGGATGCATTTGTTTAGCTGGTTTGGCATACGGGGTCAGGGAGGTAAGTCCTGGGCCCGGACCTGTTTAATGCCCTCCCACGACACCAGAAGCGGACTTCCTCCCCGAAGAGAAGAGGGGCCCACAAGGTCCACACGCACCTCAATTTCCTACTCTGGTCTTACACCTTTTTTTTTTTTTTGCTGCTTTGGTGGAACAAAGAGAAGCCGCAGAGTGAGGTGGAAATATTAAAGCAAGAAGGATTATGTGCTTAATCATAAACTGAGATGGAAGATTAAGTCTGAAAAAAGAATTACTTACGCGGGGGCCTGTTGGGACCTGTTCCTCACAGCTCACTTCACACGAGCTAAGCGATTTTCACCCTCTGCCTTCCCCTATTGCTTCACTCTTACCCCCGTCATGGCTGAAGGAATTTACTTTATTAAAGAACGTCGTTAAAAGCCGAGCGGCATTTCTCTTGACCCAAGAGGAAGGGTTCAGGCTTCTCACACTTTCTTTCAGAATTTAAATAATATGTGCACTCCCCAGCTAAGCGACTGCTTCATTAAAGGCTACAGAAGGGATGACATGAGCATGGGAACAGGTCTGGGGCGAGAGAAGGAGCTGCGGCTCAGCAGGACCCCGAATACCACGAGCCACAGCTGAAGCCTTGCTGCGTGCCAGGCTCATCCCCACACTGTTCCTGGCCATCCCCCAGCTGTCCCCCTCCCCAAAGCACACGGGTACAGTGCCCAGGACATCATAGCCATCAGTCTTTTGTTGAGTTGCTGTTCACTCACTGATTTTTCTAAGGTCCTCCAGTATGCCCAGACTCCGGGAGACGAAGCTACAGCAAAGAGCCGGATCACAGCAGATTCATAATGAAATCATAAGAATGAGGAACTCTGCAACAAGAACAAGTTGTTACACTTCTATGACTCGAAAACCAGAAAATGCGACCCAAAATCTCCCAAACCAGAAACAACACAAAACCACTTTATCAGAAATGTTCTTCTGGCACATGACTGATGATTTTTGATGCTGATTTTGAATGCTGAATGTACCCATTGTGGCCTTTCTTTGATTAATGACGTTATTACAGTACACCTTGAAAAGCTGTACTAGTTCAAGGCAGCCCATCAGGTTTTCCTGGGCTGTCCTGGACAGCACGTTGAATCCATGACCACAGGAGAAGGAAGGAGAACAGTTATTTCAGAGAGGCCCAGTAGCTTCTTGGGAACTGATGTGTATTTGTATACTTGCAACCGATGTATATCTGCTCCAAGAAATCTCAATTTCAGGGTCAGACCAGGCAAGGGAAGACTGGACGGCTCCAGCCCATCAGCCCTACCAGCTGCACATGAGCACAGATCTCCATTTTAAGACGACTCCCGGTGGCTGTCCCAATGGATATCCCTTCGCTCTAATCTCTCAATGCAAACCTGAAGACCACGCGTCACACGAGATGACTGCCTAGGTCAAAACAGGACCGTAAGAAAGAGGCATGGGCACACAGAGAGAAATCCATGACATGGGGCCACCTTGGGTCTTTTACACCGGGGGGAAGCATCAGCAAAGACTCAGAAGATCCTACAAAATTTGCTTCAGCCACATTGTCATCCCTTTTCATTTGTTCCTACGAGTATCTTTTAGGAAGTGGATTTGTTGTTGAGCATATTTGCAACAGCAGGTAATTTTAGGAGACAATTATTAGAGACAAGTCACTGAGAATTACATTTTCAGACCAGGATCCACAACTACTCGCTGTGGAAAGCTGACTCCAAACCCCAGGTGAACCCATTCAGAAACAAGCTATTGTGCGACAAGGGTGTCTGCTAAGGTTAATCAACGTGTCTTAAGCGCCCCCATAACATAAAATTGCTATAAAATAGCTATACAGTGAAGGTTATTCACTGAAGTTATTTGGTGCTTAAAATTTCAGGTAACTAAAGCAATAATTATAATTAGTCGGTTAGAAAGATTGCGAGGCAAAAAAAAGGAAGGCAAATTAATTGACTCGGTTACTCACTGCAAATTATTTGCTTCATCCAGCTATGCTATCGCACCAGCAAATGCATTTTAATCAAAATTGTGGCACCTGGAAATTTCTTTCTGCGGCACAATTTTTTTTAATTTTTTTTTTAAGTGGAAATCTTTACAGACCGAAAGAGAATACTTGATTTCCCCTGCAGAGGAGTCACAGAAACGAGCCCGTGAGGCACGTTTCACAGCAAAGCTCCGGAGCAGTGAGAGATACCAGAATTACAAAACCCGAAACCGGCAAAAGCATTTCAAAAAGTGGTTTGAGGGCAAAGTCACCTGTGTAGGTACCTGTGGGTGAGCTGTAGGCTGGATTGCTGTTTGTATTAATTACCTAAATTAAATGCATGTCACCCTGCCCCTCGCCAACTTTGCAAATAGACATTATCGCTATCCGAGCGGTCGAGGGAGCGGCAGGCAGGTATTGACATATCTTGTACCTCCACTCAGTACAACATCCTGGGGATTATTTGGCTGCCTGTCTATGGAAAACACCGGCAGCATTTATCCTAAAGGGGAAATCCCATCCCACATGGGGGAGCCCATGCCATGAGCTCCCACCAAGTCTGCAGCGATGGGCCAAACACAGCACATGGCGATGTTTTACCTTCTCCTCTGCATGCCAAGTAACCTTCCCGCAGCGTCGTCGCAGGCAGGAGGATCAAGGTAAGCCTTGCCTTTAAAGGGAGCACATCGGATTTTCAAGGGAAATATAGGTAAGCAGATTTGTTGGGTATATTTAGGGTGACCCTGAGCAGCACTGAGCTCTGCCTCCCCAGGGTAAAAGTGCTGTCAGCCCAGGTTCATAAAAGATAATTACTGCCACGTATCCAATAATCCTTATTCGCAAATAATGTGGTGATAGCACGAGCCCAGCTTTACGCCCGTGGGTGCGCTCAAGCTGACACACGACTGAAGCTATACGTACATGTACGTACTACGTGTATCTTACCCGTGTCAGTGGTCTCACCAGCTAGGCAAGCCAGCTAATCCCTTTTCCTTGTTGCAGTAAGAAGGAAGATGTGGTGAGCTCATCTTTTTGTTGAATTTTACCCTAAACTGAGCGTTGCTGTCTACAGCTAAAAAGGAAGATGGCATCAAGCAGCTGGAGCCACGGGTTTGGTGCACCACAGATGTTTTCACTTCGGTCCTGAAATATCCTGACTACTCTATTTTAGGTAATGTGAGCGTAGGTTTGGAAGAGCCAGTCACCAGCTCTTCTTGAATGAGCCTAAAATACCTTCTCCCTCCCACCCCTTTGCCCATTCACCTTGGAAATTAGTGATTTTTTTTAAACACTCCAGCATCCCTTGAATATTTTCCCTTACGGTACAGCAGTGGTTTTCCCATCCTTGCATGGGGAGAGCCTTAAACAACCCTTTGCAGAGCTCTTTCAGCCAGCCTAGAGGAGGAAAAGCTCCTCCTTGCAAATGGTCTTTGCATTTCTTGCCCCAACAGAAATACCTTCCCTCTGCCTGTGACTTGCTGATGTTGTGCAATCCGGCTGATGTTGTGCAAGCTCCCTTCCAAGAAAGAGAGAAACAAAGGCAGAGGATGAAACCAGTACGAGGCAGTTTGAAAATGAGATGAGACACAGCAACTTTTTCATTGACAGTCACCAACATTTTCAATTTTGCTTTCACTTTCTACCTGCATATACTATTCCGGGATGCCGATGAGCATCCCACCAGCCACACCACTGTAAACAAAAGCTTAAATAACCTTAAAAGAGGAAACGGAGTCAGCTGTGTAATAATACTTGGTTAATGAGGAGTTCCCTGGCACACAGCTTGCCTTCCTGGAGACCTGAGGGAGTCTGGCCCTGATACATGGTAGAGGCTGACGGGAGACCAGACTTGCAATACCTATCACCCTTTGGTGGACCACAGGATGTTTCACCGTAGGACGGACCTCTGCGTGGTGGGGCTGAGCTGGCTCACCTCGAAGCAGAGGTGCCTCGTTCACCCACTAATCTGGAAGCTGAGACTAAACTCTAAAACCTCCCCTCCTCCCTCGGACTCAGGTGAACAAAACCTCCGAACTATGTGGCTCGGACCCATTTGCACCATTGGCCGGGGTTCGTGGGCACAGAAAGCTATGCTAGCAACGTGAAGTGAGAATGAAAGGTTCATCTAATTTTATCTTCCTCTTCCCACCCTGCACACTTGCGGGGCTTTAACTTGCCTGTAGCAAATACCCACAAGTTTAAGAAAACATCCCTCACCCAGTGGTTTTGTTGGATGAGTGATGCCCACACTCATGCTGCTTGGATGTTTCCTGCTTTTTGACAACACCATCAGGGAGAAAACGAAATAACAACATGGGGATCCCTCGTGTGCAGCTCCGAGCACCAAGCCCCCTTCACCTCCCCCAGGAAAAACAGCCTCCAGGTGCTCTACAGCTCAAAAGAGCCTTTATCCTCTCCTCATGCCTTATCATACGCTCGATAATATGATCTCATGCTGGAAACAGTTTGGCCTTCTTGAACTGCAACAACACTTTTTGTCCCTAAGGAAATACTATTCAGAAGACATCCACTTGCTTTCTTTACATGCACGCTTTAGCAGCATCATAAAGATGAACTTATTGAAAGTACATCTCCTGAAAAAAAAAATATATACGGAAAGACTACTTAATTATTACATATATCTTTGGCATACTTGATGAGAAGCACTTTAGTGTGTAGGTGTAGCCTTAGCAGAGAAAACAGGATTAACTTTTAATGATGTGATAAAGTTATTCTATGCAATTAAAGCCCTCCTTTGAGACCCTTCCCTGGAGAGAACATGTCATAGAGTCAGGTAGGGCCTTACGTACAACATCAGCGCTTGCTCTTCTTCCAAAAATACAGTGTTCTTCATGTGTAACGCCCTTGTCAAGCTTTAACTGAGGTATGGTCAATAATAACTCCAAGTCCATATGTCAGCGATAACTCCCAGACCATACAGTGGATGGCCTGCCCATGAGTTGGGTTGAGTTGGGTTGGCCACCTGTGGGCAATGCCCGTCTGGAAATTCGGGTTTCCTCTGACTTCTTCAGTTGCATGACATGATTCATCTCTAAATACTCCAGAGCACTCCAGCTATTGAACAGTCGTCTTTGCTTTGAGGTTATCTATCTCAGCACTCCAGAAATGCTGCAGTGCCCAAGCCTTGATTCCCAAAGTGTAGGCAGTCGAAATGGTTCTCTGATTGGGTTATGCATGCTCACCCACCCAGCAAAACCCTTCCAAATGGAACACAAAGCATTGCTATGACCTTTTCCCAGCAGGTATGACTGCGTTTGCACACCCAAGAGACAAGCCCATTACTCCGTTTGCCAAGTGAAATCACCGCTCCATGTGAAAACCCTTCCAGGAGCAGACGAACCCTCCAGGGACAAAAGGGCAGCGTTTGCCCCAGTGGTTCTTGCAGAGAACAGGAGCAGATCTGAGCGGCAGATGGGGAAGCACAAGGCAACAGATGCCTGTGAGGAGCATCACAAGCAGCGTGTGGCGGCCGCCCGACTATTGTTGAGCTGTCGCAGGCGACGCAGGGGATGAGGAGACAAAGCCGGGTCTGTGCCAGGGAATGAAGCAGTGCCAGGGAACACAAGGCACTGAGATGGGACACTCGGCGCTGCGAAACCCCCTGAGAGCTCAGCGTGCCATCAGCTGAGGAGTCTCCCCGAGCGCTGGGGGACCGACGCCGTCCCGCTGCGGGCACCGGGCCTGCTCCGTGCCACCACCCTCGCCAGGAGATGCGGCAGAGGACTTCATCAGTGCAACCTTCAGACAGAAGCAGATGGCTTACATCTAAACCCTGTGAGATATTGGAAACAGCCATCTAGACCTTGAAAAATACAGAAAACTGTAAAATCCACAAATTGGCACCCAGCCTCTCGGGATCCCTGAGACAAAACTCAGCGTGTGCCTAGTTTTTGCTAGCTTTAATGTTTTTGTTAGTATGTGTTTGCGACAACTGTACGGCAGGTAAGGTGTTTCCCGCCACACTGGGAACAGAAATACTGCAGGAAACGTCTGCTTCGTGCACGTCGTATGCACGAATCCAGAACGTCATTGTCAGAACTGTTTCAAAAAATCATTTAAAATGGTTTCATGAAAGCTTCTCAGCCTGTCAGTCTCTTCAAAATGAGAACGTCTAATCCCCAAGTCATCTCTGTTTCCCAAAGCAGAGAAGCAGCTTCCCTTGCTTAACGGGAGCGTCAGTGGGACTCCCAACCTTTTGGGTTTCTCCTGATCCTCTGAGCATCTTCAGGAAGGGACAGCAAGACCAGGATGTCACTTCAGGGCAGCTGAGAGGCAGATTTTCCAGACGCTGGGCACTTCCTAAGTAAAAGAACTGAGATTTACTAATAACGAGATGGCCGAAACTTAATTAAGGCTTAATTCTAAGTCAAACTGAGCTAAGAGCTGCAGCTGGGGGAAGGGAAAAAAAAAAAAGAGAGATTCTAAAAAAGAATTTCATGTTTAGTTTTTTTAGTTTTTATCTGAAAATGATACCTGGATTCTGAAAGAGATGCCCTTTATTTGAAATAAAGGTTTCTAAAAGGCTCAGCCATGCGAAGAAGAAATAAACTTAAGATGCATAGAAAGTGCAACACAAAGAAGTAGTGCACTTAGGGTTGGATGAAATGTTTCGATCAACCAAAACAGAAATTTTAAAAACATTTTTGACTAAGCCACTGAGTCAAATGATCCACAACTACAGTAAACGCAAAATACGTACATAAAAAGGCAGCGTATGCTCCACCTGCTTCATCCCATTAGCACCTTACCAAATCCACGCCGACAAGCCCAACTACAACACAGCACCCATGAGGATGTAAAAACCACTCACTTCGGCGGGTCAAGAGGGAAGAGAAACAAAGAAGCGAATAACCTGTGTCATATTTTTCAAAGCAACGGGGAAACAAAACCGTGGGGAGAAGCAAAACTACGAGGTGCGAGAAGGAAGAGAGAAAGAGAAATTCCTTCATGACTACTGGACGAGGAGACAGGTCCTCAAAAGCGAATTTACAGACATCGGAAGGCAAGTTTTTCTGTATACAGAAGAAAATGCTTGGGAAACAACTTATAAGGCAGGCCTTATATATTTATAAAAGAGAAGATATTGCACGAAAAGCATTCGGGGGATCAAGTTTCACTTATTTGACAGCAACCAAGTGATCTCCAATGAGTCCAGCAGCCCAAGAGGCGGCCAACGTCAAGACGCTCAAGTGATTTGGGTTTTGCTTGCAGGTGACATCAGAGCGGATGTCAGGGGGGAGCCCGGGCTAGGCCAGACCCCGCAGCCCCGGGCAGGGGCAGGATGCTCATCTTCGGGGTCCATCGCAGGGCCCTCAGCCCTGAGCCATCTGCCCAGACCTTCCGGCTCATCCTTGGCTGTAATTATCTGTTTTAGCAATTGAAATCTCCCAGCAGGGGTAATCTCATCGGTCACAGAGCAGTCATTGCGTCGGCTTGCCAGACCAGCACATTTCAGAGTCATACATCTCGCCCAAAAAACAGCTCTGCCGTGGTAGGCGAATAAATTGTCGAGCCATTAAAAACACAGCTGTCAAAAGCTCAGCCAGGCCTGCATGTTGTCTAGCATCGGGTCAACGATGCTGCGCTAACGCTAGGGACAAAATGCCCTCGTTAGAAAGAAAAATACATCCCGCCATCACTCCAAACACTGCAAAATGCGGGGGAAAAACCCCACGCCTGCAGATGTAAACACAAGAAGTTAAAAGGGGAAATAGGGAGAAGTGATGGGATACAGCCTGCGGTGCAGGGAAGGGAGCACAGAGTAGGA
Source organism: Steatornis caripensis (assembly GCA_013398225.1). Classification (NCBI taxonomy): domain Eukaryota; kingdom Metazoa; phylum Chordata; class Aves; order Caprimulgiformes; family Steatornithidae; genus Steatornis; species Steatornis caripensis. Next base: position 122,420 of record VZSC01013677.1, on the reverse strand, counting down.
GTTTGGAGCTGAGCTGTAATTCCTGCTCAGCCACAGAGTCACTTAGGGAATCAGTTAACCCCTGTGATCCTGTTATCTGAAAACGGGGATAATCGTTCTTACCCACCTACATCCCTTGCAGGAGTGTGATGGGATTAGTTAGCAGCAGATCTCAAAAATGCAAATTGCTAAGCACGCTAATGAACTGCACGTGTCTCCGCTCCAGCGCTGGCTTCTGGGTGGGATGAAACAAGCTCTGTTCTTCTCACAGGCATTTTGTGTTTCTTTCGTGGATGCCCAGAGGAGCCCGGCTGCCTGTGGATGTCAGAAAGCAGAGCCATAAGGATGCCTCAACCCACGCCCGGCTCATGCAGGGACAGCCCTTACCCGGGTGGCAATTCCCAATGCACCTGAGAAACCAGATCCTTCACTGATGCTCACATTGCTACATTACTCAGAGGTCCCAGCCACAAAAAGCCCAGAAAACAATTTATTCCCTTCCTTCATCACATCGCATGTTGCAAAATGACTACCGTGTCTCTCCTCTACCCACTCCAGAGTTATGCGGGACGCACAGCCCCCGACATGCTCCTTGGACATCTCCATTTCTCCACACCTCCTCGCTGTTCTCTTCTGGACCGGTGCTCAGCCCCACACCCAGGACACCAGTTGGGGCTTCACCAGCGCCGAGTTGAGCGGGATTACCCCCGAGCTGTCACAGACATTCGCAATACCCCTATTTCGGCAGCCCAGGGCGATGGTCACCTCCAGCACAAAGATTTGGCTGGGGACTGTGGTGCCCCCAAGCCTTCACCTTGCCCGTTATGTCCTATCTCACACCGGATCGCTGATCCACGTGCATTGCATTTACCTCACTGAATAGCAACACATCGTTTTTGAGACCATTTCTCCAATTTGCCAAGATTCTTTCAAATTCTAACCCTGTCTTGCAAAGCCCTTGAAGCTTTTCCCAGGCTGGGATTATCTGCAAACTTAATAAATGTGCTATTGCATCACCCACATCACCCCCAAAACCCAGAGACGAGGGCCCACCCCAGGACCCAGCCCTGGGTAACCCGAAACACACTCAGGGCTGTTTCCATTTCTACAGGGAGCCACTGATGACCACTGTCAAATGGCAATTTCCTACCCAGCCCTTCCCTACCTTAAAACAAACTTTCTTCTGGACCACGCTGCCCCATTTACCTTGCCAAACTGCCATTTGACACATCATTAAATGCTTTATTACAGTTGCAGGAGACAAAAGCCAGATGCACGCTCGACCACGGCAGCCTCCAAAGTCACGTTAACGCTTGCCGGTGGAGTAGAGACCTTAGAAATAAATCAGTTATCGCAAATGAACTATCGTTTCCCAGCGGTTTTCTTACTTGGAGCTCAGGCAAGTCGCTGAGCCAAAAGGTCAGTGGGGACCCGGAGGAAAATAAAGACTTTATCATCAACCGGAGAGGATTCAGCTCTCTTGACTCAAGGTATCTGCAGCATAGATGTCTCCATCAGAGCTAATCACCCTCTGGTTCCTTTAGTCAGCGAAGAGGAACAAGCACTTTTAGGGAGTGATTCATCAAATCTCTTCTAAATGTCTTCTGCGGGATGAGATAAATCGCACCTAGAAGTCTCCGTTGCTCGCGTTCGGTCGGATGGGTCCTGCCACTATTGTCAAGATGCCCCATTTCATGGGCTTTAAATTCATAAGGAAAGCACCCTGGAAAGTCTAATGGCTGTAGTTGTTTACTTTGAAGTTGAATCCAGCCCTCCACTTTTATAATTACATGAAAAAAATTATATATAGTAACAATATAAAATATATGTATGTATGCATACGTGTATGCCCTGTGAGCCTCCCACTCACTCCCCAGAGCTCAGGTGCTCTCACTGACCAGGCACTACCTCTCTGTTTTCCTTCCCTCCATTTCTCTTTGCCTACAACTAGAAAAATTAGTATTTTCTGTCCCACATGTGAGGATTAATATTTGTTACCGGCAGTCAGTACATGCTTGAATTAATGTGCTGGCTGCTAACAGGAAAAAGATTTAGTAGGATTAATATGGTGAACAAATGAAAAAATTTGCTGAAGGTGGTGAGGGGATGGCAAGAAAACTGCCAGAGAGCAGCTCTCTCCATCCCAGTGATTTATCTTTTTCATTGTAGCACTCAATGAGGATTTTCATATTAGCATTGGAAACAACCTCGTAACAAAAACTGGGCAAGGAAAGAAGCATGTCATAGCCAAGATGTCCCTATTACTGGGAGGTGGAGAAAAGAATAATTACTATTGCAGGGGCATTGCGCTGGCGTCATTCACGCAGTTGGAAATCGGGCTCATGGGGTAAGACCAGGGCAGCTCCCGTGGGATCGTGGGGCCCCGTTACACCTCCCTGCATGCAAAGGGAAACTCCAAAAAGGGCATCAAGCACGGACCCAAAGCCCCTCAGCCAGGTACATCCCAACACGAACCCTCAATTTTAGAGGGAGCATCTATCCAGTCTGGGACAATTTCTCTTTTCTCCTTCTTTTTAAGCATCAGATAAGGATACAGCAAGAGCTCCGCCGGGCTCTGGTTGCCCCACGAGCACGCCTTGCAACACAGATGCTGCCCGATGACAGCGCAACCACCAACTCCGTGCCCGCAAACATCAAAACCCAAATATTTTATACTGGATTTCAAAGAGCAGAAAATATTTTCTTTGCAAATGTCCAAGTTTCAGAAGGGGAAAAAAAAAAAAAGAAACCAGTTGTGAAATCACTGACATTTGCCATCCTCCCAGGACGCTTTCTGCAGACTGACACCACAGTTGTTCAAAACGCACAAAGCAGGGGACGTGGCTGCTGGACAACTGGTTTAAGCAACTCCCCAGCTTCAGTTGAAAATCCAAGTGTAAGTCCATACACGCTTGCCTCCCTATGACGCCCCATGCACTGGGGACAGTGGCAACCTCAGCATCCCTAGGTCATGAGGATGCAGGGAGATGCTCCCTCAGCACCATCCAGACGAGAGGGACCACAGACACTTACACCCTGTTATTTTTCAGCAGGGGTGTCCAGCGGAGGCTAGGGTGCATGTCACTAACCCTGGTGGGGACAACGCTCTCGGGAAAATCTCTTTCTTGGGTGCCACAGTCAAGTCTCAGCGCTATCATCCCACCCACGCAGGCTAAACCGGTGTAAGCTGGGGTCACTGATACAGGGAGGCAAACTTCTTGTCCCCACGCCTCCTTTGAAGAAAAAGGAGAGAGACACAGATGTAGAGGAGCTGGCCTGATTGCAGACATGGACCCAGCAACCGATCTGAGACACAAACCAAGGTGTCTACGCCATCAACTTGACGTCGGGATGACCGCGGATGGACGTACTCTGTGAGTGAAGGATGTGATGATGGTGGTGCATGGCTGTGCAAGGTTTGCACGGGACCCGCAGGGTCCTTCTCATCCCAGGGATGCCAGCGTGACATCAGGGCAGCCTCTGAACCATAAGGAGAGCAGCGAAGAATAAAAAAACATTTCTAACACAGCTAAGCAGCTACCGCGTGTGATAGAGGAACAGCCGCACGGAGCCAGCTCGACCTAGAAGGGAAGGCTGCAATCACTACCACTGTTAAAAATAAAAACCTCTCTTGCTGACGCTGCAGTTACAGCTCGAAACAATCAAATCCTACACAAAGGCTTCATCTACTGAGGAATCACAGAACAGCACACAGTCCTGCCTCCAGTTTGCTCAAATAACAAGCAGCTCAATAGCCAGGGATGTGGGAAGGAATTTATCCAGAGACACCCTTCCCAATTCATTTTCCGAAGATCAATGACGCTTTGTGGCTGAACCAAGCCCTGGCATGGGGTCAGCAGGAGCGAGGAGAGGGGCAGCCTCTTCCCCGCTGGCATCACTCGTTTCGCCCTGAAGCACCACCAGTGATCCCTTCCCCTGGCGATCCTGGAGCACCTTCCCAACCTGCTTTTATATTTTTAAATAAACTGGGATGATGGTCTGGTAGGGTCACCCCATTGCCAGCCTCAAAGCCATACCCAGCAGCTGAATGCCACCAGCAAATGCAACTCTCAGATTTGATTCATGAAACCCTGCTTTGACAAAACGTCACGTTTATCAATTCAGCTCCAGCACGAGGTACGGCATCCTCGCAGCTTGCTGACCCTACTGCAACAGCAGCGGGAGCAGTCACACCATCCCTGCCTACCATACCGGCATCTACACCCAAGCTGGGCACTCCAACTTGCTCCACAGCTGGTGAGAAAGAAACAGGCACTTCTAGGGAAGGAATTTTTGGGTTTTCTCATCCTGGTGTAGACACCCGGGATCAGTCAGACAAGTCACCTGCTGCAAGCCAGAGCAGCTCCGGGGCAAACATCCAACAGCAGCCGAGGGCTGAGGGAAAGAAACCTGGTACCTTGAGGCCTCGGAAGGGCCGAGAAACCATGGAACAGACAGATCAGTGAGATCAAAGTCAGCAATCACCTTCGAAGGAAATAAACCATCAGCCTCCTCAGCTGATCTGAACGGTGTCTGGGACGTCAGGCTGTCCCTTAGGTCCTCAGCTAGCAGCTAAAACAGGGGAAGGGAGCAGAAGTGAAAATCGGGGGGGAGGCTAATGGTGACACATGCCTTCACAGTCTCACACTTGCATTTTATTTATATACACATATCTAGCTAAGCAAACGGCCGGGAAAACTCATTTTAGAACACTTTCCGAAAGCCAGCTGTGCTGCGTGGCTCAGCAGAGACATTGTCTCCTCTTCCCGGGGGACTCCCTGCGCATGGGAGGTTGCACACCTTCTTCTGATGACCGTCACGGCCTGTGTAAATGATCCAAGACTGGCTTTAAAGTGCTGTCCCAGCACTAGAAATACAGATCCAAGACTGCACAAGGTTGGTGTTCAAACCAAGATTTCTAAGCGCTCTGTTTTGGAAGAGCTCAGCCCAGGCTTGGGCTTAATCCACTACAGAAATGGGACTTTGTTGTTTCTCCTACTGAAGTAAGAGAAGCCGGAGCAGGTAGCGCTTTGATGTTAACTTTGGTAGCGGGAATAATGAAAAAGAAAAAAAAAAAAACCAGGCCTAGAAATTTCAAGGTTTCTTGATCCAAAATTCCTGTTGAGCTTCATAGATGGAAACTATTCCTACCCACAACCGACTGCAGGAGAGTTAAAAGCAGTTGCAAAGAAGGTTAAGACCCTCACACTTACATTATACCCCTTTTTCACAACCATAATTTGGAAAGAGTGAAGAGATGGAGTCTGTTTTCGAGCAGACAGATGACAGGGTGTCTACCCAAAACTCTAAGCCTGCTAATTGGTAGCAGGTTGTTTTGGGAGGATGAAGCCTCGCTCCTGTCCTGAAGATGTAATTACAAGAGGAAGATTGATGTTTCATACTTGGATCCGCAGGAGCCGCTCCAGAGGGACGTTTATAGATCACAACGCGACCGCAGTAATCACGCGGGGACGTTAATGACACCCGAATGAGTTCTGCAAATACGCTTCAGAGCGGTGTCCAAATATAAAGAGGTGGTGGTGGGGAATTAATCTTCCAGGAGAATTATTTAAGATTTATAATCTGTTGAGAAAGGAATTACTGGCTGAGTGTTATGCAAAGCTGTGGTAATTATGCTAACAAATTAGAAGTACATTTATCTGCTTTCAAAGATGTTCATCAACATTGTGGGCTTGGCTTTCCCCATATGCAGTTACGGGCAGAAATCATTATTCTTTGTAGGCTGCCACATGGCAGGCCCACACCACGATAGACCTTTTCCACTAGGTAATCGGCCAACATAAAATCCCACGTTTAGGTCACATCATCTCCAAGATTCACCTCAAGTGCATCCTGAAGCGATCTGACTTGTGATCCGCGTACCATAAGCATGTCACTGTCACCGACCTGTCCTGATGCCGAGGCCTAGCAGCAAAAATTTCCCTGAAACGCAAGAAGCTTGATGCGGTGAAAAAACAAGAATAAAAAATAAATGCTTGTACAAAGTGCTGTGGATAAATACGCATGTCTGATTAGAAACGGTAAAGGTCAAAGTCGTATTTTTCTTCTTCATCTTTTTTCTGGAAAACTGGCATATTGTAATTTAGCCATCGTTCCCATGCAGTGGCGTGGGGAGGTTTTCTCGTCGAACCTCATCCTGCCCGAGGACGCCGTGGTGAGTCACCGGTTCAGAGCCCACGAGGACGGTTTGAAAACATTTCTTTTCCACTTGCCAATGTATCTGTAGTTAAAACACAACGTGGGACCATACCGGGTTTATTGAAATCCCGCCAGAAAGCCTGGCAAGTTTCGTGCAGAATTTTATCTAACAAGCAGGCAGGTTTGGTTTGGTTTCTTTTTAAATGAAAATCTGACTTATTTGGGGGGCTGGAGAGCATCCTGTAAAGCCTGACGCCCCATCTTTCGAGCCCACAAGCTCCCAGCAGCCTGTCTCATGTGGACCCCGAGCAATTGACTCCAGCGCTCAAGCTCCCAGCAGAGTAAGGGAGAAAACAGCAATCATCATCTGTCAAACGTCAGATCTGGGGCTTGTCCCTCCACAGGGATCTCACCCAGCAGGTGCCACCTGGCACCCACCCGTGCATCAGGGACCTGGCACCATGTGCTGCTGCCGTCAGAGATGCAGCAGGAGCTCAGCACCCAGCAAGAGCTGCTTTGTGGCTCTGAGGGTGCGGATTTTGATTGCACTCAAGGATCCCTTCCCACCACAAGACACCACCTCCGTCAGGCCCATACGCTCAACGAGACCTCACTCCCAATGTCCTTCACTTCCCACGGACAGCACCAGGAGCAACGCCGCTGCTCCTCAAAAGCATCCTGTAGGTTATTAGCTTCTAAATGAGCTAATCTACTAAAAATGCTTATAATGCACCAGGACTGTGGAGCTCACCTGCAGCATCCCTCCCAGAAAGCACAACAGCCCAAGGAACACACAGGCACCAGGAGTAAAATCTCCGGTAGGCCATGGCGTGACCTTCCCCCAGCACCACCGGAGGAGCACGGGCTTAGCCTCCCAATACTCGGCTCCAGAAGAGGTCCCAGCTGTGCTTTCCCAAGCAATCCCAGGACTCATCTCCCAGGATTTCACTGGGGACAATGATGCTGGCCTAGCACACGCTGTAGCTGGACACTGCCCAAGGGTCCATCCACGCTATGACAAGGAGGAGTCGCAAAAACACCAAGATGCCTGGTTCGGACGTCGGGTTACCAAGCAGAGGAGCTGCAGCATCAGCACTATTGGGAAGGGACGCAGAAGGGTGCGTGGCTGTCCCAGGCTGGGGACTTACCTCTTGCCTCCCTTTTTCGTGAGGAAGTTCAGAACCAGGATCACTTAGAAACCAAGAATGAGCATATATATACATATTGACATTTCTGTATCACATTGGGAATGGCTATTTCCTTCCGGAACGGCAGGAGGAAGGCTGCCACCATTGACTGTGCATACTCATACCGATGCCTCCCAAGGATGCAAGGTAGGTGAAAAACACAATCGCACTTACTAAAAACAAACTGGTTATGTGCAATAAGAAAATATGTGCATGCAATCAATCACTCCAGGAAAAGCTGGTTAAATCTCCCCAGGTTGCTTTCAACACACGATCTCTTTCTAAATCAGGGATGTAGGAGGCAGAGGTCCCGGCTCCCAGCAACGGCAGAGGCGGCAGCCCGGCCCTAGCCATCACTGCACGGGCTGGAACGCCAGCCCGGCACGGACCAGCCGGGGTGGACCTGACCTTAGTTAAACTGTTGCTAAATCCAGTCTCTGCCCTCTTCGCCTCTGGTTTGGTGCTGTGAGCATGCCCCGAGGGCCATGCCGGAGGGCTGACTTTAGCCCCTTTGATCTCTCCCTACACAGCCAGGTTGTAATTTCCTGAGGACTGGAGCCTAGAGCAGTTTCATTGCGGGTTTTGCTGATGATCTTGACATCCAAGGGGAAAGCTGTCTGCCGGATAGCATGCAAGGACATGTTGTGACGTGAAACTTTGCTCCAGGACGGGATTATCATCCTCTTGCCAAAACTCAAACAGCTTAATTACTTTGTACAGAGGTGGCTGAACTGTAGCGATGGAGAAGATGAGTTGTCCCTGCAGCAAGGGAGGGTGTGGGTTTGCTCACACAGCGGCCTGCATCTCAAGTGGAGGTGGAAACCCGCAAGCATGGTGCCTGGGATGGGACAACCACCCTCTCGGCTCTCCCTGGCCACCATCGCGCTGCCTTTGAAGTCGCCAACTAGCAAACGTAAGAGGAGAGGGCAAATTTACTCCTGCTTTTCACCTCACATGCCGTTTTGCTCACAAGCGTCCTCGCCCACTTCTTAAAGTCGTGCAGAATTCATACGGGAGGTGCTTCCGTTTAATCATGAAATAAGTAGGGTTGGTTTTTAATTGCTTCACTGTTTTCCAGAGCCAACCAAGTGCTTCCTGCGACGGGCCATGGAAAGACGTCGGGTATCTTACAAGGTACCAATTTGCACGTTGCATGGTAAATATAAGTACACCGTGAACATAAGCCACAAGGTGATTATAGTGTGGCGGAACAACGGAGACAGAAAATAAAATAAATTGAGGGCAAGGCCACTACCCACAATGGGTATTCTGTATTTTGAATCTAAAAATACTGTGCTCAAATAAGGAGGCTTTAACTTACCCCTGACCAAAGCAAATAAAATCAGGTTGAGGCTACATTCAGCGGAGAGGTCAGGAATAGAATATGTACGGCTTTTTTTAGGATATTTATGTTTTATTTTAAAGCCTTCCTTTATTCACCCAGTTATCTGCAGCTGTTATGGTGTTTCTTTTTTTCCTGTACACAGAGCAAGGATATGCAGAGGCATTGTCTGAGGAGAGAAAGCCTGGTTTGTTGCTCAGACTTTTTACATCTCAGATAAAGTGGTAGAAGGCACAGTTATTTCCTCGTGCCAGCAAAGAAGAGTGACTGCGAGATAAGGTATAGGAACAAAGCCGAGCCTCCAAACTACAGCCTCCCACATTCCGGATTACGGCCCCAAACCCCTCTTTTTAGAACATGGGGCATTCATCTCTTCCCAGAAAAAAAGAATCTTTCACAAAAAATCAATGTGGCTAGTGAAAAAATCTGACTGAAAACCCACTTTTCCATCAAAAAAAGTTTCCAAGAGAAAACGACCTCCCCAGCTTATTGCACCGCCTCTTAATTCTTTTCTGCTTCTTTGCAGTCGATCCATTTTTAGTGAAGCACTTCACTTGTCACCATAAAGAAGCAGAAGGTCTTTCTATTTCAATTAATTTTATTTACTTATGCTTGTCAACCACACTTTTATACCAGCTGTCTCTGTTTGGGACCATCTTTATTGGCTGCTGTCAAAGGACTCCAAATAAGTAAAAGCCTAATAAGTAAAATAAGTAAGATTTATATTGCTATATCTGCAGCACGGCTTCACCTGGGGGGAAGCATTACAGTACCAGAGTTTGCATTTATTCTCCTGCCCATTCTGGCACTGCAGTGTGCAGCCAAGAAGCCAGAGATGGAAAAGATGTATTAGCAAGACGCTGAAGTCAAGGACAAAAATACCATCCTAGCATGTAAAGCGTATAGGGAACGTATAGAGCATCTTGCCAGCACCTCCATCCTTGGGATGCAGCACGGAGAAGAGCACGCTGCGTACACCATCCCCCATCATCGTCTGGAGAGGAGCAGGGGAAAAGGCTGTTATTCATTTCTGGAGCTGGAGAATTGCTTTTCACTCTTAAACCAGCAGCTTTTAAGACAGCGGCGCCCAGCTTGCTCCTCCTCCTCCTTGTTATATCCACTACCCAAAAACACTCACCGTGCGTGGCTGAATCCTCCCGTATGTAGGAGATGTATCCACACATATATTTTTCAGTGCTCAACTTCTGCCCTGGGAGATTCAATGCCTGAAGGAATGACATTAGCATTGGCCAAAATATTTATGAAGAGGCTGCACATGGCAATAAAGAAAATAAATCTCTCCAATCGAGGGCTGGAAGACACTTAGGAACAAATGTTTGCTGTTGGCTATCAAATTTTGCAGTTTGCTGAAACACTGATGTCCAAAAAGGTCTAAATGATTCTACGAGTAACGTGTGTCCTGCTAAAGGCTATTCCACCTCTGCAATGTTGGCCACTGCTCAGGTGGAAGATTTGTTGGATGGGAGGAGAGAGGACAGTGCCCAAATGCATGATCCCTATCTCAGAACTTATTTTTCACATTATCATCTCCTGAAAATGAGATATCTGACCCAAACACCACGGGGTTCATGGGAACGAGCCAGATCACTTCAGCGGGTTACACACCAAACCTCCCAGGGATGCGTAGATCCCACTAAAGTCAAGGGGAATCTTGACATCTTCTCCAGCAGACCTAGCATCAGCCCCTGCAAGCAGCTAAAGCTGCTACCAAGCTATCCCGAAAAGCTATCAGTCAAAGCCACAGCAATATTTCAGCGATGCAGGTTAATTATTTAGGGCTACATGCTTGCTGGAGAAGACAGTCGGCCCAGCTCCATCTCCCTGGCGGTTCTTTCCCAGGGACATCTGTTCACGCTGGTTGCCACTTCATTTCTCAAAATAATTTCACATTACCGCTGTGTTTTCCAAGCTCGGTGTACAATGAGCATGACCAGCTCCTAGAAACAGTGTCGGGAGGGGACGTGAGCAATGAACAGGCCACAGAATCGGATCACAGAGATCAGAGTGGTTGCCTCCCCAAGGGAGCTTTCCCTCAGGAACCAGCGTCGCCCACGTATGGCGAATGTCCTCATTCTCTTTCTCCTCTTTTTAAAAAAAGAATTAAACTGAGGGTTCCTGTTCCCCAGCTTCTGACATCCCCGTTGAGCAACGCAAAACAGGGAGACAGCAACACTGGACCTATGTCTTCATTAAAACCAAAATTATTTGTATAAAGTCAGCATTACAAATCACCGCTTTCACATGCACGATGATGTTACGAGTTTGCCTACTCGTAAGGCGGCACAAGTTTATGCATCTTCATAAACATTAGGGAAGAACACATTTTCTGTTCTTAGGAGAAAAAATAAATACGGATTTGGGTAAGTAAGTGCCTTCTCAAACAAGGCCGTTAAGAAGAACGCCCTCTTCCAGTGCCGTGCAAAGGGGGTTTGGCTCTGAAATTCTTTTAATTTCTTCATTTGCAGATGTGCATGACTCCTGTCACAACTACTGTAAGTGTATCTCAGCAAGTCTCAAGCTCTCAACACAAATAACAAGTGAAAAGCGCCAGGTTAGTGGGGACACCCCGACACTTCCTAACGGAACAGCACAGAGGGAGGAGTTTTAGCCAGTTCCTGGGATTTTAGTGCTAACGGCAAGACCATCCTTACCTGCAAACTAGGAGAAATGGAGGAATTATGCAAATACCAGCAACATCTCAAAAGTATATAATTGCATTAGTGTGTAATTCTCAGGATTTAGCTCAAAATCCCATATGCAGATGCGAAAATCCTCACTCGTCCCTGCACCGCAGCCTTAGGTTCTCCTTAGCAGGAATGAGCCACTCAACATGGGGCTCCTAAACATGCTAATGAACAGCGCTTGGCTCAAAACAATTCATTTATCAAGTATTTCCAATCAGCTGAGGCAAGGCACTATTTTCTTCACAGCATCGTGGATGGAGGTGGTAACCCCTACTTACCTGTTGAAAAATGGGTTGACCTGTGTGTTCTGGGTTGATTTGTGTATAGCAATTTCCTCGATTTGTAGTGGGATCCCATCAATCTCATAGCTGCGTTTCCACTTATCCATACCAGGATAAAACATGACAGAGAAAGACGGCGCCCGGAAACAATATGAACATCAGGGACACAGGGAGGTGACCCTCCCCATGCAGATGCCGCGGGACGGGTGGCAGAGTCCTCTCGCCGCCACCTCGGGCTTTGCAACGGCAGGTCTCTGTCTGCCGGGACAAGAGACCCAATGTCACCTCCTTTGCCAAGCCAGCAGGCCGGGCCACCACCGCTGCAAGTGCTGAAGATGAGGGCAGAGATTGAGAGGGACTTTCAGGAGGAGAAATAGAATTTGTGCACATAGTAAGTCGCTGAAAGGGTTTCACTCAGACATCAGCATCTGTTCATCACAGACTGCTCAGCCACTTCACTCACTTGTATAATACTCCCTTAAACAGCCCACTTAAGTTCATTTTTATTGTGTTTCTAAGGGCAGACTGGAACCTCTGTTTTGAAGTTGCCAATTAAATACCAGCACAATCAACTCCTAGCAGCCCGCTTCAGTGGAGCACTTGATTAGCCGTGCTCTAATTAACCTCTTCACCTCCCCACGCATTAGCAGGTAAATGTATTTACACTCACGAGTAGGCACAAATCCATGTCTTGCCAGACTCTGAATTCCTCGATTTTAGGTTTCTGCTCATTATCGCCTACTTGGAAGCCAAGACGTGGTATCTGTACACACGTGGCTTTTACTGGACCAGATATCAATGATTCAAACCCACCTGAGCCACCACCTGGAAATCAAAAGCTAAGACTCAGCATGATTTTTTAGAGGCGAGGACTCTTCTCTGCCCAGCAGTGACGGCAGCCTGATTAAAACGGGTCGAGAGGACATCCCCCTCTCCTGCTCTTCCCACGTATGAGACCAGAGTTGAACTAGTGTGGTTGAAATGGTTACACACGGAGTTGAAATAAAAACAGCAAGTAATACAGAATAAGAAATAATATAAAATAATATAGAAATGAGAAATAATATGGTAATATAGAATCAGAAATGAAAGCAGTTGAGTAATATTTGCTCTTAAAAAGAAGGATTTGGGGTCTTTTTTCATTCGGAAGACATTCAGCCTCCCGTTGAGTTTGATATGGACCACAGCGAGGGTGGGATGAGACCTGGATCACTAATGGTTCCTGCTGGTTGCTGGTTGAACAGGTAAAGGATCGTGTCTGCTCACCACCACAGCTCCAGCCCCCAAACCTCCAAATCTAGATGAAGATACACAAGTAGACGGTTTTTCAGATGTTGCTTGGAAAATAAGGATGTCGAAGCTTGTTGCAATACTGTGGCTTTCCATGTGATGCAGGATGCTTGACTCCAGCATCCCGTGCTGGCTGGCGATAACTATCCGTCACCACCAAAACAGCTGACGGATCGTAAAGGGCTGCGCCGCCACGCACGAGTGGGAGGGAAGGAAAAAAATAACGTGCCATGGTTGTGTCAAGTTGATTTAACTTTTCAAGCCATCTGTAACTGTAAAAACAAGATGTTGCACCCACAAACGAAGGAGGCAGATGGTGGATTTGGGATGGCAACAATCCTGCAGGGATGCAGCAGCATGTGATGGCTTCCCTTTGAACCAGCCGTCCACGAGCGGATCAAATGCCTTCAAAAAGCGTAATTCCTTGGCACCTGTGCATATACACTCTCATATGAGCAGGGTAAGCCAAAATCCTGACTTCCTTGGTGTGAAGGGCTTGTCTGGATCCCCCTCTCAGCCTGGCTATTTGGCCGTGACTGCACACCCTAGCAGAGAGGACAACCCGTCATCCCTTTGTCCTTCTCCTTCTGTCACCACTGCAGCTTCCATGGGCACAGCCTCGATTTTTTCTAACCAGCACTAGAGCTGGTCCTAAGACTGACAGGAAATATCCCAAAGATCAATCAATAAAACGTGTTCAGCAAGAGAAAGGCTTCGGCAACGCCCCGTCGTCGTGACCCTCTACATTAAACCTCCCATGGAAATCCCAATCCTGTGGCAGAGGCTGCACCACCAGCAGGCATGGACCAGGCTGACAGGGATGAGTGGCTGCGTTACCTCCTCCTGTTTACTCCAACTGCTTATAAAACTGTCCTTCTTCATTGCAGAAGCAGCTGGATGGCTACCTAGCTGGCAGAGAAAGATTAGATTATTCAGGGTCACTGCTGAGTAACAAGAGGAGATGAAACAGGAAAATCCACCCCAAACTGGAGTGCAGATCGCACCGGTCAGCAGGATGTTGAAAGGAATGAGGCAAACAGAGAAAATCACTGAAATGGAGAGGAAAAGGGAAGCTGGAGAGCTTAACGGGTTTCAAAGATCAAGGAGAAATCCCACCTGATCAGCTTAAAAACTCCCAAAGCACTAAATATCATAAAAGCAAGCCCTGGGTCTGGAAACTTTGTTTTTTGAAGATAAACGAAAACATCTGCAATCCAGCCATCATCGCAGGAGCTGGGACATCACTGAAAACATCAAGTTTCATGAGCTTTGCAAGAAAAATCCTGGGGCTTGGTGAGGCTGAGGGTGTCCAGAGGGGAGGAGGACCAGACAGCACTGCCGAGGCCCCGCAGGAGAGAGGGACCATATGGCACAGAGGGATGCTCGGGGAAGCAAGGCCGGAGGGGAGACGAGCAGATGGGAGGGGGAGCTGAAACGCAAACCGAAGGAGACAGCGTGTTTGGGTTTATTCTGCAGGAAGGGAGATGTCGGCGCAGGGGAGGCGGTTTGAGAGACGGTGCTCCCATCCCTGCTGGGGCCGGCAGGCAGCGGGGTGATCCCCCCCCAAGGATGGACTGAAACCACACCGAATGCAATCGGGCACAGAAAATACCAGACATGTCTGGATTGTCTCCATACAAGCTACTGTTAAAAGCACTCCCAAATTTCCTTTTGTTATATAGATACTCAACCTCTCCTCTGCTGTAGCTTTACCCACGCCAGGTCCACAAAGCATCGTGGCAGCTTCTGGACCACACGTGGGAAGAAAAATGAACATGAAGCGTACGTTCAACCACGGGGTGCTTCTCTCCTGCCGCACACCCTTATCACTGGCACAGCTCACTCTGGTTTTTTTTGGCCCAGAAAGCATTGCCTTCAAAGCTGTCGGAGCTGCTTTGGCGTCTGCGCCATGCACTCTTCCCAGCAGGAGCATCGTGTCGGGACGGCATCCACCAGAGCTGGTCCCTTGGGATCACGGTGCGATGGGATCCGCTGCCCGTGGAGGATGCTCCGGCGGCATATGGACCGAGCGGGCTCTCGCCCAGCGCCGGGCATCTCTGACGCGTGGTGTTTCGCGCCCCGGCTGGCCATAGGCCATGCCTGCAATCCACAGCAAAAACCGAATTACATAAACTTAAATTCCTGGCATGACTAGGCTGCCTTGCAAACCCCGCTGCCCTGAAAGCTGAAACAATTAGTATACTGTTTATTCATAAGATTAAACCCAGTGAGGTGTAAAACAGCAGCTGTAGTGTCAAGCACAAGGCATTATTTTGCTGCCACAAAGCAGACAGGAGCCCAGGCTCCCGACCGGGTCTCCAGCAATGCTTTTTCACTCACCTGGAATGAAGGAACCCACTGTCTTTTTTTTTTTTTCCCCAGACACACAGGGATAAATCCTTGGCTTAGGAAGGGAGCGGGGAGGTCCATCCTCCACAAAGCCTTCCACTGGCAATGGATTTGAAGAAATATTTCCCTTTTATAACCCCATTAAAACTCGCTCCTTATGCAACAAGATAATTACAGGACCAGTGCAAAAGAAAGGATTATAATAAGAATTACATATGTAGTCTGTAGCTGGCAAAGCCCCGGTACACAGCTGACAGAACTGTTGATTCTGGGCTGATCGGGTTATTTATATTCGCAGTGCAAACTCCCACTCCTCAGCAAGCCGGGTGGTACAGAGCTTTCCTTGCCTTCCCAGGTCACTGCTGGCAGGGCACCCCGCTGCTCTGTTTTACTCTAATGATGAGAATTATGTTTCCATAATGCCCAAGAATAAATCAAAAGGTCAAATAATACAGCCAGTATCAGTTATTTTCTCAGCCTTCAGGTCAATGAAGCGAATTAAATCAACCAACCTCATCTCCCATTCCCCATAATCCACCCAGTTCCTCCCTGATTAGGTTGCAGTGATTGATCGTTGCCAGGCTCAGTTGGTTTTATTCTCCAGAAACTGAACTTTTGGGTGCTATGGGCAAAGAAGATGGGCTGAAGTGCCAGCAGTGCCTGAGCACTGCACCGTCTAGGACACTGCTGCACGAGCTATGCCTGGGAACACTGGACCTGGCCCCCTGCGCCACATCCTGCAGAAGGCCGCAGAGAGTCCCTTCTGATTTCACAGAATCCCAGCATGGCAGGGGTGGTGGGGTCCTCTGGAGATCCCCCAGTCCAGCCCCCCACCCCCACTAAAGCAGGTGCCCCCAGGTGGGGGTTGAATCTCTCCGCA